>JAWHQI010000033.1:15557500-15970301 GCA_033032865.1 Dactylorhiza incarnata | reverse complement strand
CTACCTCTTGATCATTTATCCAGGCCAACCATACATCACAGAATAATAAAGAGAATATGTCCAAAACAATCACATAATAATTAAAAATGCTTGACCAAATGAGATACATAATTATTAAAGTACTAAAAGAGAGTGTTTGAAACAAAACAGATCTTAATCCTCATTACAATCACTCCTCATAAGTTCCTCCATTTTCATTGTCAAGCAACTTATACACTGATTCAGAATAAGATGGAAGACTGCATTTGGAAGATTGTATCTCACTGGTTCCCTCCATGCAACAGCTGAGAGTCTAAGTCTGAGCTTGGCCACAGTGTCAGGTTCCTCCCCCGATTGCGGACCTGCTCCTCCTGTTGCTCCTATAATTATGGCACATCCGAACATTAATCTATAAGACTAAGTAGACTCCTCGTCCCCTCTACCCACGACTCCAAGGCACCGGGTGGAGAGGATGAAGAGAAAGGTAGCATGGGTTAACAAAATAAAAGCAGATGATAGTGGTCATACTAACTTATAAGATAAGGGATCTGGCACTAAGGTAAACTCATTGTATAAAAGAGCCCATACTAACTTATACGATGAGGTTTGTTTATGCAATGATGTTATGTTATGTTGTGCAATGCAATGATGCAACTCACCCACTCGACTATGTATGTATAGACCTTTGAAGTTCCCTCTGTTCGAGCATATAAACTTAGGTACCCCGTTGAAGCAAACAGGGGCAGTGGATCGGGCATGCCCACTTCTAGGCTTCTATCAACACCTCCCAGCCTAGAACTTATGTACACGCCTAAGAACATACAGGGTTTTAGCGTACTATCTGATAAGTAGCCACCTCTTGATTTGTATTTCTCGTAGCCTCAGCTCATCGGATTGTCTAGTCCCCTTAGAAAACATTAAGCCTACCACTCGCAGGGCAACAGACCGTTGTACCACTCTGTTCCATATTTGAGACAAAGATTATTTACTATATTTCACTTACTTATCTACTCTTATTTATCGTTTAGTTGTTCTTACAGGTTTGGGTGAACCTTCAACTTCTTGAGGGCTACCCGATGAAGGGCTCTCAATGGTACTAGGAAGTATGATGGGGTGACATCCCAAACTTTCCTTTCTCAAGGTATTTAATCTTATTGGTGACTACCTATTCTTATTTACAAACTACCTCTCTTGTTATGTTGTGTTTATAAGGAGATTTGCAATTAACCGGACAGGGAAGCGACGATGTTCAATTAAACACGGTCCTTGCCCTACCTTAATGGTAGACTGTCTCTTCACGCCATCTCTCAATTTATCTAAGGGTGCCATAACCTAATATTGATCAGGACTTCTAATTACTGGTGGATCTCCTCTTATGACCATTAGCTTAATGTATCAAAATCCTATCTTGATAATTTTACTAATCGCACCTCGGCCTCTACTTCTAGTGTATGCCACTAATGATTAATCACTCAATTAAACTATGCATATACAACACCAGGGAGTTGATAACTCTAGGTGTGGTGACAAAGGGGGTCTAAATCTAATATTTTAGTTTTACTTTCGCTGACCGGTTTGCCTTTAAATGAAACCACATGTCTTACAAGGTTGACTATATGATTCCTAACTAAATATGAGCTCAATCTAGTTCCAGAAGTTGTAGGGATATCAAGTTCAGATTTCTAATTTTCTCATAATAAAAACAAATATGGGCCTACTTAAATAATTCTTTTAATTCGGGGTAAGAGTAGATTTGAACATGATATTGCCTTTGTCATAAGCCAATAACTCCAAATTAAATTACATATACCAGTTAAGGTCCGAAATGAAGTTTGGAAGAATTTCATAATTTTTCTCCTCAAAATAATTTCAGAAGATTAATTGTATGTCCAAGGGCACAAATTCCAATTTGTGAAGGAGGTGTGATAATTAGTCAATAATTAAATCTAATAAAGAATTTAGAGTTCCAAAATGCCATCACAAGTCTAACTTCAAATTTATATAATATTCCAGCATCACTGTTTCAACATATTTATTTTTCAATGAAAATAACCACGTTCCACTTTGTGAAGGAAGTATGATAATTTATCAATGATTAAACCTAATAAAATTTCCAGAGGTCCATATTGAGATCACAAGTCTAACCACTAATTTCTAAAATATTCCAGCGTTAGTATTTTAACATATCCATTTTTCAATGAAGCCAATAACATTCCACTTTGTGAAGGAGGTATAATAGTTAGTCTGTAATAAAATATAGAAATTTTTCCAGAGGTCCATAATGAGATCGTAAGACTAACTATTAATTTTTATAATATTCTTGCATCAATAATTCAACATATCCATTTTTCAATGAAAACAACAAAGTTCTACTTTGTGAAGCAAATACCATTAATAATAACCAATAAATTCCATAAAAATTTCCAGAGGTTTCAGATGGTTTCATAAACCCAAGTACTCAATTTCATGCAACTTTAAGTTCATTAACTTACCTAAAGGTGGGGTGAAGTAAATAGCGGTATATTGAATAATCAATAAGTAATGGGTTATAACACTTATACAAATTCCAATAAAATTTCACAGAGTGTAATCTCACTCTTCTAAGTGAAACCCAGAGTCTTATGACATTTCACAAAGTTTTTACCTTAGTGTGTTCATTTGAGGTCTTTGTGACAAAATCATATAATTCCTATTTCCTAGGGAAATCAACCAAAATTTCATAATTTTCTCTAAGGTGTATTATCTCAAAACACTAAGTGCATGTTTTGAGTTTCATAAGAATTGACCAAGGGAATACCCTTCAATTCTCAAAACATTATTGCATAAGTACTTTCATGAACTTCTTTTTAATACCTAGACATTGGCATGTGAATTTTCCTCACATGCAAGAGTCCATTTGGGCTCAAATTTTAACTAGTGCCTATTTATGTTCTTGTTATAATGCCACCCAAAATTTGGGTTAGGATAAGTTGATTTGGCCATAAAAATTTAGAACTATATAATAGTGCTATATGCACACCAACACTTCCCTCTTAGCATGTATGAGAGGATTCCTTCACATGCATGAAGCGAACTGGTCTCAAATTTCTACCAAAGGTTTATAGAGACCTACACCACAGTCTACCAAAATTTGGGGTCATTTGGTGTTGTCTAGCTTTGTGTGACACACATATATGCTTTACCAAATATATATAAAAACCATGGGGAAATGTTTTCCAAAAATATTCATTTTAGGACAGAGGGTGTATTTAGGTATATTATACTTACGTTAAAAAGTTCAGACTAATTCTTCAAGGGTTTGGGAAAAATTCACAAAATACAGCCGATGTCACATTATTAAAATTCCTTATACTATGTCTCATTTGCATTTGGATCTATCCACATGTATGGGTCCAAATGGCCCAAAAATTTTACCTGACAATTATACTAGCCTAATTAATCTTCCAGAGAAGATTTGGTTGCATTTGAGTTCATATAACCCAAAAATCACACCATACATGATTAATTAAATTATTTCCAAAACATTGGAAAAATATTCTCCAAAAATTCCAATTTATGGACAGGGTGTGTAATTAGTTATATTACAGCTGTGGTTTAAATTTCATGCATCTTCATGGAGTATTTTCAAATAAATTCACAAAATACACATGCAAGTACTTATAATACACATTACACCAAAATAGGTGCCCAGGGACTGTCGTGCACCAAATCATATGAAATCAGTGCTTATGTGATGGCAAGACCTAGGGCTACATTTTATATAAAGCACTATTTCTGATTCAGCCTCTAAAGTGGTCAAAAGTAGAGTTAATAAACTTGTTTTAGTGTGACAGCTAATTAATAATCTTTGTTTAATGATATTTGGGCTGCGGTTATTTGATTTCCTGAAATCGAATGGCACCCCGTCATTGTCACCAACGAATAAAGGGACGCAATTTAACCATCCTGGAGGTCCTTTCTAGCAGATTTCAGGCGATCCCGGCGGGTTCCGACGAAATCCTTCCGCCACCATTGGTCGTCGACTAGTGGTGGTAGATTGGTCTGAGGTGGCTAGAGGAGGGCTCTGACACCTTTCATTTTTTTGGATAAGAACATTAAAATGGTCATGGCAATTCACTAAATTCTCCAGCAATTTGATTAGGAAGAAATGGGGAATGTTAGCATGAGTGGAGGGGAGAAGGATTATGCCCTGAATTAGTCTGGTGGCGCGGGTATTCCTCTTGGTGGCCATTTCACAAATTTTAGGTGAGATTGCTTGATCTCCTCTGTCTCAGCTCCTCTCCTTCAGTCAACTTGGTAGAACTCAATTGACAGTGTTGGAGGCTTAAGCATTGAATGCCATTAAGGGGCGATTTTGACTATGTTGCCACCTCCCTCTCCAGCCATTGCCAATGCTCCAGCTCACTTAGAATTTACTCCTCAGCTCAAATTCATGCTTAGGGGGAGAGAATTGGGTCCAATGGCAGCTCACCTCATGGATCGCCATTAATGTTAGTTGGCCCCCTCTTTCCCATTCAATTTCCTCTCCTCCACAGCTGCCATGTCAGCACTCTCAGCTGGGGGAATCAATAAGGAGGGCGGTGGCATGCTTTGGAGAAGGAAATTGGTTTGCCAAGTGGCACCTATCCCCGTTTTCCTCTCCATGGTCTCTCCATGGTGTCGGTTGGCCACACCCATGAGGGGATCCCTAGTATTCTCTTTAATCCCATGTCAATTGGGCTTAACTAAATGGGCTTGGACCCAATTGAGTAGGGACTTGGGTCCACTTGACCCAAGTTAGCCCAAATTTGGTGTTTTAGGCCAATGTTGACCCGTGGTCAACCATGGTGAAATTTGAGTCACATTAGTGACATTGGGTCCATGAGTCCCTATTGAAGTGACTTTAGGCTTGGTGAATGGTCTTAGCCCAATTAAATTTAGTTTTGGCTTTTAATCTCATAATTAGGGCTCAGTTTAAAGAATGTTGACTTTGGGTTTTACTTCGTCAATTTGATGGGTTGACCTGGTCAAATGTGTTGGTCTCGAGTCCCATAAGACCACCCAATTTTTATGGGTCATGGTGATGCCCTGATTATGCCAATTTAGACAATATGTGTGATTTTGACAAAATTGGGGAAATGTTGACTTTGGCCAAATTGGGTCAATTGATGACCACTTGATGGGCTTTTGTGTCCATTGGATCTCTTATGATATGATAAGACTAGGGGTGAGGGCAATTTATGCTTTGGGGATCAATTGGACCTATTGGTGGAGGATTGACCTTTGTTGACCTAAAGGGCACCTTTGTCAATTTGGGTCAATTGGTGGCCCCATGATGGGGATTTTGGATCCATTGGGCCCCCATGAAAGGTTGCCTTGTTGTGGTAAGTTCAATTTGTCCATATGAAGTCCAATTGACTTCAATTAGGGAGGTTTGACCTAAATTGGGCTAAAGTTGACTTTGGTCAACTTGCCCTATTTGGTTGACTCAAAAGGGTCCATTGTGACCCATTGACCTCCTTGAATGGTCATAAGGGTCAAAGTGAGGTTACCAAAGGCTGCTAAATGCACCCTAAATATGCAATTCACCTACCATCTTGGGTTCCTAGGACTCTTTGACAGGTCTCCTCTTTGTCATGATATAGACACGACAAAATTCACCTTAGGGGTCTAGTTGTTTGTGGGATGTTACAAATCCCAATACATAGAAAAAAATTTCACCCTACAAATTAAGATTGGGTCTGCGGGTCGTTCTTGTTTAAGATAAATCATTATAAAAATTTTAAACTGATTGTTCTTATACCTAACACGAAGAGTCCCGTGTATTGCTGTTGCATCAGGTCCAAAGGCTCCCAAGTGTGCTCCTCTTGCCCATGATTTGACCAAAGGGCCATCACCTGCTAGACTTTCTTTCATCGGAAGACTCAAACGGTGTTGTCATCAATCCGTATTGGCACCAAACGGACTATTTGGTTGGATGCAATCAGGCCCGAACTAGTGGTAAATTGTTGTTCTGGCCGAAGGAATGCTCTCAAAAGCAAGGAGACAAGAAAGACATCGTGCAACCCAGCCAACTCCGACGGCAACTCTATTCTATAAGCCAAGGGGTCGATTCGTTCTAGGATCTTATAGAGCCCCATTTATCTTGAACTGAGTTTTGTTAGACGTCGCAGCCGTGTGACTCCCGTGTGCCAGACATATTTTCAAAAATACTCTATCTCCCGCCTAAAATTCCACCTTGCGATGTCACGAGTCATAATATTTAACTTATCTGCTCTGCGCCTCCAACATTGGATCTCGTATCAGTCATATCTGGTCGTCCATGTATTCTATGTATTCTCACCCCAGCGCCATCGGGTCCTCTTCCTGTATCCACGAAAGTGGAGTCCTGCATCTCCTATCGTTGAGGGCTTCGTAGGGAGCCATGCCAATGCTAGACAATTGACTATTATTGTAGGAGAATTCGATGAGCGACAGCAGTCTCTCCCATGTCTCTCCACTATCTAGGATGCATAACCTTAATAGGTCCTTCATTGTCTGGATAGTACATTCCATCTGACCATCGGTTTGTGGATGGAACGTAGTGCTGAAAGCCAATCGTGACCCTAGATATTCCTGAACCGCCTTATATTCCCTCGAGGTAAATCATCCATCTCGATTTGACACGATCGATCTGGGTACTCCATGGTATCTAATGAATTGATCCACAAATAATCATACCAGAACACCAACGGGAGCACCCTTTTTAACGGGAATAAACCTGACCAACACAATAACCATACAAAGTCATGCCCGAGCGGGAGTGAGGTAACCCATGTACAAAGTCCATGGAAATGTCCTCAAATTTCCACTTTGGCACTGGCAATAGCTGCAATAACCTTCCCGATCTTTTGCATTCGGCCTTCACACCAGTTGACATGCCCCACAGTGGGTCACGAAGCGGATGATTTCCTTCTTCATTCCTGACCAATACATCGTTCTTTTCAAGTCCGCACCATTTTAGTGATCTCGGGGTGCACAGAATACCTACTACTGTATGCCTCTGCCAGAATATCTTCCCGGATATTATCCCCTACCAGTATATAAATTCTACCGCGGAAGTTCACAAGATCATCGTTCAGCGAATAATCCCCACGGTGCCTGACTCTAAGGCCTTACATATTTTCCAGCATTTGCACCAGTTCCATGGCCATCAACTGAGGTTCTGCATTAGACGTGCTGGCCCTTCTACTAAGTGCATCTGCCACTGCTTTTGCCTTTCCGAGATGGTAGTACATCGTGTATTGATAATCATATAGAAACTCTACCCACCTTCTCTGTCGGAGGGTTAAGGTCTTTTGTGTGTCCACGCACTTGAGTTTCTTGTGATCCGAAAAGATGTCACAGTGAAACCACATACAAGAAGTGTCTCCAGATTTTTAGCGCAAAAATTACTGCTCTCATCTCTAAGTCATGTACCGGATAGTTCTGCTCGTGCTTCTTCAACTTCTGTGAAGCATAAGCGATCACACGTTCGTATTGCATTAAGTCTGCACCCATTCCCTTGTACGATGTGTCTGTGCATACTTGAAATCCTTCCTTCCAAGATGGGAGTGCAAGGATCAGAGTGGAGATGAGTCTTGTCATGACTATTCAGTAGAAATAAATTCAATTTATTTTGGTGTAAATTTCTGGTAGTTCATTCAGAAAGTAGAGAAAACCCCATATGAATAAATGATTTTATCTGATGAGTCAAGCTGTGTAAAAAAATTGGGAATTTTGGAAATCTTGTTTATTTGTCATGACAATGCAGTAGATTTAAATTCAAATTAATTTGATGTATAATTCTGGTAGTTCATTCACAAATTTGATTAAGTGAATTAATTTGAATAATTAAATAGTGAGGAAACTCAAAAACTATGGATATCACTCTCACATGTCATGACAAATTAGTAGAGTTAATCCTAACTCAAATGATGAATATTTTTGGTAGACCTTCACAAGCAAGGGGAAAACCCTTGATGATCGGATGCATTACATCCTGTTTAGAACATAGCACATTAGAAGTCATTCACCACTTTAGATAGGAACTGGGCAGATAAATCTCATTAGTAGAGTCAAATTCCAAGGTGCATATTACCTTAGAATTAGAGTACATAGGTTACTTAAGTTATAAGGCTAAAGTAAAAGTGCACCACGTAGCGTAAATTGTAACATGAAAATAAGAGAACTCCTCGTTGTGGAATTGGAGTGGAGGGCTGATTATCCCTGGAGCATAGTCTCGGGAATGAATTGAGGACTGGCTTAGTCCTGGGAGCCTCGGGCTCAGAATGTATAAATTGGTGATAGACCAGCAGAGTAGTAGTTAGAAATAACTAAGTGGGTTGTATGCCCGGAAAGAATTCATTTGCACTCATATGCATAGGAGGTGGCGGGTCTTCGTGACTACATCAGACGTCACACCGGCCGTAGTACGTTGACCCAGGCAAGTGGTTAGGTCTAGGGTTCACCCCCGGAAGACTAACACTTGGCCCAACGCAAACTGGATGGTTCAATTCCCAGGAATAGTACATGAGTCGTGCGTAAGGTCTAGGCCTGGTAATGTGTATACCCGCCTACGAATGGGGGTGTCCGACCCATTGTCACTGCTTGCCACGGCGGTTGATACCTTGAGTTTAGCTAACTAAGAAAATGGGAAACTAACTAGGAAGCATGCATCATAACATTGCACTACATATCATTACAACCGTTAACGTACGCATCAACATCATTCACATACTCCCTGACACCCATTGTATAACTTAGTATGGGATGAGTTATACAATGGGCCTTGCAAAACGATCCCTTAACCTGTAAGCCGCTCTCTATATCTTATGGGTTAAGGTTACTTGTTTATTTAATCTCTAGTTGTTTACTTCATTTAAATGTACTTAAATGTTTACTCTTTACTTGCCTAGTTCTTATTGATTAATTACAGTTCTTCGTTCATTAGGAATTATGTAGCTAGATAATACTCCTCTGGTCTTAGTAGGTACACCATAGTTGGGTTACTACCTTTTCTCAAACACGAGTAGATATAAGATCCCTACTATGACTAGAGGAGTGTAGTGTTTGTGAGTATTATACATGCCACCTGCTTGTTCCATCTGTATTGATGTCAGTTCCTCTTCACTCCGTCCGCCAGGTCCTTAGGAGTAGCCGGAGGAGGGGATGGAGAAACCGCTTTGTCTTTTGACCAACAGTCGGTTGTGACCATACTACCATAGGAGCACCCGGTATGAGAGGAGGAGTACCAGACAAGAGAGCAGTGCAGTATCTGGAGGACCAGAACCACTTGAGGACAGAGCATGGTGCGGTTACTCAACCCTGTAGAGCAGCAATAGCAGATGATGAGAGCGTTTTAGTTTTATTGACTTCCGCGAGTGACTTTGTAGTGAGGACTTGTTGTAAAGGGTCGTGACCCTTCTTCTTTTATTACATTTAGTTTGTATATCTCAATGTGGACAATGTATTTATTGATTAATATTGATGTGATTGTTTGGACCTATGTTGTACGACATGATCTTTCGTACTTGTGCTACGCTTATACTTATTTTTACATGTGACATGGGTTGGCCTGGTTTATGTTGAAAAGCCGGCAGAATCAGCATAGTGTGGTGGCGACTGATCCGAATGTCAGTGTCACCGCAATGCGGCGATTCTGGGCTGTAAGACCTTGTTCCTGCTCAGAAACTGAGGGGAGGGGTCTTACAAAATGGTAAGACCTTGGTACCATTTTGTAAGATCCCTCCCCCCAGTTCCTGAGGGGGACCAAGGTCTTACCTCCAAGAACCGCCGCATTACGGTGACATCAACGTACGGATCAGTCTCCACCACACTATGCCGATTCTGCTGGCTTATCAACATCAACCGGGCCAACACATGTAACATGTAAAAAGAAGTATAAGCGCATCACAAGTACGAAAGAGCATGTCATACAGCATAAGTCCGCAGAATCACATCAATATTAATCAATAAATAGATTGTCCACATTGAGATATAAAAACTAAATGTAATAAAAGAAAAAGGGCCACGACCTTTTACAACAAGTCCTCACTACAAAGTCACTCGCGGAAGTCTATAATACTAAAATGCTCTCATCATCCGCTATTGCTGCTCTACAGGGCTGAGTCACCGCACCATGCTCTGTCCTCCAGTAGTACTGGTCCTCCCAATGCTGCACTGCTCTCCGGTATGGTACTCCTCCTCTCATACCGGGTGCTCCTGTGGTAGTATGGTCACAACCGACCGTTAGTCAAAAGACTAAGCGGTTTCCCTATCCCTCCCCCGGCGACTCCTAAGGACCGGGCGGAAGGAGTGAGGAGGAACATACATCAATACGGATGGAACAAGCAGGTGGCAAGTATAATACTTACAAACACTCTACTCATCTAGTCATAGTAGGGATCTAATATCTACTCGTGTCTGAGAAAAGGTAGTAACCCAACTATGGTGGACCTACTAAGACCAGGGGAATATAATCTAGCTACATAATTCATAATGAACAAAGAACTGTAATTAATCAATAACTAGGCAAGTAAAAGAGTAAACATTTAAGTGCATGTAAAGGAAGTAAACAACTAGAGATTAAATAAACAAGTAACCTTAACCCAGAAGATATAGAGAGCGGCTTACAAGTTAAGGGATTGTTTTGCAAGGCCCATTATATAACTCATCCCATACTAAGTTATACAATGGGTGTCAGGGAGTATGTGAATGATGTTGATGTGTATGTTAACAGTTGTAATGATATGTAGTGTAATGTTATGATGCATGCTTCATAGTTAGTTTCCCATTTTCTGAGTTAGCTAAACTCAAAGTATCAACCACCGTGGAAAGCGGTGACAATGGGTCGAACACCCCCATTCTGATGCGGGTATACACACAACCAGGCCTAGACCTCACGTACGACTCATGTACTATTCCTGGGAATTGAACCATCCAGTCTAGGTTGTGCGAAGTGTTAGTCTTCTGGGCTGAACCCTAGACCTAACCACATGCTTGGGTCAACGTACTATAGCCGGTGTGATGACTGATGTAGTCGTGAATACCCGCCACCTCCTATGCATATGAGTGCAAATGAATGCTTTCCGGGCATACAACCCACTTAGTTATTTCTAACTACTACTATGTTGGTCTATCACCAATTTATACATTCTGAGCCAGAGGTTCTCAGGACTAAGCCAGTCCTCAATTCATTCCCGAGCCTATGCTCCAGGGCTAATCAGCCCTCCACTCCAATTACACAAGGAGGAGTTCTCTTATTTTCATGTTACAATTTACGTTATGTGGTACACTTTTACTTTAGCCTTAAAACTTAAGTAACCTATGTACTCTAATTCTAAGGTAATATGCACCTAGGAATTTGAATCTTCTAATGAGATTTATCTGCCCAGAGTTCCTATCTAAAGTGGCGAATGACTTCTAACGTGCTGGGTTCTAAACAGGATGTAATCAATCCGATTATCAAGGGTTTTCCCCATGCTTGTGAAGGTCTACCAAAAATATTCGTCAATTTGAGTTGGGATTAACTCTACTAATTTATCATGACATGTGAGAGTGATATCCATAGTTTCATGAGTTTCCTCACTATTTAATTATTCAAATTAATTCACTTAATCAAATTTGTGAATGAACTACCAGAATTATACATCAAAATAATTTGAATTTAAATTCACTGCATTGTCGTGACAAATAAACAAGATTTTCAGAATTTCCAATTTTTCTACACAATTTGACTCATCAGATAAAATCATTTATTCATATAGGGTTCTCTATTTTGTGAATGAACTACCAGAAATTTACACCAAAATAAATTGAATTTATTTCTACTGAATAGTCATGACATAAAAACATGAATTCCAGAGAATCAACAATTTTTATCAATTATTTCCCATGTAGATAAATTAATCATCAAATGGGATTTTCCATGATTTGTGAAGGGTCTACCACATATGATGATCTAAACATCATGAGATTTTTACCACTAACTTATAATGTTATTAAAATAGTAAATCAAAAATTTCAGATTTTTCTATGGTGATTTATCCATATAAATTTCATTAATATGCCTATGTGACATAATGAAAGTAAAATAAAACCTATGACATTTTAAACCCATTTGATCCCAAACTCAAGGGACAATGTTATTCAGTCACCAATCATGCATGAACAAAATTTCAGAGACATGCATGGAGGTCTTCATTCTCAATTTCATCAAAACCTTCAAAGGCCCAAAAATGGCTATTCACACACCATACACCCTTAAGTTCAAAACTTCAAATTGAAGCTCAGAGAAATCCACTCATGCACATGAGTTGAAATTTTAACCAGAGCAATCAATAACCTAATGAAGCTACCACCTCAAAATTTGGGGGCTTGTGAATATTTTAATCCAAACAATTGCATAAAATGCTTAAAATCAAATAATAATTAAAACTAAAGAAAAATGATGTCCAAAAATTCTAAAAATATAACTGGAGGTGGGTAATATCATATCTAAGGCATGGACAAAATTTCAAAACATTTGCATGAGCCAAAATCACTAAATACAAAAAATACACTTTTGTACATGTCTCACAAAACAAGCCCACAGAGAGCTACAACTGACCAAATGTCATGAAATCAGTGACATTTTAAAGTTAACTTCAATATCTACAATTGCCATTTTGATCACTGCCTCAGGAAATGAGCCTAACCTAGGTAAAATCAACATGCAAAGTTCTGTACATATTAATTATCTTAGGAAAATGAAATATTATTATTTAATTAGCTGTTACTGTTCGTCTTCCTCCCAAACCCAAAAATTCATTTTCCTGTAGCATTTTCAGCTTCAAAATCCGGCCGCCACACTTGATTTCCGGCCAAACACTAAATGGGAAAGCTTCACATGAGTGGGTGCTAATGATTGGTAGCAACCACATGACTGGAGGTAGTCGAGTTGCTTCCCCGCTATTCACCATTTTTTGTCTAAAAACTTGGAGATTAAAAATGGTTTCACCCTCATTTCTCAACGAAAATCAAAAAGGAAAGAAGTGAAAGCTAGCACTATGGGAGAGGGTTGAGGCTCCATGCCCGATTTTGTCTTTTGCAGCAAGTTATTCTCCTTGGGGCCTACATTGTATTTCTTGCACCTTCCATGGTCGATCCTCCAAACGGATCTCAAATCCTTCACTTTAGAGGGGGTTTCTACTTCTCTCGGTTCCCTGAAGCTAGTTAGTGGATCGATTTGGAGTTGGGGGGGGGAGGTATTTAGGGAGTTTCCATTAAGGGGGTTAGGCCAAACCTCACCTCCCATGGTGGCCAATGGGATGACATGCATGTGGCATGCTTCTGATGGGGAATCAATTCCTGAGCTCAGAACAGAGCTTTGGGAGAGAGAATTGAGTGCCAATTGGAACCCAATACCCAAATCCTTCTTCCTTGTCCCCTTTTGGATTTTTGTGATTAAGGCCATAATTAACCCATTTTGGTTTGAATCTCTGGAATAATTCTGAGTCTAACTGTTGTGGGACTCCTATTGGGCCTTATGTTTGGGCTAATTCAATTTGAATTGGGCTTTAGGCTCATTTGATCTATTTGGGTCAATTTGAGCTGAAGGGGCAAAATGGTGATTTTGACTAAATCCCTAATTTTGACTTGACCCATAGTATTATTTGTGACCCCTTGAGTCCATGGATACCACCCAATGTAGATTGGGTCATGGTGGAAACTTATTGGGGCTCAATTTAGGCTAAATGGGCATTTTGGTCAATTGGCCAAAATTGGGTACCCTATGATGGGGCTTTTGGTCCAATTAGCTCCCCTCTTGGGATTAGGGACTTATTGGCATGATCAATTTGGTTTGGGAGTCCAAATTGACGTGAATTGACCTAGATCATCAAAATTGTTATTTGCAGACTAAGGGCCTTTCACCTAGTTTAGAGCTCTGAAGGTGACTCTGAGTTACACCATGCCCTTGGCTATGACCAAATTTACCTTGGGGGTCTAGTAGCTCCTGGGATGTTACAATTCCCAATATATAAAGAAAACATTTCATCCCTGAAATTAGGGTCGGGTCCATGTAGGGTTCCTTCAAGATTTTGTTTTGTGGCCACGTCATTCCATGTCAACGTTCATCGATCTCTCTGAACCCTAGCTTTGCCATCCAATAGATGAGCTTGATTCAAGACACCTTTTATAGTTTGTTTTCCTCTGGGGTCTTAGCTTAACGCCTCTTTAGGTGTCCTACCTCGGAAAAAGTTCCAAGTATCGTATGTGACCATATTCAGCTATTAACCATCCAGTAGGATTCTTGTGATATCTCTACTCTTCAATTCATCATGAGTTTGTCCTTTCATAAGGGGGGTATTTTAGCACAATCCGTAACTCATCCGATCGTGTTGCTTGTTTAATATTACGTTGTTCATCTGTCTCATCTTCCAACTATGTGTCTTCATGCGACTCATCATCCAGATCACTAAACTCATACGCAAGAGTCAACACCACTTCAACTCCCTTGATTTAACATTAGATACACTACTCTCAAAATTAATTGTAACTATCATGATCTGACGTATATCTTTATTATCTCTGCTTTTGGATCTTCATGTCCACCAAGTTTGTTAATTTTAGGGTTTCACTAGATGTGTCATAAACCCAGATCATTCTGCAAACTCCCAACGTACAAATGGACACGTAGTCGTGTGTCATTGGTATCATACATGACTATCTCATGTTTGAAAGGAGGTGACTCCATGCCGCACCTCATATAGTTTGTTTGTAATCTTGTGTCTTCCACTCCTAGGGTACACAAGGATCTTACTGAAGGAAGGTATTAAATAGGACTCCAAGTGACCGCCGAACATGTTGTTCGTTTAGTTTATAGATAGCGGTGGGTAAAGATCACCAGAGTTATAACAACCATGCAGCTAAATTTCACGTTTCTCGGTTCAGAATAAATCATCCTCTGTCTTACATCGGTTGTAGGTCTCCCAAACTAAAGTAGGTGTGTTAATCATGTGTCTACGTTGCACCTTATAGGTACAACTTTTATCAAATAACCATAAGTGATTGACCCGAGTTCAGAAAGAGGTATTCTACAGTTTTATTATCCGCAGAGGATCCTATACCCTGCCACCATTGTTTTAAATCTTGTTTAATTCTTACTGACTCCCAAGTTTGTGCCTGAGTCTTCTGCGCACTCCGTATAGGTAGTGACTTCATACCACCACTCTCTCCTCTTTCATGACCTAGTGGGTATGTTATAAAGTCCATTACTACAACATTTACCAGTTCTAACCACAAGTATGCCATGAATTCATAATTTTCCGATCTAAATAATCAATATCCACAAGAGTTCGATGCTCTTAATATGATGAAATTCAAAGCTTTATCCTTCAGAACATGTTCTTGCGGTATGCCTCTTAAATTCTTATTCATAATACTCATTCATCTTTACTTATCAAGAGATTAGTCAATCTTTTGGAATATCAAATTGGTCATTTGTCATATGTTTGGGGTTTTGTATATAGCAAACGAGTCACCCAGTGGACTTTGTTTCATCTAGACCCCAAATGAATTATGATCATAAGTTCTTGTTCATCATAAAATTGTACTTGATACTTTTCACATGTTAGGTTTCCAGAAAGGGAAATCTTGTTTATAAACGTGAAATCCCCAACTTCCAAAAATTCATCGTCCATCGTTCCTCTAAAGGAGTGTTCTAACCAAAATTGTAATCTGCTCCAAAATTCTTGACAAATCGATCCTGCGACAGGAAGGTTTTAACCAAGATTGTAATTATTCCAAATGTGTTGTTTGGCACATGCTCAAAAACATAAAATATCAACTACCTTTAATCGTTCAAAGTGGCCTTGGTGAATTTTCATTGAAACCAAGAGGGGTGCATCAAAAGTCCACCAATTACAGATTTGTTTTTCGATTAAATCTCAATGTTACAACAGTGACCTAGTGTTACTCCACTTGTATCCCTTTTACCCATACCCCCTATATTCCGGACCTCAACGTATTCCTATGTACGGAGGTTTCACAATTAAGTCTTTCACTAATTCTCAAGAATTTTATCATCAAATAACTGCGAGAATATTTAATATTGATCTAAATTTTTCACCTATTAACTTTGTAGTCTTCCAAGTTGTGTGAATGAATTTTACACGAGGGGCCATGATCCCTAATTCCACGTAGAATT
This sequence comes from Dactylorhiza incarnata, assembly GCA_033032865.1. Taxonomy (NCBI): domain Eukaryota; kingdom Viridiplantae; phylum Streptophyta; class Magnoliopsida; order Asparagales; family Orchidaceae; genus Dactylorhiza; species Dactylorhiza incarnata. Next base: position 15,954,136 of record JAWHQI010000033.1, on the reverse strand, counting down.
TATTTTGATCACAAAAGTTCCATTTGCCCTATGAATTTTCTGTTTGTAGAATTCAAATTTCTCGCGTTTACGTTATAAATCAAGTCCTGTGATATGCCTTCTCTCTTTGTCATGGCTCTGGTGAGGTCTAAATTTATTCAACCACGTCATTTACTTTTCCAACAGTTTGTCGATTCAATTTCTATATCCAAGTCATCTGTGCAATTCTCCAACCTCATCCAATTTTCTCGGAAGTATGGACCTTTCACAGGTAATTTAATGGTTATATAATTGACCTTCAAAATCAACGAACCGACCATTTGTCAAAAGACTAAGCGGTTTCTCCATCCCCTCCCCCGGCAACACCTAAGGACCGGGCAGAAGGAGTGAAGAGGAACGGACATCAATACGGATGGAACAAGTAGGTGGAAAGTATAATACTCACAAACACTCTACTCCTCTAGTCATAGTAGAGATCTAATATCTACTCGTGTCTGAGAAAAGGTAGTAACCCAACTATGGCAGACCTACTAAGACCAGAGGAGTATAATCTAGCTACATAATTCATAATGAACGAAGAACTTTAATTAATCAATAAGAACTAGGCAAGTAAAAGAGTAAACATTTAAGTACATGTAAAGGAAGTAAACAACTGGAGATTAAATAAACAAGTAACCTTAACCCATAAGATATAGCGAGCGGCTTACAGGTTAAGGGATCGTTTTGCAAGGCCCATTGTATAACTCATACCAAACTAAGTTATACAATGGGTGTCAGGGAGTATATGAATGATGTTGATGCGTACGATAACGGTTGTAATGATATGTAGTGCAATGTTATGATGCATGCTTCCTAGTTAGTTTTCCATTTTCTGAGTTAGCTAAACTCAAGGTATCAACCACTGTGGCAAGCGGTGACAATGGGTTGAACACCCCCATTCCAAGGCGGGTATACCCACTACCAGGCCTAGACCTCACATATCACTCACGTACTATTCCTGGGAATTGAACCATCTAGTCTGGGTTGGGCCAAGTGTTAGTCTTCCGGGGGTGAACCCTAGACCTAACCACTTGCCTGGGTCAACATACTACGGACGGTGTGACGACTGATGTACTCACAAAGACCCACCACCTCCTATGCATATGAGTGCAAATGAATGCTTTCCGGGCATACAACCCACTTAGTTATTTTTAATTACTACTCTGCTGGTCTATCACCAATTTATCCATTCTGAGCCCGAGGCTCCCAGGACTAAGCCAGTCCTCAATTCATTCCCGAGCCTATGCTCCAGGGCTAATCAACCCTCCACTCCAATTCCACAAAGGAGGAGTTCTCTTATTTTCATATTACAATTTATGCTACGTGGTGCACTTTTACTTTAGCATTATAACTTAAGTAACATATGTACTCTAATTCTAAGGTAATATGCACCTAAGAATTTGACTCTTCTAATGAGATTTATCTGCCCAGAGTTCCTATCTAAAGTGGTGAATGACTTCTAACGAGCTGGGTTCTAAACAAGATGTATCCAATCCGTTCATCAAGGGTTTTCCCCATGCTTGTGAAGGTCTACCAAAAATATTCATCAATTTGAGTTGGGATTAACTCTACTAATTTATCATGACATGTGAGAGTGATATCCATAGTTTCATGAGTTTCCTCACTATTTAATTATTCAAATTAATTCACTTTGTTCGCCCATAAGATCACGTTGAGACTATTCAAAGAGAGTTCGCGACGGTCAGAAATCAGACCGCGATGAAGTTATTCAGCGGAGTTCGTGCGATCTGAAATAAGAGACCACACAAACCAAATCACCTCACATGAAGGCAACAAATTTCATAGGCCCGGTTGCTGACCGTCTTCCCAAGATCGTGCGACAAGTTTTCTTAAGACAACTTGTGATAACATCAAGACAGGTAAGTTGTTCATCTCAGTTAAGTTATCAAGAACCCGAGCTTCCTGTAACCTGAAAGCTACCCGTTTGGGCAGCTTCCAAGCCTATAAATAGGGGTTGAGGCTCCCCAAGAGAGGGACCTAGGGGGATCAAGGCTTGAGCGAATTGAAGAACAGGCGGACTTGTTTTCAGCTCGCTCCTTTCATCTTTGCCCGGTCTGTTTCGAGTTTCCTATAATTTCTAGTCTTTATCTTTTTCAAGTAGAGCCGTCTCGTAGCCGGGATCTTCCCATCCTTTCATATCTGGCATGCTTTGACCCCTAGTAACCAACGGTCCCAAGATTTTCTCCCGCGTTTGAGTGTAAGTTGTGGAGGTGTAATTTTTGCATTAACACACATAATCAAATTTGTGAATGAACTAGCAGAATTTTACATAAAAATAATTTGAATTTAAATCCACTGCATTGTCATGACAAATAAACAAGATTTCTAGAATTTCCAATTTTTCTACACAATTTGACTCATCAGATAAAATCATTTATTCATAGGGGGTTCTCTACTTTGTGAATGAACTACCAGAAATTTACACCAAAATAAATTGAATATATTTCTACTTAATAGTCATGACATATAATCATGAATTCCAGAGAATCAACAATTTGTATTAATTATTTTCCATGTAGATAAATTAATCATCAAAAGGTATTTTTCCATGATTTGTGAAGGGTCTACCACATATGACGATCTAAACATCATGAGATGTTACCACTAACTTATAATGTCATTAAAATAGTTAATCCAAAATTTCAGATTTTTCTATGGTGATTTATCCATATAAATTTCATTAATATGCCTATGTGACATAATGAAATTAAAAATAAAACCTGTGACATTTTAAACCCATTTGATCCCAAACTCAAGGGATAATGTTATTCAGTCACCAATCATGCATGAAAAAATTTTCAGAGACATGCATGGTGGTCTTCAATCTCAATTTCATCAAAACCTTCAAAAGCCCAAAAATGGCTATTCACACAATATACACCCTTATGTCCAAAACTTCAAATTGAAGCTCAGAGAAATCCACTCATGCACATGAGTTGAAATTTTAATCAGATCTATCAATAACCTAATGGAGCTACCACCTCAAAATTTAGGGGCTTTTGAATATTTTAATCCCAACAATTGCATAAAATGCCTAAAATCAAATAATAATTAAAACTAAAGAAAAATGATGTCCAAAAATTCTAAAAATATAACTTGAGGTGGGTAATATCATATCTAAGGCATGGACAAAATTTCAAAGCATTTACATGAGCCAAAATCACTAAATACAAAAAATACACTTTTGTACATGTCTCACTAAAACAAGCCGACAGAGAGCTACAGTTGACAAAATGTCATGAAATCAATGGCATTTAAAGTTAACTTCAATATCTACAATTGCCATGTTGATCACTGCCTCAGGAAATGAGCCTAACCTAGGTAAAATAAACATGCAAAGTTCTGTACAGATTAATTATCTTAGGAAAATGAAATATTATTATTTAATTATTTGTTACTGTTCATCTTCCTCCCAAACCCAAAAATTCATTTTCCTGAAGCATTTTCAGCTTCAAAATCAGGCCGCCACACTTGATTTCCGGCCAAACCCTCAATGGGAAAGCTTCACATTAGTGGGGGCTTCCGATTGGCGGCAACCACATGACTGGAGGTAGTCTGGTTTCTTCCCACGCTATTCACCATTATTTTGTCTACAAAATTGGAGAATAAAAATGGTTTCTCACTCATTTCTCAACGAAAATCAAAAGGAAAGAAGTGAGAGCTAGCACTAAGGGAGAGGGTTGAGACTCCATGCATGATTTTGTCTTTTGGAGCGAGTTATTCTCCTTGGGACTGACATTGTTTTTCTTGCACCTTCCATGGACGATCCTCCAAACGGAGCTCGAATCCTTCACTTGAGAGGGGGTTTCTACTTCTCTCAGATCCCTGAAGCTAGTGAAGGGATCGATTTGGAGTGGGGGAAGGTATTTAGGGAGTTACCATAAAAGGGGGTTAGGCCAAGCCTCACCTCCCATGGTGGCCAATGGGATGACATGCATGGGGCATGCCTTTGATGGGGAGTCAATTCCGGAGCTCAGAACAGTGCTTTGGGGAGACAATTGAGTGCCAATTGGCACTCAATCCTCAAATCCTTCTTCCTTGTCCCCCTTTTGGATTTTTGTGATTAAGGCCATAATTAACCCATTTTGGTTTGAATTTCTGGAATAATTCTGAGTCTAACTGTTTTGGGCCTCCTATTGGGCCTTATGTTTGGGCCAATTCAATTTGAACTAGGCTTTAGGCTCATTTGATCTATTGGGTCAATTTGTGCCGAAGGGGCAAAATGGTGATTTTGACTCAAACCCTAATTTTGACTTGACCCATAGTATTATTTGTGACCCCTTGAGTCCATGGATACCACCCAATGTAGATTGAGTCATGGTGGAAACTTATTGGGGCTCAATTTATGCTAAAAGGGCATTTTGGTCAATTATCCAAAATTTGGGACCCTATGAGGGGATTTTTGGTCCAATTAGGTCCCCTCTTGGGATTAGGGACTTATTGGCATGATCAATTTGGGTTGGGGAGTCCAAATTGAGGTGAATTGACCTAGATCATCAAAATTGTTATTTGCAGACCAAGGGCCTTTCACCTAGTTTAGAGCTCTGAAGGTGACTCTGAGTTACTCCAGGCCCTTGGCTATGACAAAATTTACCTTGGGGGGGGGGGGGGGTGGTGGTCTAGTAGATCTTGGGATGTTACAAGTCTACCCCTTAACTCTTGGAAAGCTCCTTCACACTGCAGAGTCCACACGAACGGTGCATCCTTCTTTGTCAATGATGTAAGAGGAAGGGCAATATGAGAGAATCCGTCCATGAACTTCTGGTAGTATCCGACAAGTCCTAGGAAACTCCATATGTCTGATGCTGTTTTCAGTTGAGGCCAGTCTCGCACTACCTGAACCTTCGTCGGATCCACAACTAATCCTGCCCCACTGATGATATGACCTAGGAAGGCTACTTCCTTGGGCCAGAATTAACACTTGCTAAATTTAGCATACAACTTATGCTCTCTAAGCATTTCCAGTACGAGCGTCAGGTGTTGCATAAGTTCTTCCTCCATCCTTGAATAAATAAGTACATCATCTATGAATACTATAACAAAGATGTCAAGGTAGGTCTCGAATACATGGTTCATTAGACTCATGAAGGCGAAGGGAGCATTCGTGAGCCCGTATGGCATTACCGTGAATTCGTAAAGACCAAATCGACTGTTGAACGCCGTCTTCTGAATATCTTCTTCCTAAATCCGCAGTTGATAGTATCCCAATATCAAGTCCAACTTTGAGAACCAGTGTGCTCCTTCTAACTGATCGAACAACTCATCGATCTGGGTCAAAGGGTAAGTGTTCCGCACTATCAGTCTGTTGAGATCCCGATAGTCGATACACAACCGAAGAGTCCCATCCTTCTTCTTAACAAACAACACCGAGGCTCCCCATGGTGATGAGCTCGGTCGCACGAACCCTAATTCTACCATTTCCTACAACTGGGTACGGAACTCTGCCAACTCCTTTGGGTCCATCCAGTAGGGAGCTCTGGATATGGTTCTCATTCCTGGTACTAACTAAATTTGAAAGTCCTTTTCCCTATGCGGTGGCAACCTGGGTAGGTTTCCAGAAATATGTCGGGAAAATTTTGAACTACGGGGATATCGGTTAGGGAAGTCTCTGCCTCCATCATCTCGATGCATATTAAATAGACTTTGTCCCCCTATAAATGGGCCTTGATGGCCTAAGTTGAGGAAGGTAAATAGCGGGAGACCAGAATAATTCATTCAAAGGTTGCGTAGCTGTTATCATATCTTAGTCCGACCTTCCTCGCCGGGCAATCAATCTGAGAATGGTTCCATGTGATCCATGTCATCCCCAAGACGAGGTCGAAGTCTGGCATCTTCAAGACTATTGTCGGAGCATCGAGGGTTAGGCCCTCGATGGTTACCATTAGGAGGAACTTCGTTGTTGCTTCAATCTCTGTCCCATTGGGGAGAGGCACCCTCCTGATGGATGCATTAAAGTGTCGAACCTTGTCTAAGTCCTTGATAAAGTCTTCTGAGATGAAATTACGTGAATATCCTGTGTCAAATAAGGTATGGGCAGGCTTGTCGCATACGATTACTATTCCTGAATTGTGCAGTTTAGAGTGGCTAGTTTTCTATTTCTAACAATTTCTATATCAAATCTACAAATCTAAGAATTGGAAAGACTTTTAAACTACTAGCATACCTGTTATAACCCTATTTGGGTTCTGTGGTTGAGCAAGATCCAGAGTATACATCTGGTCTCTTTCTTGTTTGTGATCTGCCTTGTTGAATCCTCAGCCTCGGCCACGTCCTCGGCCTCGTCCCTTAGGCTGCTGAGCTAGTGGTGGTGGTGGAGCTCTTTGAGGATAGTTGATGCGGATGTGGCCCGATTGATTGCAGTGGTAGCACATCCGTGGGGGAGGTGCTCCTCCACCTTGCCTTGGTGGCTTCTGGATTCGTAGCGGCTGAGGGGCCAGCACTATCGGAGGCCTCCACTCATGTCTGAATTCAGGACGTGGTCGTCCCCTACCACTTTGTGTTGTATGAACCTGCCCCTCTGCTTCCCCTTGTTGCAAAACACTGCATCTTCTGTCGGCATTTTCCCCTATTCCTTACCTCCAGCTTGTCCGCCACGAACTTCCTTATCGCTTCGATGATCTGGGCTAAACCATAATCTGCTACGTATAGTAGTGCTTGCCTTAGGTCATCTCAGAGGCCTTTGTATAACCTCTTGGCGTAACTAGAGTCATCTAACTAGTGGGTTGTGGCGAGCGAGCTAGGTGCGAGAACTCCTACTGATACTCCAACACCGAAAGATTTCCCTGCTTTAGGTGTAGGAAGTGTTCCTCTAACTCATCTCCAGTTGTCTACGGCTCAAAGTGCTCCAGTAATGCATCCTCAAATTCTTCCCAAGTGATGTCGGCATAATCGAGACCGACAAAGGTGGTGTCCATGGCTAACTTCTACCACTACTTTGCATGAGACTCCAAGGCAGAGACATCCAATAACACCGCCATATTAACCGGGCAGGATATCCCGGCCAACATCTCCTGAATGGTGTCTAACCATTCTTCGTTCCATACCACCGAATCGGTACATGCATAACATGGCAGGGAGAGGCCTCAGAAGGCACTGAACCAGTTTGCCTTAGGGTTGGGGGCCTGAACTGGGGTTACTGTTGTGAAAAAGCATGCAGGATAATGGTCAAGGTCTGACCCAACTCTGATTGTTGGAAGGGGGTGGGAGCCGGTGGGGGAGGAATTACATCTTATGTAAGATCCCTCTCCTGCGCCAAGAGAGCTCTCGGATCTTATGCCCAGAACCACCGCCTTACGGCGACACTAACACATGAGTTCAATAAGTGAAAGAGAGAAATGGCTTATGCCTGGTACATGTCCAAAATTAATAAAAATAACTCTCTCACTCTACCTCTATGCGGAAGCTATCGAATTTTGTCAACCTGTCGCTAAGTAGTGGTGCTGCGCGGAAACTGCTCCACAAGCCTGTCGTCATGCCCTGCTGGTCAAACTACTTCTCCAACTCCTCGAAATCATACAGTCACAACCACTCGTTAGTCATAAAGACTAAGCCAGTTTTTTCATCGCCTCCCCCCACGACTCTTAGGCACCGTGTGGGAGGACAAAGTGGAGGGAAACAAAGGGTATATCAGCAAGCAGGTGACAGCGGGGCTGGCTAGCATAAGTATAGACCAAAAGGAATCTATTCTAGCAGTTCTACTATACAGTCTATATAAGAGTGCAATAGACAAGGAAAAGCTATAATAGTAGTAACAGAGAGCAACGAGCAATCAATAACATTCACAGCAAAATAAGTAAGAAATGCACTGTATAATATAGAGAAGCATATACAAAAATAACCCTAATTTATACGAATACTCATACAAACTTATAAGTTAGGGGATCTTGCACTAAGGTAAACTAATCGTATAAAAGAGCCCATACTAATTTATACGAAGAGGTCTTGTTTATGCAAGGTTGATATGTTATGCTATGCAATGCAGTGATGCAACTCACCCACCCGACTCTGTACAAATAGAACTTTTATTAGTTCCCTCTATTCGAGTGTGTCAACACAGGTACTCAGTTAAGGCAAACAGGGCAGTGGATCGGTCTTGTCCACTTCTAGGATAATGTCACACATCTCCCAGCCTAGACCTTACGTACGGCCCTAAGAACTCACAAGGTATCCGCGTACTATCTGGTAAGCACCACCTCTATCCCGCTTTTTGAGTCTCCGCTTAGGTGCACCCCGTTGAGGCAAACAGGCAGTGGATCAGATCCACCACTTCTAGGCCAATGTGACACCTCCCATTCTAGACCTAATGTACGCCCCTAAGAACACACTGGGTATCCGCATACTACTTGATACAACAATGCCTCTAAGTGAAACACCAAACCCTAAGCCCGGAGGACTTGACCAGTCCTTCCTTATATAACACTGAGCCTACCGCTCGTGGGACTAGCCCATCCTTCTAATTTACTGAGGCTACAGCTCACAGGACTTAACCCATCCTTTTAATATACCGAGCCTACCGCTCGAAGGACTTAACCCATCCTTCTAATATACCGAGCCTACTGCTCGCAAGACTTAATCCGTTCTTCTAATATACCGAGCCTAACGCTCATATGACTGAACCCGTCCTTCTAATATACCGAGCCTATCGCTCGCAAGACTTAACCCGTCCTTCTAATATACCGAGCCTACCGCTCGCAGGACTTAATCCATCCTTCTAATATACTGATCCTACCGCTCGCAGGACTTAACCCATCCTTCTAATATACCGAGCCTACCGCACGCAGGACTGAACTCGTCTTTACATGAGCAACACTAATCCATCCCAAATTTGGGATGGGGATTATCCTATCAAGTTCTAATATTTAAACTACTGTTGTCTACCGTTTAGTTATACTTAGAAGTTTAGGGTGAATCCTGGACTTCCCGAGAGTTACGCGGCGAAGGAATCGCAACGGTACTAGGGAATACAATGGGCTGAAGCCCAAATACCCCTTTTTCCAAGATATTTACTCTTATTGGTGGCTACCCATTCTTTTATACCCATTTCCTCTCTAGTTACTCTAAACTCCGAAGGCAGATTACATATAGATACGACAGACGAGAGTGTTGATGTTCAATTGAACATCGAACCCTATCTTCTTAGTGAACTATCATTTTGTATGTCATTACTCAATACCTACTTTAGGTACCAATTCATACATCAATCACGCTTATACTTGTTGACAGATCATTCCTCACATCTATTGTCACGACCCGTCTCGACAAGAGTCAGAGTGCGCATCAGGGCGGGCCGTGATGCCACAGGAATGGGCGACAAGAAATCCATGCCTTCTAAGGCGGAGACAGAAATACTATAAATAGTTTTAAAACAATTAATCTAAAGAAAAATGGTTTGTTTTGTTGCGGAAGCTTTAAAATATGATAACTTGAAACAGGTGCACATGCATTTTAGTAAAGCTCATGATACAAGTTCTGGAACAGAGATTTATGCAGTGAACATCGCAAATGAATGAGCATGCAAAACTTGTCAAATTCTAGTACATATAATATTTAGCCTAACAATTGTCCATGAAACAAGAAAAAATGGCTGATCGTATTTACTACATAATAGAAATTTCCGACAGTAAAAGAAATGAAACATAAACACAAAACCTGAAACTTGAAGCAGATCGTCCTCAGAAAGCAGGTGGCGCAGGAACGAACACTTAGGCAAATCCAAACAGCAGGAAAAGCCTCAAAACATTGAAATACACCAGAACAAGCAAAATAAAGTACGAGTAGGAGAAACAAAATATCTGTGTACCACTTTTCATGAAGCGGAGCTAACAAGACAGGTAAGCAAGTGAGACAAACAGAAATATCTAGAATTATTAGACTACTCCGAAGTATAGCATAAACATTCTTGCAACGACATAAGCTGTAATCGTTGAAATGCGTAGGTGTTAGCAGTGGGTGCACATGGTTGACAATCAAGTTTAAGTGTAAGGCTTAATAGAATAAGAGTATTTCTTGCTTACCGTGACTATGCAATCAAGATGATGCACTATCTAAACCCTAGCTTCCAAGATTTGCTTATGACAAGCAGGACCTAAGTGATTCAGAAATTTAAGCTCGATATGACCGATCCTTTGTTCCCATTAGGGATTAAAGAGGGAACCCAAGTCAAGGAGTTTCATCGATTAAACCCTACCATCCAACGTTAACTTACGTTACTAATAACTTAGTGCAGGATTTCATGGATTCTAGCATATCAAGACATGTAACCAAAATACTGATTCAGATATACAAGAGCAGATTTTACAATTGTGAAACGGGAGGAATCTAGTTAAATAAATTATTTGCTCGAGTCTTAGAACCAGACAGGCATAAGAAATAAGATTCGATGACTCAAAGAACTCGATAGAGAGTTTAAAACTTGCGGATTCACGTATTCACGAGTAATAAGATTACTATACATCATTTTCCAAGATATCAAGTATTCCCTTAGATTACGACACACAAGGATATGAATATCTTCTAAGTAAACATGTGTACGAGCCGAATATTTTATATCAAGCACAATTCATCTAGTTGCTAGCAGGATCTTAACATTTATCATTATAACAATTAATGTTTCTGCTCGAAAAGATCTACTAGTCTTCCATTTATCCATCAAATGAGATGCAATTCAATTAAGTGGAAATCTAATTTAAACCACTTTCGTTCACTAAATCGTCTTCCAACAAATGAGACACAATTCATCTAAATGAATATTCAAGTAACCCTCATTCACATTCACAACTTATGTCATTCCAAACACGTGATACCTCAATCTATTAATATGTCTATTTAGGGATTCGAGGTCTAAATTTACTCAACGAAATAAGCATTCAAGGGTGCATTCATATAAACATAAGAACAGACATGACAATTAAATTCAATGCTTGCAAGAGAGAGGGATATCTACTTGCCTTAAATGAGACTGAATCTGACGGCGACGGCTAAGCGGCGCAAGCAAAAGCAGACATCACATTTTGAACCTGATCAAGCACAACGAAGGCGACATAACATAAATTACTACGCTAATATAAGCATTCGACGACGTGGAAAATAAATAAAGGGGGTTTTTAGGAGATGTTACCTCCCTCAAAGGTCAGGGGAGAAGAGATTCCAGGCTGAGACGGAGACTTGGTGGTGCTTAGGTGACAGAAACCCTAAATCAGAGAGGGCCTTCAAGAGGTCCCGCCAATTGGAGTGACTAACGATGTCGGCGAGCACGAAAACCTAAGGATTTGGCGGTTAAGAAGAGCACAAAATCTGAAACGCAAATGGAGCGCAAACTTTCCAAGAATATTATGGAAATCTGAATAGAGGAGGAATCTTACCCAAAGGAAACCAAATCCGGGCCCAAGGAGGAGAGGGAAGTGGAACCCTAGTTGTCCCTCTCGCAAAAACCCGGCCAAGATGAAGAAGGGGAGGAGTGGGGATTAGGGCTGCCGACCTCTAAGGAAGTCGGAGGATGGAGAGGCTGCTGCAGCCGGTTGGGGAGGAGAAGCTGCTTCTATCGTTGGTCTGGGTAAGAGGAGAATAAGGAGTCGGCCATGGCAGGATCGGCCATGGCAGGAGGGGTAGCATGCGTTAGCGCCGACAGGAAGAGGAGAAGGGGCGACGGCGGCAGGAGGAGCAGGAGGAGGCGTCAGGCAAGGAGTTGAGCGCAGGAGATTGGGTCGAGATCTGCAGCGGCAGTGCATTTGCGGGAGATGGGCGCACGAGATGCGGGAAACAGGTGGGTGTGCGGCTTACGAAATCGGAAGGCGTGGCTAGCGTGAGGCGGGATCGAGAAATAAAGGGGGGCTTGCGGGATTTAACAGGGTTGCGGCTGGGGTGCGGCTAGACAGCAAGGCTTCTAAAATGATGTTTTATTATTAGTATTATTTTAGGGTTGTTACATTCTCACCTACTTAAGAAGTTTTGTCCCGAAACTTTCTGAGGATTTCCTGAATGAGACTTCTCATGGAGAAGATTCAAATGCCATTTATTTCAAACAAGATTTGCAGATCAAGACGTGGAAGCTAACTATGAATATGCTGAAACAGAAAGGAAAATAAGCACGGAGACTTACCCAGATCAAGAGAAAATTTGCGGATAATTGCTTCGCATATCAGATTCAAGTTCTCGAGAGAATTATTAAAACTTTTCATGCATTCAAAACACAGTTATCATAAGGATGAATTTTTTTTTCTTCGAAGCTTGCGTACTTGATACTCTACGATCTTAGCGGGTATGGCCAGATACGAAGGATTGGATTAAGGGAACACCAAAATTGCTTCACTTAACTCGGAATTGAGATATTAGACTCAAGAATTCAGGAGAGAAAAATCTGTGCACGAAGGGGTAACTTACTTGCGATGTTGGCGCTTAAGAGCTAACTAGAAGGGGATACTGGAGAATCAGATGAGATCGATAGACAAGCAGAACAGGAAGCACTGATTACAAATACCGGATATTTGAAACTAGAGATTCTAACACATTTCCTACTGTCATGTACATAAATTATGTAATAATTACAGCATTTTCATTGGACAACTCTAGGTAATGATCATGCAAGTGCAACCATGAGATTGTGTGCAATGTCAAGCAAATAGTAAATCTATGCACGTGCAATCATTATTATTGTTCTTGGCTTCACACTTGTGCAATGATTTATGATATGAATGCAATGAATGGATACACATGCCACGTTAAGCGCCCATATCACTTAACATGTCATGCATAGTAACACTCTAATGCCAACACACTTGAAAATATTAAACTGCACATAACCATTTAATATTCGCAAGCGGTGTATATCCTAGTGGAATTCATATGCAAGAAAATGTTAAGTTTGCCCATACTCCCTTAACATTCGTGTGCATACTACTCATGCTTATAAGTAAGTGTGTGCGTGTTTCAGTCGTGAACAACACATAATGACATGGTGCGTGAATAAATGATGCATGCATAAATTTTTATAAGATAAGATTTTAACTATTTGATAATTGTAAAATACTTTATCTTTAGAAACAAACCTGGCTCGGAAACCAATTGTCACGACCAGTCTCGACAAGAGTCACAGTGCGCTTCGGGGCGGGCCGTGATGCCACATGCATGGGCGAAAAGAAATCCATGCTTGCTAAGGCGGAGACAGAAATACTAAAAATAATTTTAAAACAATTAATCTGAAGAAAAATGGTTTGTTTTGTTGCGTAAGCTTTAAAATATGATAACTTGAAACAGGTGCATATGCATTTTAGTAAAGCTCATGATACAAGTTCTAGAACAAAAATTTATGCAGTGAACATCGCAAATGAATGAGCATGCAAAACATGTCAAATTCTAGTACATATAATATTTAGTCTATCAGTTGTCCATGAAACAAGAGAAAATGGCTGATCGTAATTACTACATAACAGAAATATCCGACAGTAAAAAAAATGAAACATAAACACAAAACCTGAAACTTGACTCAGATTGGCCTCAGAAAGCAGGCGGCGCAGACACAAACACTAAGGAAAATCCAAACAGAAGGAAAAGCCTCAGAACATTGAAATACACCAGAACAAGCAAAATAAAATACGAGTAGGAGAAACAAAATATCTGTGTACAGCTTTTCATGAAGCAGAGCTAACAAGACAGGTAAGCAAGTGAGACAAGTAGAAATATCTAGAATTATTAGACTACTCTGAACTATAGCATAAACATTCTTGCAACGACATAAGATGTAATCGTTGAAATGCGTAGGTGTTTACAGTGGGTGCACATGGTTCACACTCAAGTTCAAGTGTAAGGCTTACTAGAATAAGAGTATTTCTTGCTTACCGTGACCATGCAATCAAGACGATGCACCATCTATACCCTAGCTTCAAAGATTTGCTTATGACATGCAGGACCTAAGTGATTCAGAAATTTAAGCGCGCTATGACCGGTCCTTTGTTCCCATAAGGGATTCAAGAGGGAACCCAAGTCAAGGAGTTGCATTGATTAAACCCTACCTTCCAAAGTTTACATACATTATTAATGACTTAGTGCAGGATTTCATGGATTCTAGCATATCAAGACATGTAACCAAAATACTGATTCAGATATACAAGAGCAGATTTTACAAATGTGAAACGGGAGGAATCAAGTTAAAAAAAATTATTTACTCTAGTCTTAGAACCAGACAGGCATAAGAAACAAGATTTGATGACTCAATGAACTCGATAGAGAGTTTAGAAACTTGCGGATTCAAGTATTCACGAGTAATAAGATTACTATACATCATTTTCCAGGATATCAAGTATTCCCTTAGATTACATCACTCAAGGACATGAATATCTTCTAAAAAAACATGTGTACGAGCCGAATATTTTATATCAAGCACATTTCATCTAGTTGCTAGCAGGATATTAACATTTACCATTATAACAATTAATGTTTCTGCTCAAAAGGATCTACTAGTCTTCCATTTATCCATCAAATGAGATGCAATTCAATTAAGTGGAAATCCAATTAAACCACTTTCGTTCACTAACTCGTTTTCCAACAAATGCGACACAATTCATCTAAATGAATATTCAAGTAACCCTCATTCACATTCACAACTTGTGACATTCCAAACACGTGATACCTCAATCTATTAATAAGTCCATTTAGGGATTCGAGGTCTAAATTTACTCGACGAAACAAGCATTCAAGGGTGCATTCATATAAACATAAGAACAGACATGACAATTAAATTCAATGCTTGCAAGGGAGAGGGATCTCTACTTGCCTTAAATGAGGCTGAATCTAACGGCGACGGCTATGCGGCGCATGCAAAAGCAGACATCATATTTTGAACCTGATCAAGCATAACGATGGCGACATAGCATAAATTACTACGCTAATACAAGCATTCAACGACGCAAAAAATAAACAAAGAGGGTTTTTAGCATATGTTACCTCCCTCAAAGGTGAGGGGAGAAGAGATTCCGCGCGGAGACAGAGACTTGGTGGCTCTTAGGTGACGGAAACCCTAAATCGAAGAGGGCCTTCAAGAGGTCCCGCCAATTGGAGCGACTAACGGTGCAGGGGAGCACGAAAACCTAAGGATTTGGCGGTTAAGAAGAGCACAAAATCTGAAACGCAAATTGGAGCGCAAACTTTCCAAGAAAATTATGGAAATCTGAATAAAGGAGGAATCTTACCCAAAGGAAACCAAATCCGGGCCCAAGGAGGATAGGGAAGGGGAACCCTAGTTATCCCTCTCGCAAAAACACGGCCAAGACGAAGAAGGGGAGGAGTTGGGATTAGGGCTGTCGACCTCTGAGGAAGTCAAAGGATGGAGAGGCTGGTGCAGCCGGCTGGGGTGGAGAAGTTGCGTCTATCGTTGCCCTGGGTAAGAGGAGAAGAAGGGGTCGGCCATGGCAGGAGGGGTAGCAGGCGGTAGCGCCGACAGGAGGAGGAGAAGGGGCGGCGCTGGCAGGAGGAGCAAGAGGAGGCATCAGTCAAGGAGTCGTGCGCATGAGACGGGGTCGGGATCTGCAGCGCCAGCGCATTTGCGGGAGATGGGCGCACAGGTTGCGGGAAAACAGGTGGGGGTGCGGCTTGCAAAATCGGAAGACGGGGCTAGCGTGAGGCGGGATCGAGAAATAGTGGGGGGCTTGTGCGATTTAACAATGTTGCGGCTGGGGTGCTGCTAGACAGTAAGGCTTCTAAAATAATGTTTTATTATTGGTATTATTTTAGGGTTGTTACATCTATCATCATATCATTGTCAATTCCCGAAATGGTAGTTAACTAAATGCACCCCAATCCCTTTCTTCTAATAAATGTCACTAATGGTTAATCCTTTTATACATCTATGCCTCCATAATGATCAATGAGATAATAGTTCTATGTGTGATGGTCAGGAGTGGTCTAAATCACGTAATATAGTTTTTACTAATCGCAGACCGGTTGCATTTAAGTGAAACCACGTCTCCTACAAGGTTGACTATATGATTACTATTTAAGTATGAGACCATTTTAGTTTTAAAGATTGATGTCGGTGTCAAGGGTCTATGTACAAATTTCTATGATATTCTAGCAATAATAATTCGAGGAATTAATTTCTCAACTTATAAGTTCAAATCCTACTTTGTGAAGGAAGTATGAAGTTTACTCAGAGAATAATTCTAATAAAATTTACATAGCTTCATACTGATATAAGAGGACCATATACAAAATTTCAAGACAATCCAACATCAGTAATTCAGGGAATTAATTTCTCAAGTTATAGGTCCAATTACTACTTTGTGAAGGAAGTATAAAGTCTACTCAGAGAATAATCCTAATAAAATTTCAATAACTTCGTACTGATATAAAAAGACCTTGTACAAAGTTTCATGACATTTCAGCATCAGTAATTCAGGGAATTAATTTCTCAAGTTTTAAGTCCAAAAGCTACTTGTGAATGAAGTATGAAGTTTACTCAGCGATTAAATCTAAGAAAATTTCCGTAGCTTCAAACTGATATAAAAAGACCTTGTACAAAGGTTCATGACATTTCAGCATCCGTAATTCAGGGAATTAATCAAGTTTTAAGTCCAAAAGCTACTTGGTGAATGATGTATGAAATTTACTCAGAGATTAAATCTAAGGGTGCGTTTGGTTGGGTTGTTGCTGATGGAAAGCTGCTGATAGAAAATGGAGTTTGAGATAAGTGGTGTTTTTGAAAAAAATTTGTTTGGGTGAAATGGAGTTTGCAAAACTCTATATGGGATTTAGATTACACTTTCTATTGCAATTGGGCGCACTCTTCAAACACAATCAGCTGGGATGGATTAGGAGGGGGTATACGAATACGATCAGACTGTATTTTTATTTATCTCTGCCAAAGAGAGAGAGAGAGAAGCTCCATCTTGCCATGAGAGGTGAGGGAAGAGGCAATGAAGCTCCATCTTGCCAGAGAGAGAGAGAGAGAGATAGAGAGAGAGGCTCCATCTTGCCATGAGAGGTGAGGGAAGAGGCGATGAAGCTCTATCTTGCCAGAGAGAGAAGAGAGAGAGAGAGGAGAGAGAGATAGAGGCTCCATATTGCCATGAGAGGTGAGGGAAGAGGCGATGAAACTTCTGCTTGTGTCGCCCATTCTCCGCCAGAGAGAGACAGAGAGAGAAAGAGAGAGAGAGAGAGAGAGAGAGAGAGAGAGAGAGAGAGAGAGAGAGAGAGAGAGAGAGAGAGAGAGAAGCTCCATCTTGCCATGAGAGGTGAGGGAAGAGGCGATCAAGCTCCATCTTGCCAGAGAGAGAGAGAGAGAGAGAGAGAGAGAGAGAGAGAGAGAGAGAGAGAGAGAGAGAGAGAGAGAGGGAGAGAGAGGCTCCATCTTGCCATGAGAGGTGAGGGAAGAGGCGATGAAGCTCCATCTTGCCAGAGAGAGAGAGAGAGAGGAGAGAGAGAGAGGCTCCATCTTGCCATGAGAGGTGAGGGAAGAGGCGATGAAGCATCTGTTTGTGTCGCCCATTCTCCGCCCTTGACATTTCCGCTTTAGTGCTATACGCGGAAATGAAGGACTGGAGTTATTTCCTGCGTCTGGGGGTTGTGCTATATGCGGCTTATTTAAAAAAAGGCATTTTAAATTTCAGCTCTCCCAAACCCAACTTTTATATAAAACTCTGTTTTTGCTCATCCGCACCGTTCCCCATCAGCCGAAACAAACGGGCTCTAACAAAATTTTCATAGATTCATACTGATATAAAAAGATCTTGTACAAAGTTTCGTGACATTTCAGCAACAGTAATTCGGGGAATTAATTTCTCAATTTGTAAGTCTACAAGCTACTTTGTGAATGAAGTATGAAGTTTACTCGGAGATTAAATCTAACAAAATTTCCATAGCTTCATACTGATATAAAAAGACCTTGTACAAAGTTTCATGACATTTCAGCATCAGTAATTCAGGGAATTAATTTCTCAAGTTATATGTCCAAATGCTATGTTGTGAAGGAAGTATGAAGTTTACTCAGAAGTTAATTCTAATATATTTCCATAGCTCCATACCAATATAAAAAGACCTTGAACAAATTTTCATAACAATCCAGCATCAATAATTCAGGGGATAAATTGCTCAAGTTATAAGTCCAAATGCTACTTTGTGAATGAAGTATGAAGTTTACTCAATGATTAAATCTAACAAAATATCCATAGCTTCATACTGAAAAAAAGACCTTGTACAAAGTTTTATGACATTTCTGCATCAGTAATTCAGGGAATTAATTTATCAAGTTATAAGTCCAAATGCTACGTTGTGAAGGAAGCATGAAGTTTAGTTAGTGGTTAATTCTAATAAATTTTCCATAGCCCCATACTGATATAAAAAGACCTTACACAAATTTGCAAAACAATCCATCATCCGTAATTCAGGGGATAAATTTCTAGAGTTATAAGTCCAAATGCTACTTTGTGAATGAAGTATGAAGTTTACTCAGATATTAAATCTAACAAAATTTCCATAGCTTCATACTGATATAAAAAGACCTTGTACAAAATTTCATAATATTTCAGAAAGTTTTGACCCTATAATTACCCATTTGTGGTCTTTGTGACCAAATCATATGAAATCAAGTTTCCTATGGAAATCAACCCAAAGGTTGATGATTTTCTCCAAAAAGTATTGTCCTATGGTCCTTAGTGCATGTTTATAATTTCATGAATGTTGACCAAGGGAAAACCTTTAAATCCTCTAAAAAACATTGTTACTTAAGAGCCTTATTGTTCACCCTTTATCAACTAGATTTTGGCATATGAAATTTCACTCATATACCAGAGTCCAATTGGGCTCAACCACTAACTAGGGCACATTCATGGTCTTGTCATGCCACCCAAATATTGGGTTAAGATAAGTTGATTTACACATGTAGATCTAATACTACATGGTTATGTTATATGCACACCAAATTCCCCTTACACATGCATGTGGAATAAACCAACATGCATAGGTCCAAATGACCTTAAATTTTAACCATGGACTAAATTAGATCTGATTGACATGCTACCACAAACTTGGGTCCATTTGAGTTGATTTACACATATAAATATAATACTACATGGTTATGCTATATGCACACCAAATTTCCCTTACACATGCATGTGGAATAAACCAACATGCATAGGTCCAAATGACCTTAAATTTTAACCATGTACTAAATTAAATCTGATTGACATGCTACCCCAAACTTGGGTCCATTTGAGTTGATTTAAACATGTAAATCTAATACTACATGGTTATGCTATATACACACAAAATTTCCCTTACACATGCATGTGGAATAAACCAACATGCATAGGTCCAAATGACCTTAAATTTTAACCATGGACTATTTTTCACATAAATAACCTCCCCAAGGAGATTTGGGGTGATTTGAGTCCAAATCACCCATATTTACATAATGCATGATTTATTAAATTCCTACAAAAACTTTAGAAAAATGTGACCACAAAATTCTGATTTTTGGGCACATAGTAGATCTACGGTGCATACACACATGGTTGAATTTTCAACATCATATCATCTACTATATAAAATTTATTTATAGTTTAAGATATGTCCTTCTCTAGTGTAACGATCCAGGCCCGCCAACACGGGACCCAGGTGGATCGCCAGCACCCTCCCAGCCCAGGCCCGCCAACACGGGACCCAGCTACCACTGGAAGGGTTCAGCCTAACCAGATGGTTTGCAGACCATGCACCCCAACCCCTCTCTGTCCCACCACAGAGCACAGTGGGTTGTTGGAGACCGCAGTCCCCCTTTGATGAGAATTGATCCAGTTAAGCGGCAGCGCGTGGACTTCCCAGGAGGTCACCCATCCCAGAATTGCTCCAGCCCGAGCACGCATAACTATCAGAGTTTTTAAGTTCCCACTATTCGAGTATGTCAACTCAGGTACCTCGTTGAGGCAAACATGGGTAGTGGATCGGGCAAGTCCACTTCTAGGCTTCTATCAACACCTCCTAGCATAGACCTTATGTATGCCCCTAAGAAAACATAGGGTATCTGTGTACTATATGATAAGTAGCCACCTCTTGATTTGTCTTTCTCTGAACCTCAGCTCATCAGACTGTCCAGTCCCCTTAGAAAACATCGAGCCTACCGCTCGTAGGGCCAACATGCCCTTGTACCACTCCGTCCCATATTTGAGATGAAGAATATTTACTTTATTTCCCTTACGTAACTATTCTTGTCTATCATTTAGTTATACTTACAGGTTTAGGGTGAACCTTGGACTTCCCAAGGGCTACCCAATGAAGGGCTCGCAATGGTACTAGGAAGTGTGATGGGGTTGTTGGATCGGTAGACGCCCTTAGAGGGGGGGGGGGTGAATAAGGGTTTTAAAAACTTATAATATATTTTGAAATACTTGCTTAAGATAAGAGATCAAAATAGTGATTTTGTTTAAAGATCTAAATTGTTTTATAATAAAGGAGAGGATAATAAACAATTTAGAGAAATGAAGAACAAATCAATTTTATTACACAAAGAGAGACATGATTATTATTAATAAAATTGATTACAAAATTTTGATTTCAATGACGCTAGAAATCAAAGCGAAATATGAAAGAATCTTTTTGTTATCTATTCTGACTCGTATCCCCACGAACCGGTTGGCTTTAGCCATTCCTTCCCCAGATACGGCCTCAAGCCGCTCTAGCAAACCCTTCCCCGGATATGGCCTCGAGCACCCCCAAGACCTACACCCGAGACCTAGTCGCCAACACGAGGCGAATTTCTTCCCTAAGTCCTACCCAGACCTAGTCGCCAACACGAGGCGAGTTCACTAAATGATTATAAGAAAAGATGTGAAATAAATAAACAACAATATAAGAACTCCCTATATGGATCTCTTGGATAAGTAGACGAAGAACCGCAGAGTATGATCATAGTCGATGCGGTCTTTCGTCACGATGATGACGCTTGTTGAAATCTTCTCCACGAATCTCCTTAGGCCTTCATGGATTTGTGGGAGTATCTCTCTGAACCTTCCTCTCTATGCTGTGGCACGAAGCTCTGGAATTTTGGATCTCAAGAGGATGAAGAAGACGGATCCAAGGGGTCCTTTTTATAGACTTGGAGCTAGCGTCTGCACTATCACTACCGCCGGCGCTATCCCAGCGTGAGAATCCTTCATTTTAAGCAAGCCGGTCGCCTTCCTCTATTGCTTTGCGCTACCGCCAGCGCTATCAGCTACCGCCGGCGCTATCTGCTTTCTATATATGCATCCCGCCAGCTTGAATTTCACATTTGCACTTTCAAGCGCTAGCGCCTGCGCTAGCAGCTACCGCCTGCTTTAGCAGCTACCGCCTGCTCTAGCAGCTACCGCCGGAGCTACCGCCTGCTCTAGCGGCTAGTTTTGAGTTTTGGCTCCAAACTTGGGCGCAACATTCTTATGTTATCCTTGAGTCATGTGGACTGGTTTTCCTGCACACTTAAACACACAAGATCAAATACACATAGGATTCGTTATTCTCAAACCTAGGAGATGCGGAAGACCATGTTCCAACAAACTCCCCCTTTTGATAATAACAAATCAATTAATGATAAATCAGAGCATTAATATATAAGCATGATGAAACTTACTTGTGTGTGTGTGAGAGTGATGACTTAGGATAATTATCGATTTTAGCATTTAGAATTGCTCCCCCTACATACATGCTCCCCCTAAGTGAATGCTCCCATAATATGTAAGCTATCATCTTAATTAATCATGTTAGTTTTCTATTTTGATAGCGGATTATATTTATCATGTTAGTTCTCCCCCTTTTGTTATTAGCAAAAGTGGGTAAGCAGGCAAAACACAGATAAGATTTGATTAGAGGATAAAGGCATGATCGAGCTTTTAGAGAGAAGGAAATGATAAGGAGTTTTAGAATACTTTTCATTGAAATAGATTAGAGTTTTTAGCTTAAAGATGAACAATATAACATTTGTCAAGTACTCAATATTACCATGTTAGTTTTTCCTTTTTATATAAGAGTTTTAAGCATAAAAATGTAATGATTTCCAAGTAACTAATCTTCCCAGACACTATTTCTACAACCTAGCCCCGTACTAAGCGACGGATGAACATGAGGAGCTGCATACATGTCGTAGGTTGGGGTGTTAGCCCCATATTCAAACAATAGAAAAACTCAACCCAGCACTCTTTCCCCCCAGTGCTTCGCAAGGCTGCACTGGAACCCTCCCCGGTTAAGGACAAGACATGACTTAGAGGTTAGGTTATCTAATGTCTACAACCCTATGCCCCTGCTATGGTGAGATATGTAATCATGGATAATAATTATTGGATACATTTAAGCATTTTAAATCAAATTATAATTTCATAGCCAATGGGTTTTAATATTTGAATTTTTACAGAAAAGTTCACATAGCTAATCCATTAATAAATCAGAGTTTTAGTATTACAATATTTTCATAGAAATAAATCATAGTTTTTAGCATAAAAAATATTCTTGTTTAAAGCAACCAATATAAAGTTTACCAAGCAAGTCTACCACTTGTTGAAAGAAAGGAATGTTAAGATTCAAGTGAGGATGCACACAAAATAAAAGACTTTAAATAAGCATGAAAGTGCAAGGTAAAACAATTATATGGTTATAATGCGGAAGACTTATCGAAATACAAGAAACATCTTATTGTAATCAATGATGATCCATAAAAAGATATATGAGTTAAATTTCATAAAGAAGATGTTTTTGTAAATCATTGTTCAATTAAAATCTTTAAGCCTAACAATAAAGTAACCAAGCTTGAAATAATGTTATCAACAAGAGATTACTACAATGTTATTTTAATTCACAAATTCAAAACATACCGAACATTGCAGAAAGCATGCTAGGTTATCTAGTGCATTTCATAAATAAAGAGTAGTATAGAATTAGCATTAGGATCCAATACTCATGAGAAGAAGTGTTATGGAAGATAATGATGTGCACATAAGTGTATTTTGAATAGAGTAAACAAATGTTTTAATCAAAAATACAAGAGATATGTAAAGTAAAGAGCAAAATAAAACACAAATAATTTTACTTCCACACACTTCAATGCACAAACAAAATGTAAAACTACCAAGGTTCTTTGCACACACAATGCTCATTAAAACTTATCAGGATGCAAAGTAGTGCTTGGGGGATCACATATTTTATTTTATTTTAATGTTGAGACTAGTGATCCGGTGTACTTAAGAGTAAGTGGTTTTTATTTTGAAAGAAAGATATGGTTTGCACAAGATACTTTACTATTCTTTCCAAGTTGCTCAACCTCACAACGCTTATTAAGACTTATCAGGAGGTTCAAGTAGTGCTTCGTGGAGTTATCTTTGTCACTTTATTTTATGATTTTTGTTTTGTAAAAAGTTCTCCGAATACACTTTTTTTGCAAACCAATATAATTTATGAAAACATAACCACTTTTCTTAACTTTTAAAAGTGCAAATAAAGATAGTGTAGGTAAGATACTTGTGCAATTTTAATTCATTGTACTAATACAAAACATACTGTACAACCCCGATATTCGCCAGGCGAGGAGGCTCAGTTCAAGAAGACAATGGGATGGAGGCAGTAAGAGAGGCCTTAAGAGCCGCCCCTCCCTCTCTGAGGGCTCGCTGAAGGGCGAGCGAGAAGGAGCGAGATCAACGCTCGGAAACCCAGACCCAGACCTCGCTCAATTCTACACTCGACAAATGTCGAACGGAGCTCGGCCTTCGTCGGACGGCGCCCGACGAACAAAATACATTCCACGGCAGCGCTCGGCTAGTTACGGCGGGGAAGCAATGGTCGACGAAGTCACCCATCCTAGCAAACAGCGAACAACTTAGCGTTCGACATCCGTCAACCTCATTCGTGTTCATTCAATCAGTGACCTGCGTTCGGCAAAAGGCGTGTTGAATTCAACGACGACCAGAGGCGGTCTCGCCAGAAGGTTCGCGAGATCGTACCTCGGCAGATATCGCCAGCATTGGCCGGCGAGGTCCTCGCAGGGTGATCGCCTAAGAGAGGCGTCACGGGCGGAGCTCGCGAGAAGGTCCGCGAGAGCTTCGACAGTAAGGTTCTTGCGGTTCCTTGCCTATAGGTTGATAGGGCCAAATTACCCTTTTACCCTTGGTGGCCTGCCTTTAGCCTCTCCAAATAGCGGAGTTCAGCTTTTAGCAGACCCATTTGTGGTGCGGATAGTAAAATCAAAAGGCGGAATCCTGCTATTTGCAGGCCAGACCAGAAAACCTATAAATAGGACCTCAAGGGCACCTTTGGAGAGGACTTCACTTCAGCTTCTCTCTCCTCAGGACTTCTTTGGTTAGCATTTCCAGAGCTCTCCAAGGTGCCCGAGTCTCAGCATTGGCTTGGGAGGGGAAGCGCTCAACGATCTTCCGGGTTTGTGGAGGGACCTCCTCGCTGTGGCTAAGGTCTTAGTCAATCTTCCAAGTTTCCGATCTACCTTCTCTAAGGGATCAGTAAGGGCAAGCCTCCCCTCATCTCGGTGAGGGCCCCGAACTCCACAGAGACCGAGAAGTCGGTTTCAACATTTTGGTGCGGTGAGCGTGGAGCGTGGCTGGTCCAAGAAAGTTCCAAGGAGCAGGCATGACGGGAGGCGAGGATCAAGGCGAGGATCAAGGCGAGGGGTTCAGCGAGTCACCACAGGTGGTGACGCCGAGAATGTTCGCGGGTTTCAAGAAGGAGGTGCTTGACACTTTCAGACTCACAGTCGCGGCGCTGCGGAGTGAGTTCGCGACCTCAGCACCTCAAGCGACCCCTCCCCCTGCGGCGGTCGGCGAGAATGCCCTGAGTGGAAGAGCTGGAAAAGAAATTGCCGGAAGTTCAGTTCAGGACTTGGAGGGGCGAGTGCTGTTCGCCAGCCCAGCGAGCACTGTGTCGGCGAGCTCTGTGCCGGCGAGCACGGCGCGGGGGAGCGAGCGCCCAGAGGATGCAGTGACTGTGGGAGTGGTCCAGGCGAATGCTGTCCTTGTGAGCGCAGTCCCCGTGAGCTCGAGTCTGGCGAGAGAGCATGAGGGGCGAGCGGAGCGAGAAAGGGTGTTAGAAGGGGGAAGCCCCTTCTGCGAGTTGGTACTTTCTACACCTATCCCGGCAGGGTTTGGAGAGTGGGACAGGGTGTACTACAACGGCAGGTATGACCCTATCCAACATCTCCAGTCTTTTGAAGACTCGGTCTCCATCAGGCCAATGTCAGATACTTTCAAGTGTCGGCTCTTCGCCGTCACTCTCAAAGAAAAGGCCAGGGACTGGTTCCATCAACTCCTTACAGTGTCAATCTACTCCTTCGAGGATTTGCGCAGGAGCTTCTTGTTACGATTCTCAACTGCAAAGAAGAGGACGAAGGACGCCGAGTCCCTATTCAAAGTGAAGCAGGAGCCAAAAGAGTCATTGGCTCACTACGCCGATCGGTTCCAGGAAGAAGTGCTACTCACGCAGGAGATGCCCGGGTTTGCACTCCAGCTCGCCTTCATGGTCGGGCTGAGGGAAAGTTTCTTTAAGATGGCGTTGAAGAGGAAAGCCCCCGTCTCCTACGAGGAGTTGATGGAGAGGGTGGCGGAGGAGATTGAGAGTGAGGAGGCCAATCCGGAGCTCACGAAGAGGCTAGCAAAGCTTAGTGAGCCGGAGGTCAGGCAGCAAGAGGTAAGGAGAAGGGAAGAGCCCAGGGCCCCGGAGGGGGAGTGGAGGAAGCATACTGAAGGAATGAAAGGTCAGGGAAGAGGTTACGGCTCGGGGAGGGGTAACTTCTATGGGGGTCAAGGAAGACCCCATCAGCTGGGATGGAGGCAGGGTCCGAGGCCATTGCCTCCCCTACCTCAGCAAGCCATGGCGATCAGGAGGGGAAGAAGAGGAAGAGGAAGGAGAGAAGAGGCGAGAGAAGAAGCGGGAGCAAGAAGGAGGAGGAATAAGGTGGCGTAAGGTGAGGCAGGGGAGGTGACATTGCCGTATTGCGACTTCCACGATGAGGAAGGTCACGCGACGGCCACCTGCCCAGAGTTCCTGGAAACAAAAAGGGGCCGAATGCCCGCACCGAGGCAGCAGGTGAGAATTGAGGAGGTCGAGCCTCGAATGGAGGAGGAAGAAAAGTGTGAAGACAGAGTCGATGTGGGGAGTAGAGGGGGGATCGGGGTGATCCATAGGGTGGTAGGGGTGGAGGCAACCCGCAAGGTTAGCCTCCATACCATCTATCAGCGGAGCATGGCCTCAACATCCACCGCTCCGCCCCCAGCGGAAAGAATTACTTTCTCCCAGAAGGACATGCTAAGTTATGAAGACCCGTTCTGCGACGCGCTGATCATCCAGACCGCCATCGAGAACTTCACCGTTTCTCGGATTCTAGTCGATAATGGGAGCTCGATCAACATCGTCTTCAAGAGGGCGTTTGGAAAGATGAAGGTAGAGGCCAAGAGGGTGTTGGCCTCGGATGGCCCCCTATTCGGTTTTTCTGCAGAAAGGAAGGAGGTAGAAGGTGGAGTGTGTAATACCCCAAAGATCGTGGTTCAGCGAGGTAGGCGGAATGGTAGTGTTGCGCTCGGGATAGGCTCAAGATTCTAGATCAGGTCAATGCGCACGACCATTGTCCTCTTCTCGCACGACCAGTGATCGTGCGCCAATGATCGTGCGTAACCCGCAAAGAATCGGAGTTCTGTCTCGGCTTATGCGCACGACCATTGTCCTCTTCGCGCACGACCAGTGATCGTGCGCCAGCGATCGTGCGTTAATTCAGAAGAAAATTGAGTTCTGTCTCGGACAGTGCGCATGACCATTTCCCTCTTCGCGCACGACCACTGACCGTGCGCCTGTGATCGTGCCCCTGTTTATTCTGTTCCGCGATTTTGAGCGGAGAAGAAGATCGGACTGTCCAAATCTTTTGGGATTTGATCCAACGGCTAGGTTTAGTTGCGGGAGACCTTTAGGGCTGATGAGAGGGGGTTAAACCTCATATTCTCTAAGCCATTCTCTCTCCAAACCCTAGAGAAAGAAGGAGGAGCCAAGGAAGAAGAAGGGAGATTCCGCCATTGACGGAGCTCCGGAGCTCCGTTTCGCGAACCATTTCCAGTTCTGGAGAGTGCAGCCCGGTGCGGTCTTTTCCCTCCGTCTAGAATCTCAGATCCATGGCGAAAAAGAATGCTCCTAGGGTAACGATTTCTTCTCCCGTTGTTTGGACTTGTCTTTTGTCCTCTCCTTCATTTCTCTATGCTTGCATGAGGAATCCCTTTCACCAAATGGGTGAAGTGTAGGATTTCCTCAAGTTCTTCGGAACTCTGGGTCGATTGTGTCCGTCCCCGGCATATTGCATGTAGAAAATCCGGTAGTAGTGCGGATTTAGGCATTGTGTGTGAAGCCTATTCGTGGCCGTGAGCCCGAATCGGTGATGCTTGATTTGCGACGTTGCATTTAGGTTAAGCCTAGAATGCGTGCCGGAGAATGACTCTGTGATATATGCGATAGTATTGCGGGATTTAAGCGTAGGCATCTTGTGAAGATCCTAACGGAAGCCCCATGCTTTGCGAGTGGTTGAATGCAAACCTTCACCACTAGAATTGTTGAGGAGTGGTCTTGTACCTCCTTTTTGGTTACGTATAAAGCCCTAACGATCCCTCATGCCCTCCGGCCGAAAGGCGGAGTCGGGTCTTGAGTCGTTACAAAGTAAACTTTTAATGCTTGGGTGTTGTAACTTATGTTTTGTGTAGCACTAGCGAGTGCTAAACCCTTACGGGCCGAGGTGATGTCATACCCGCATCGTGTGTTCAATCGATGTCAAGAGCACGGGAATTGGATGAACTTAACCCGTTTCCAGGCGTGGCGGTAGGGGGATTTATCTCTTGTAAACCCGAACGACCTTGGGAGAGGTTGGGAAGGGCGTCTTGCCTAGACCGACCAAAAGCTCTTTTCTATCTAGAGTTTCCGGACTCATGATGGTTTTGGTGCTCGGGAAGAAGTACCTTTGGTGCATGCCTTGTGAGCATGGAGCGTGCGGTTGTGTGTACCCACGTTTGAAATGAATTGATGTTGTTAGCCTCATGCGGTTGTTTAGGCGGTTGTGGGAACCTTCGGGTGAACCCAACCAACATCATGTGCATACCTAGGTTCCTTTCTTTTGATGCTCAACCTAGAAGATTGATTGTGCTTGAAACCTCACCTTGTGTAGTTGCACCTTCTTTATATTAGTACTTGTGCTAGTATGGCTTAATTGCAGGGTAGAATCTCCGCCACCCCGGGAAAGGGGTGGGGTCGTTATAATTTGGTCAGCTTTGCTGACCGTTACCTTGTTTGCCACCGCTTGGTGGAATGTTCTTATGCAGGTGCAGGTGAGCCTAGCGGAAAATAGCGGGCGGTGGCCCTTATGCTGAGTTGGCCCTCGAAGGCCAGCCTCTTTTCTGTTTTCCTTGTATTGCCGGCCTGCGTGCCGATGTATGTTTGGAGTTTTTTCACATTTGGCAAATGTAAGGCCTTAAGGCCGTAACTCTATATTTTGGTTTCATTCCTATGATAGTGGACAGTTCTAATTGAAATGGTTTAATTAATGCTTCCGCTTACGTTTTGTACTCTCGTTTAGTTGTTACTTTTCTGGTTATCACCTTTTAACTCCTAGCTAGTGTGGTTTGTATGGCGTGGGGTCCCGGCCGGACCTGCTGTTATACTCTTCGTACTGGCAGGGTGTTACAATTTGGTATCGGACTTAAGGCGTCGATCCGTAGTTTAGCGAATTCGGGACGAATTCCTTTTAAGGGGTGGTGTGCACGGGATGTGCATTCACCTAAAACGACAAAAACTAATAAGAATGTCCACTTAGGAATGGAAAAACATACTTGTTTGCGGAACCTGAGCGTTCCATGATTGTTGTTTTGCTATGCTTTCAGTCACTAAATTGTCTCCTACACGATTATAGGTGACTAGGAGTGGTGCGGGGCCGTCTCAACCCCGTAACACTGCTAAAAGTAGTGGGTCGTCTGAGGTGACAGCAACCACTCCTTCGGATGAGATGATCAAGTTAGTCGCTGAAGCGGTCTTCGCGATGATCAACACTCAGTCTGGGCAGCTTGCACAGCCTACTACTCCGACTCTGGATGTGGCCCCTGTAACTATTGCTGTAGTGGAACCTGCGGTAGAACTGAGGGTGGAACGTCGAGTTGCGCAGGTAGTAGTGGGGCGAGCGCGTGACCAGCAATTAAAGTACCTTCTGAGCCTCAACCCTCCATCCTTCGAGGGGACGGAATCCCCTGGGAGAGCTGCTGAATGGTTGTCAGAAATAAAGAGGACTTTAATGTCAATGCTTATAAGCAAAGATATGTTGGTAACCTTAACCACCTTCCTACTTATAAGAGAAGCAAGACTTTGGTGGGAAGGAGAGTTGTTGCACAAGTTTGGTGGGAGACAACTTTCCGAAATCTCTTGGGAAAACTTCCATGGGTCTTTCCTTCTAAAGTTTCTACCCCTAACTGAGATTCCTGAACTACAAGATCAGTGTTCACACCTAGAGCAGGGAGAACACTCAGTGGATGAGTACCTGATTGAGTTCATCAGTCGGAATCGTTATGAGAGGTCTATGTGGGAAGATGAGGAAACCAAGGTCAACAAGTTCTACAATGGTCTGCGAGATGACCTAAGACTAATGCTTGTTGGTCCAAAGTTACTCGGCTTCAACGTCTTAGTGAAAAAGATAAATCTCTGTAAACGGATATGAAGAGTATGCAGCGCGCGAAAGACTTCAATGTAAAGAAGTCAGAGTTTCATGCGCCGGTCTCTCAGTCCAAGTCCGAGTTCAGAAGAAACAAGAGAAAGTTCAACTCTGTGGAAGTTAAGACTGCACGGTGTTCCTTAATTTGTTTCACTTGTGGAAAGGTGGGACACAAAGCAGCGGTGTGTCGAAGTGGTCCCCCAAAAGCAAAAAGCGGAGAAGTGGACTATGCTCGTGCGATGGGTTCAGCTCCTATGGAGAAAGGCAAAGCGGTGGAGTCTTCGATTCCCCAATATTCTCTAACCCAGCCGAGAGTCTACTCTTATGGCCAGCAAGAGGTCATTCAGCAATGCGATGTTGCCACAGGTATGGATGATCATCTCCAAATATGATTTATACCCCGTGTGCGGTTAAAGATAGAAATATGTCCACTGTTTCTGTTGACAGCAAAATTTTATGTCTTGTATTTGTGTGCAATTAGGCCTTGTCCTAATTATCGACTATTCGACGAGATCTCTGTTGGTGTGGGAGCATCACTCTCCTATTTGTCTAAGGACTTCATGTTATGAATCGAATTGTCATTTACCTTAGTCAAGGATAGATTGGAGGTAATGCTGCCTAATAGATCTCGAGTGAGCGCGAATAGGAGAAGCTGTGAAAAGGCGCGAAGATGTTCTTCACCTTGTTGAAGGATTCGGGGCCTAAGACCAATTGTGTGTTGTCCTAGTAGTAGCGGAGCAAGCTGACCGAGAGGAACCGTTATCCGATTCCGAGAATCGACGACTTACTTGACCAACAGGTTGGGTCGACGGTATACTCTATGCTTGATTTAAGGTCCGGCTACTATCAGCTTAGTATTAGGGAATGTGATGTTCCAAAGTCAGCGTTCAGTACCCGTTTTGGGCACTATGAGTTCACGGTGATGCCGTTCGGTCTGTCTAATGCACCGCCGGTATTCATGGACTTAATGAATAGACATTCCGTGAGTATTTGAATCAATTTGTGATCGTCTTCATCGACGACATTTTGGTATACTCTCAATCGGAAGAGGAGCGTGTAGGGCATCTACACGCAGTTCTGAGCACCTTGAGGAAGAGTCAGCTATACGCCAAGTTCTCCAAGTGCGAGTTTTGGCTACCGTCAGTAGCGTTCCTTGGTCACGTCGTTAGTGGAGATGGAATTGCGGTTGATCCGTCGAAGATAGAAGCGATCCGAGCCTGGCCTTTGTTGAAAAATGTAGCGGAAGTCCGAAGTTTCTTAGGACTTGCCGGCTATTATAGGCGCTTTGTGGAAAACTTCTCGAGGATTGCACTTCCTCTCACTAAATTGACTAGGAAAGATCATAAGTTCGTTTGGTCGCCCGAGTGCGCACGAGCTTTTGAAGAGCTGAAGAGCCGTCTGACCACGGCGCCCATTCTATGCTCGCCATGTGGTACGGAAGGCTACGAAATTTATAGCGACGCCTCAGGGAGTGGTTTGGGTTGTGTCCTAGTGCAGTTCGGTAAGGTAATTGCCTACGGCTCCCGGCAATTGAAGGTTCATGAGAGGAATTACCCGGTCCATGATTTGGAACTAGCGGCCGTGGTATTTGCTCTTAAGCTTTGGAGGCATTATTCGTATGGCGTGAAGATCGACATCTTTACCGACCACAAGAGCCTCACTTACTTGCTAGATCAAAGGGAGTTGAATATGCGACAGAGGAGGTGGTTGGAGTTCCTTGGGGACTACACCTTCGACATCAAATATACTCCGGGAAAGGGAAATGTGGTTGCGGACGCGTTGAGTCGTCGGGCTCCCACTCAAGCAAATTGGATTTTGATGCACGATGAGCGTCTAATCCGTGAGCTGGAAGAAATGGAGATCATTTGCGTTGATCGAAGAGCGTCTACTTCAGCATGCTTGAACTGGACGGAGGTTCAATACCACCTTGCCGACCGAGTTCGACAGGCATTGGAGCTGGATGAGAGCATGAAACGCTACAAAGCGGAAACCATTGACGGGTTAAACGCTGATTTCTCTTTCGAAGATGGCCTTATGTGGAAGAATGGCAGGTTGTGCGTCCCAAACGTTGGTACTCTACGGGCGGAGTTGATGTACGAGGCTCATCATACCAAGTACTCTATCCACCCGGGGAGCACGAAAATGTTCATGGACATGAAGAAACTTTTCTGGTGGCCGGGTATGAAGAAGGACATTGCCCTCTACGTGGCCAAGTGCAACACTTGCGCGTTGGTGAAGGTGGTATGTCAACGTCCCGGTGGATTTTTGAAGTCCTTGCCGATTCCGGAATGGAAGTTTGACGATATTTCGATGGATTTCGTGCACGGATTGCCGATATCGCAGCATGGAAACGACGCCATCTGGGTGATCGTGGACAGACTGACGAAAGTATCGCATTTCATTCCGAACCGGAAGGATGATTCTGTAGAAAAGCTAGCGAAGCTCTATGTCGATAGTATTGTGCGGTTGCACGGTGTCCCTCGTAGCATCGTCAGCGATCGTGACGGGCGTTTCACATCGAAAGATTGGATGCTTATCCATGAACTGTTGGGCACTAAATTGAAATTTAGCACGGCCTTCCACCCGCAAATGGATGGACAGACCGAGAGGACCAACAGGACTATGGAGGATATGCTCTGAAGGTGCGCTCTAGATTTTGGAAAGAAGTGGGAAGATCATCTCTATATGATCGAATTCGCCTACAATAATAGCTACCAAGCCAGTATAAAGATGGCTCCTTTCGAGGCCCTCTATGGTAAGAAGTGTCGTACGCCGTTGTCTTGCGCAGAAACGGGCGATACTAAGCTATTAAAGCGAAAGGATGTTGAGGAAGCAACTTCGACGATCCGAACTATTCGAGAAAGGCTATTGATTGCCCAGGATAGGCAAGCGATATTATAACGCCAAGCTTAGGAACCTAGAGTTCGCCGTCGGTGACCGGGTTTTTGAAGATCAAACCGTTCAAAGGGGTACCAAGGATCCGACGCTTGAAAAAGCTCAATCCAAGGTACTTAGGACCGTTTGAGATTGTGGAACGTGTTGGTGATGCGGCTTATCGGCTTGCACTATCTGCAGAGCTGAGCGGTCTGCACGACGTGTTTCACATTTCAGTTCTGAGGAAGGCAGTGCAAGAGCCTACTCATATCGTTGCGGTTGGCAAAGTGTCGGTGGATAGTTGGTTGTCGACAAAAGTCAAACCCTTACGCATCGAGGATACCGAGGTAAAGCAGTTGAGGAACAAGACCATTCGGATGGTAAAGGTCCGGTGGGATATTTGCGGCCGAGAGGAGCTAACTTGGGAGAGAGAGCAAGCGATGCTTGCGGAGTACCCCGAGCTATTTCTCTCAGGTAAATTTTCTTTAAAAACTGTAATTTCCTGCGGTTGCTGTTTTCGAAATTTCGGGACGAAATTCTTTTAAGGGGGGTGGAGTTGTAACACCCCAAAGATCGTGGTTCAGCGAGGTAGGCGGAATGGTAGTGTTGCGCTCGGGATAGGCTCAAGATTCCAGATCAGGTCAATGCGCACGACCATTGTCCTCTTCTCGCACGACCAGTGATCGTGCGCCAATGATCGTGCGTAACCCGCAAAGAATCGGAGTTCTGTCTCGGCTTATGCGCACGACCATTGTCCTCTTCGCGTACGACCAGTGATCGTGCGCCAGCGATCGTGCGTTAATTCAGAAGAAAATCGAGTTCTGTCTTGGACAGTGCGCACGACCATTTCCCTCTTCGCGCACGACCACTGACCGTGCGCCTGTGATCGTGCGCCCTGTTTATTCTATTCCGCGATTTTGAGCGGAGAAGAAGATCGGACCGTCCAAATCTTTTGGGATTTGATCCAACGGCTAGGTTTAGTTGCGGGAGACCTTTAGGGCTGATGAGAGGGGGTTAAACCTCATATTCTCTAAGCCATTCTCTCTCCAAACCCTAGAGAAAGAAGGAGGAGCCAAGGAAGAAGAAGGGAGATTCCGCCATTGACGGAGCTCCGGAGCTCCGTTTCGCGAACCGTTTCCAGATCTGGAGAGTGCAGCCCGGTGCGGTCTTTTCCCTCCGTCTAGAATCTCGGATCCATGGCGAAAAAGAATGCTCCTAGGGTAACGATTTCTTCTCCCGTTGTTTGGACTTGTCTTTTGTCCTCTCCTTCATTTCTCTATGCTTGCATGAGGAATCCCTTTCACCAAATGGGTGAAGTGTAGGATTTCCTCAAGTTCTTCGGAACTCCGGGTCGATTGTGTCCGTCCCCGGCATATTGCATGTAGAAAATCTGGTAGTCGTGCGGATTTAGGCATTGTGTGTGAAGCCTATTCGTGGCCGTGAGCCCGAATCGGTGATGCTTGATTTGCGATGTTGCATTTAGGTTAAGCCTAGAATGCGTGCCAGAGAATGACTCTGTGATATATGCGATAGTATTGCGGGATTTAAGCGTAGGCATATTGTGAAGATCCTAACGGAAGCCCCATGCTTTGCGAGTGGTTGAATGCAAACCTTCACCACTAGAATTGTTGAGGAGTGGTCTTGTACCTCCTTTTTGGTTACGTATAAAGCCCTAACGATCCCTCATGCCCTCCGGCCGAAAGGCGGAGTCGGGTCTTGAGTCGTTACAAAGTAAACATTTAATGCTTGGGTGTTGTAACTTATGTTTTGTGTAGCACTAGCGAGTGCTAAACCCTTACGGGCCGAGGTGATGTCATACCCGCATCGTGTGTTCAATCGATGACAAGAGCACGGGAATTGGCTGGACTGAACCCGTTTCCAGGCGTGGCGGTAGGGGGATTTATCTCTTGTAAACCCGAACGACCTTGGGAGAGGTTGGGAAGGGCGTCTTGCCTAGACCGACCAAAAGCTCTTTTCTATCTAGAGTTTCCGGACTCATGATGGTTTTGGTGCTCGGGAAGAAGTACCTTTGGTGCATGCCTTGTGAGCATGGAGCGTGCGGTTGTGTGTACCCACGTTTGAAATGAATTGATGTTGTTAGCCTCATGTGGTTGTTTAGGCAGTTGTGGGAACCTTCGGGTGAACCCAACCAACATCATGTGCATACCTAGGTTCCTTTCTTTTGATGCTCAACCTAGAAGATTGATTGTGCTTGAAACCTCACCTTGTGTAGTTGCACCTTCTTTATATTAGTACTTGTGCTAGTATGGCTTAATTGCAGGGTAGAATCTCCGCCACCCCGGGAAAGGGGTGGGGTCGTTATAATTTGGTCAGCTTTGCTGACCGTTACCTTGTTTGCCACCGCTTGGTGGAATGTTCTTATGCAGGTGCAGGTGAGCCTAGCGGAAAATAGCGGGCGGTGGCCCTTATGCTGAGTTGGCCCTCGAAGGCCAACCTCTTTTCTGTTTTCCTTGTATTGCCGGCCTGCGTGCCGATGTATGTTTGGAGTTTTATCACATTTGGCAAATGTAAGGCCTTAAGGCCGTAACTCTATATTTTGGTTTCATTCCTATGATAGTGGACAGTTCTAATTGAAATGGTTTAATTAATGCTTCCGCTTACGTTTTGTACTCTCATTTAGTTGTTACCTTTCTGGTTATCACCTTTTAACTCCTAGCTAGTGTGGTTTGTATGGCGTGGGGTCCCGGCCGGACCTGCTGTTATACTCTTCGTACTGGCAGGGTGTTACAGAGTGGGACTCCATGTGACTCTTGGAGGGCAGTCTCGGAACTGCTGCTTCGTGATAGTGGATGCCCCGAGCAGCTACAGCGCCATCTTCGGACGACCTCTCATCAGCGCGTTCAGATGCATCCCTTCCACCTTCCACCAATGTCTCAAGTTCAATGCGGGTGGACTCCAGGTCCGGGTCCGGGGAGACCCCAAGATGGCGAGACAATGCTATGTGACGACTGTCAACACCATCACCTGGATGGGAGAATCGGAGGAGTTTGATAAAATGATGGAGGAGGCGTCGGAGGACGGAGGCAATAATGGAGTGGAGGAGAGGACGGAGGAAGAGGAAGTTCATGCCCAGGAAGGGGTCACTGAGAGGCCCAGGGTGGAGAGAGAAGAAGAAGAGGGGAAAGGGAAGGGTTCCCGAGAAGGAGGGGCGGAGGAGCTGATGATGGTAGAAGAGGCAGAGACGGAAGAAGGACCCAAGCGCTCGCTTGCGGTGGGGAGAAGGAAAATGCTTAGGGAGAGCAATCCAGGCTGGAGGCTGTGGATGAGGTCGTGGAGCTCGAGGTCACCACTCAGCTTGGGGTAGTGGAGAAGGTCCGAGTCAGCGGGGAGCTCAATTCGGAGGAGCGGGCTGAGATCCTATCCTGCGTACAGAAGAATGTGGATGTCTACGCTTGGAGCGCCGCGGAGATGCCTGGGATCGATGCGGATGTGGCTTGCCACTGCCTCAACCTCGACCCCGGCACCCGCCCCATCTGCCAAAAGAAGAGGGCCACGACGGACAAGCTGGAGGGACCAATCCGCGAGGAGGTGAAAAAGCTCATACAAGCAGGATTTGTGTCAAAGATCCAGTATCCAGGCTGGGTCTCCAATGCAGTCATGGTGAAGAAGGGAGGAGGTAAGTGGTGCATGTGTATTGACTTTTCACTTCTTAATAAATCATGCCCGAAAGATTGCTAACCCCTGCCCAGAATCGACGTGCTGGTTGACTCGGCCGTTGGTTTCTCTGTAATGTCTTTCTTAGATGCTTTTTCAGGTTATCATCAAATCCGCATGCACCCCCCAGACATCAAAGATGTCTCCTTCATCACGGGGGACGGATGCTACTGTTATAAGATGATGCCCTTTGGGCTCAAGAATGCAGGTGCCACTTATCAAAGGATGATGGATCGGGTCTTTCGCGAACAAAGAGGAAGAAAATTGGAGGTCTATGTCGATGATCTCATGATAAAAAGCTGGGACCTTGGGTCTCACCTTCGAGACCTTGAGGAATTGTTCAGCACCCTACGAAAGTATAAGATGAAACTCAACCCCTTGAAGTGTGTCTTCGGGGCTAGCCGGGGGAAATTCCTAGGCCACTTACTCACCCCGGCAGGAGTGAAACCTAACCTTGACAAGGTCAAGGCGATAATGGAGTTGGGGTCGCCGAGAAGCCCGAAGGAGGTCCAAAGCCTCATGGGGAGGTTGGTCGGACTTAGCAGGTTCCTCTCCAAGGCGGGAGAGAAGTGTGCGCCTTTCTTTAAGGCGCTAAGGGGGAACAAAAAAATGGAATGGACTTCGGAATGCGAGGGAGCCTTCCAAGCCTTGAAAGAGCAACTCACCCAAACCCCCCTACTTCAAGGGCCGAGACCAGGAGAAGACTTATCCCTATGCCTGGGAGTAGGACTTAAAGCGGTAAGTTCAGTATTGATCTGTGAGGAAGGAAGAAAGCAATTCCCAATCTACTATGTCAGCCGAGTGCTGAAGAAGGCGGAGCTCCGGTACCCAATCTTGGAGAAGTTGGCTTTCGCATTGGTGGTGGCTGCTCGGAGGGTCCGGCCCTACTTTCAGGCACACTCCATCAGAGTAGTGACAGATCACCCGCTTCACAAAATCATGGAAGGGGTGGAGCACTTGGGAAGATTGGCAAAATGGTCCATGGAGCTGAGCGAGTTCGATATTACGTTCATACCCAAGACATCAATCAAGGCCCAAGCGGTTGCGAATTTCATGGCCGACTACACATCCGAAATGGGGGAACATGAACCACCTCCCCCAGTGGCGTGGAAGATGTTGGTGGATGGTGCGTCAGGAAAGCACTCCTATGTAGGGGGAATCATCCTGGTAAGCCCCCAGGGGACCAAGATCGAGCAAGCTTTAAACATTCACTTCCTGATTACCAACAACCAAGCGGAGTACGAGGCTGTGATAGCGGGCCTGTGGTTAGCTCGAGAACTAGGAGTGCGAGATGTGGAGGTCTCTACGGACTCCATGGTGGTAGCATGCCAAGTCAAGGGAGAGTTTGAGGCAAAGGACCCGACCCTTCTGCGGTACTTGGAAAAGGTCAAGGGATTCATCGGGCAATTCCACACTTTCTCCATCAAACATGTGCTCAGGGAAGAAAGCACCCCCTGCGGACCTCCTAGCCATGTTCGGTCCCCGAGCAGGAGGAACGGTTTCAGAACTCTTCCGACCCTCCATCGAGGAAGGGGAACTGATGGAGGTGGATCAGCGGGTCTCATGGATGGATCCCTTCATCTCCTTCTTCTCATCAGGGAAGTTCCTTGAGGGGGACATAGACAGGCGATGCTTCAAGTATAAGTCAGCTTATTACTCTTTGCATGCAGGAGGGCTATACAGGAAGACTCTCTCGGGACTCCTGGCCCGTTGTGTTTCAGAGGAGGAGGTTCCGAGAGTCCTAGAAGAAATTCACTCTGGGGAGTGTGGAAGTCACTCCGGGAGCCGAACTCTGGAAGGGAAGGTGTTGAGACAAGGCTACTTCTGGCCCACCCTCAGCAAGGATGCGGTAGGGTTCGCAAGGAGGTGTTCAAAGTGCCAGCTCTATACTCCGCTCCAACTCCTCCCAGCTCAGAGGCTCCGAACCATCACTGCCCCCTAGCCCTTCGCCATATGGGGGTTGGACCTAGTTGGTCCTTTTGCTCAAGCTAGTGGACAAAGAAGGTTCTTATTGGTCATGATCGATTATTTCTCCAATTGGTTAGAAGTGAAGGCGCTCGCCAAGGTAACCTCTCAAGTTGTGAGGAATTTTGTGTGCGGGGAAATAATCTGCAGGCACGACCTCCCCTGGCTATAGTGACAGACAACGGGCCGCAATTTGCTAGCGAAGAGTTTGTTAGTTTCTGCACCCAGCTTGGCATCGACCTAAGGTTCGCACCGGTTCACCACCCACGAAGCAACGGCCAGGTGGAAGCGGCAAATAAAGTAATCGTCAACCTACTGAAGAAGAAGGTGGAGAACCTCCGAGGGAACTGAGTAGAGCAACTACCATCCGTTCTCTGGGCCCTGAGGACTACCCCTAACACCGCCACCGGGGAGACCCCGTTCAAACTTTCCCATGGATCCGAAGCAGTCCTTCCCATTGAGTTCGAAGTAAAGACCCCCAGGGTGATCGCCGCAGGTGAAGGGGATGAAGAGTGGCTGGGGGCCAACGATGAAGAACAAAGGTTATCCTTAGACCTGGTGGAGGAACTCCGGGACCAGGCCACCATCAGGCAGGAGGAAATCAAGCGGCGAATGGCCCGGTATTTTGACAAACACATCCGAGTAAAACACTTTAAAAAAGGGGACCTGGTCTTGAAGAAGGTCGACGCGGCTAGGAGAGGGGCCGCGGTAGGTAAGCTCAACCCCTAATTGGGAGGGTCCGTACATTGTAAGTGAAGTGCTCAAGACAGGGGGGTATCATCTCCGAGATTTGGAAGGGGTACCCCTCGGTCCGAGCAAGAAGTGGAGACGATTTGAAGCGATTCTATCCTTGAAAATTTTATTATGATGTTAGTTGAATATTTTATCTCACTTGATACTTATAGCTACTATTCATAGGCTGGCAAGGTGACAAGTTTGTATGCTGGAATGCCCCAGATCGATTCAGCTCCTGGGCTCTCATTAGACGGGGGGTTCAGGTTGATCTCTGGAGAGGCTGGCATGGTGAGAAGTTTTTATGCTGGAATACCCCAAATCGATTCCGCTCTCGGACTCTCACTAGACGGAGGGTTCAGGTTGTTCTCTGGAGAGGCTGGCAAGGTGACAAGTTTTTATGCTGGAATGCCCCAGATCGATTCTGCTCCCGGGCTCTCACTAGACGGGGGGTTCAAGTTGATCTCTGGAGAGGCTGGTAGGGTGACAAGTTTTTATGCAGGAATGCCCCAGATCGATTCCGCTCCCGGGCTCTCACTAGACGGGGGGTTCAGGTCGATCTCTGGAGAGGCTGGCAAGGTGACAAGTTTTTATGCTGGAATGCCCCAGATCGATTCCGCTCCCGGGCTCTCACTAGACGGGGGGTTCAGGTTGATCTCTGGAGAGGCTGGCAAGGTGAAAAGTTTTTATGCTGGAATTCCCCAGATCGATTCCGCTCCCGGGCTCTCACTAGATGGGGGGTTCAGGTTGATCTCTGGAGAGGCTGGCACGGTGACAGATGTTTATTTCGGGAAAGGCTGGCAAAGTGATAAGTCTCGATGCCGGAAGACATCGGGTCCATTCCGCTCCCGGACAAGAAGATGAGTTTATAAGGTCAGGATGAAATGCATCAGGTTAGCAAGGCTTCGGCGCTTACCCTATCCTTCTCGCTAGGGGGGCCTGCTCGCTCGGCAAGGAGAGATTTCACATGATGGTATGCGAGTGTGACGAAAACCAACCCCATGCGCTCCGGGGTATCCGGCGCTCGGTCGGAAGGTCGCTGGCGCAGGATAACAGGCGAGCTCTCGCCAAAAAGAAAACACCTCGCGAGACCTAGAGAAAAATGCATACCTAAAGAATAATAATCCTAAGGCGAATAACGAAAGGCCACAGCAACCAAAAAGGTCCTATACCCATCTATTCAACAGCATAAAATGCGAGAACGGTCATCGCGGGAATAGCCTACATACAAATGAACATCGAGATGAGCAAGAGCGAGATATCAACACAAAAAACATTACAGCGAAAAGAGCGAACACAACGCAAGGCCAAAAATATGTATCCATTCATT
Source organism: Dactylorhiza incarnata (assembly GCA_033032865.1). Lineage (NCBI taxonomy): Eukaryota > Viridiplantae > Streptophyta > Magnoliopsida > Asparagales > Orchidaceae > Dactylorhiza > Dactylorhiza incarnata. Next base: position 15,913,847 of record JAWHQI010000033.1, on the reverse strand, counting down.
TCATAGTTCGATTTACATAAGGCGGCGATCTCGCTAGCCCAAAACAAAACAAAATAAAATCAAAAATTCATAAGCATCATGAGTCACTCGCGAATTCCTCCTCGTCATCACTGCTCTTCACTGGAGGAAGCGGGATGAAGAGCTCCAGGATGATATCCTCCAGAACCATGTCATCCGCGTCGGCAGTTAGGAGACTGGCCGCCTTCATCGTCGAGAAGATGTAGCGAGCTGATTCAGTAGACTCCCAGCAGACCTCTTCGTCTCGCACTCGCCGCTCTTCCTTTAGACGGCGGGGGGAGAGGGGAACAACGGCATGGGTGAGATCGCAGTTTAGGGCTTTCAACCCAGCCACCTTGCCCTCCAAGTCCTTGATGCGAGCGTCGGCTCTTTCGGCGGCCTCTACATCCTGCAAGTAAATTCAATTAAAGAAGCGAAATAGCCCAAGGAAAGGAAGATGGGGAAGTCTAGAAAACTCACCAGACTGCCCTATGCGGCGAGTAGCTTCGCCTTCAGCTGTGTCTTCTCGGCAAGGAGCCCCTGATAGGCCCTCGCGAGCTCCACGTTCTGAAGCTCCAGCTATAGTAGCGCCTCTCCGTCATATGGGCGAGCTCGGCAGAGCACAACTGCGACCTCGCGCACTCGAAAGCGAGAGTTCTCACAGTCTCATCTTTATAATACCCCGCGTCCTCGCGCCCATAGAGAGCGAACGAGAGGACAAAGGCGTGACCGCTGACGGTCTTCTTCTCCACCCAGGAGGGAAGGATGGTAGAGATGTCCAGTCGGTTGGTCTCCGGTTTCTAGTTGACCAGGAGCTCGCCGGTCTCATCGCGGCGCCTCTGGCCGAGGCTGAAGTTGTAATGATTGACGGGGATGGGCAGGACGGAGGTTCTAGAAGCCTCCTGGAAGGGCTCGTCGTACTCACCCCCTACGGAGAGGCGGGTGAGGTCGAACTCATCGAAAGCCACCTCGCAGGGCTCCTTTCCCTTCGAGGAGGCGAGCGAGACCCCGCTCTTCTTACTCTTCTTCTTTGGCGGAGAACGAGAAGCTCCCGGTCTCTTGCGAGAAGAGGGCTCACCGGGAGTGGCGGCGCCTCGACAAGCCTCCGCCCCCATAGTCGCGAGAGCCAGGGTAGCGTCGGTTTTCTGATTGCAAGCGTAGGGGGGATGGAGAGGAAGATCCCGCTCGCCTAGAAAATAGTTGAAGCTTCAATAAGTACGATATTACCAGAAAGAAAAAGGGGGGGTCAATGATAGAGCGAGATCTCTTACCCTCCCCGGCGAGTATGGGAAGCAGCTTGTCGAGGTTGCGGCGGAGATGTATAACCTCAAAGTTCTTCTTGCAGAAGAACTAGAAGAGAAGGGCGTCGTGACCTCCGAGGACAGCGGGCCGGTAGGTGGTCTCGCCATGTTGGACGGGCGAGATCGGGATGTTACCGAAGTTCCCCTTGACAAGAAGGAACTTTTGGGCCCAGAAGTGGGATTTGTTGATGGTCTCGTCAACCTTCGGACCCGAGCCCACGAAGTACGCAGTCCCGTCCTTGAAGGCGCGAAACGAGAACAGCGTCCGAAAGACCGGGAGGCAGAACTCGATGCGCTCCTCGCGAAGATAGCAGGCGAACGCCGTGATTACCGCCATGGCATTAGGCGTGAGCTGGCCCAGAACAACGCCATAGTTCTTGAACACCTAACGAGCAGCGAGAAGACCGGGATTAGTTCATATAATGAGCGAGACTTGAAATGCAGAGAACAAGAAGCGAACGAGAACGATCATTACCTGGCGAACTTCCAGCCATAGTGGGAGGCGCAGGACGACCGCGAAATGGGCAGTGGGAATGGCCAACTCATCGACCCGCGGGGCGTTGATCACGTCGTCCTCGCTAGGACGGTGTGCCTCGAAGGGGGGGGGGGTGACATAATCAGCGACGGCGCTGAAATACTCCTCGTCCGTCAAATTTCAGTGGTAGAAGGTGTGCTCGGCGAAAGCCTTCGCAATCTTTCGCCGACCCTCTGACTCGTTAGCGTCGCCGCCCATCTTAGCGACCTGCGATAAGGGAAGTAAAGCGAGAACATAAAGGAGCGAGAGCTCTGAAACGGAGGAGGAAGGAGGTTGACAGTAAATGCGGTGGTTGACTCAGTTATGGCCACCTATTTATAGCTAAAGCAAAATGGCGGGAAGAAGTCCAAGCGCCGGCGGGCGCGGGTAGCAGCAAAAAATATCACATCAAATCCTACGGACGAGAAAAACCTGTGGGGTTAGTACAAACAACATTTTTGCGAGATATATTTAGCGAGAACGGAGGGTCCTCGCGAGCATAATATAACATAAAAATGAAACAGATTTATTAGCAGCGAGCGAGAAATAATAAAAACCAGTGATACTTATTGACAGAAGAATTAAAGCCAACATATAAGTGGCAAATATGCGAGTTGCGAGCCATGGCGAGATTGTCTAAAACAACGACACCCGTTACATATAATAAGAGTTCACAACAACACAGTAGTTAGCGAGATTCATGAGGTAACCATTTCCACCTGCCCCCGCCCCGCGACCCGCACCTCGGCGGTACCCTAGAGTTATAATAATCCTCGGCCAAATGGCCCTCCCTGTCCATTAGGTAGGCGTAGTCTCTCATCCTAGCTATATGAACCTCCGGCGTCGTGGCGTTCTCATCCTGGTCACGTTGTCTCGCCTGCCGGAGCCTCGCACACTCTTCCATCAAAACCGCATGTCTATCCTCGGCGGCTTCTCTGTCCCGCCTCGCCTGCATGTTGAGATCCATCAGCATCCGCCCATGTTTCCTCAACAACTCTGCGACTCGTTGCTTCATCATCTCAGGATCTCGCGGATCCCCGAAGAAGTCCTCCACCTGGTCTGGAAGGGGGGACATCTCGTCGTTGCCCAGATCAGAATCGGTAGGTGGATTTTCGAGATTCTCTGCGAGATATTGCGAAGAGGTTAGAGGGCGTGCTTATGGTCGCGCAGGGCAAGGGGTCGTCAAAATGCTTACCCAGCGGGGGGAGGGAAGTCGAGGGACGGCCCTGGAACATGTTGCCGTAGTGAGGGTAGAGAGATTTACCCAGGCCGGGAGGGTAGGCTGCGCTGTTGGTCGGGGGGATCTTTGGCGGCACAGAGCCACGGGTCTCCTCGCTCGTCAGGAGTTGAAACCCGGGCTTATCTATAATTTTGTCAGGAGGCGGAGGCGGAGATGGAGGCCACGATGCCTGGCGAGCCGGGGACTTCAGGGGCGAGACTGTAAGAAGTAAACGAATGTCAGATAATTGACAAGGAACATTCTGGCATGCGAGATCAAGATCATGCCGGTGATGTTTTTTCCAGCGAGATTAGTATCCGCCGGCGGGCTTTTGCGAGACCCATCGGCGGGTTCTCCAGCGTTCTCATTTGGCAAAGCATCCTGCGAGTAGATATGAATCACAAGCAAATTTATTGACGTGAACTATCGGAGTGGCTCATACCTTCTCGTGGTGGCGATCGTCCGGGGAGGAGTCCAACAACACGGAGTCATCCCCGGTTCGACGAGCCGCCCTCGCCTTATTGATTTTCGGCGACTGAGCAGGGGGGCGGCCGATTCATACAGGCGAGGACCCTAGTCGTGAAGGGTAGCCCGCCGGCTCTCACCGCCCTCAGGCGAGCCTCGACTTCTTCGAAAAGAGGCATCTCCAGGCAGCTACAGTACCGGAAAAAAGAAAAGGAAAGGAAGTGGCGGCGTGCGCCACTAAGGACTCGGAATGATATTTATAGGCCACGGGGTGGGACCCACTAAAGATTCCTGACAGATCATCAAGGGGCTGGCGAATACCAGGGGTTGGATGTTTCTTTGCGAGCTTAAATATCCTCGTGAAGAGCGGGGATTATGTACAACCCCGATATTCGCCAGGCGAGGAGGCTCAGTTCAAGAAGACAATGGGATGGAGGCAGTAAGAGAGGCCTTAAGAGCCGCCCCTCCCTCTCTGAGGGCTCGCTGAAGGGCGAGCAAGAAGGAGCGAGATCAACGCTCGGAAACCCAGACCCAGACCTTGCTCAATTCTACACTCGACAAATGTCGAACGGAGCTCGGCCTTCGTCGGACGGCAGCCAACGAACAAAATACATTCTACGGCAGCGCTCGGCTAGTTATGGCGGGGAAACAATGGTCGACAAGTCGCCCATCCTAGCAAACAGTGAACAACTTAGCATTCGACATCCATCAACCTCATCCGTGTTCATTCAATGAGTGACCTGCATTCGGCGAAAGGCGTGTTGAGTTCAACGAAGACCAGAGGCAGTATCGCCAGATGGCTCGCGAGACCGGACCTCGGCAGATATCGCCAGCATTGGCCGGCGAGGTCCTCGCAGGGTGATCGCCTAAGAGAGGCGACACGAGCGGAGCTCGCGAGAAGGTCCGCGAGAGCTTCGATAGTAAGGTTCTCGCGGTTCCTTGCCCATAGGTTGATAGGGCCAAATTACCCTTTTACCCTTGGTGGCTTGCCTTTAGCCTCTCCAAATAGCGGAGTTCAGCTGTTAGCAGACCCATTTGGGGTGCGGATAGTAAAATCGAAAGGCGGAATCCTGCTATTTGCAGGCCAGACCAGAAAACCTATAAATAGGACCTCAAAGGCACCTTTGGAGAGGACTTCATTTCAGCTTCTCTCTCCTCAGGACTTCTTTGGTTAGCATTTCCAGAGCTCTCCAAGGTGCCCGAGTCTCAGCTTTGGCTTGGGAGGGGAAGCGCTCAACGATCTTCCATGTTAGTGGAGGGACATCCTCGTTGTGGCTAAGGTCTTAGTCAATCTTCCAAGTTTCCGGTCTGCCTTCTCTAAGGGATCAGTAAGGGCTAGCCGCCCCTCATCTCGGTGAGGGCCCCGAACTCCACAGAGGCTGATAAATCGGTTTCAACACATACACAATCATTCTTGGATTAAACACATATGTAGACAATGCCAAAATAAGTGAGTGAATAAATATCATTATCAAACATAAAACATTTACTCGTACTTAGAGGCATGCTAAGCTTGGTTCTACACAACTTTTACAATATAATTGATGCACATATTAATAGATATATCAAAGCATGATGAAAGCAATGTTCATTGTAGTTTGACAAGATAAATTGGAACATTGTTGAAGTTCTAAATGATGGGTTAAATCATGCTTGATTTTCAATGAAGTCCATACAGTATTTTTGATATTTTGAAGAATAATTTTGATTTGAAGTTTGAACTCATAAGATTGATCTTGGACTTCCCGAGGACTACCTTGTGAGAGGTTCGCCCGGTACTAGGTGATGTGATGGGATGATAGCCCAAATCACCCTTTCGCAAGATACATGTAAGTAGAAAATGTAAGTTCAAAAAAAATACTTATTCATACTTGTTTTTCTTTTGTATTTTTGTATTTGATTTTTGCATATAGAAATCAAACAAATAACCAAAGAAAGGAAGTAAGAAAAAAAATTTTTTTTTGTAATTTGGTTTTTGTAATTTTGTATTCTAATTTTTCATAAATCAATTATAGATGCAAAAATTAGTAGTACATATAAAATAATATATTTTTAGTGATTTTTCAGAATTTTAAAATTACATAAAATTGGAGACTCGAGCTAGCGCCGGCATTAGATCCTAGCGTCTGCGTTAGCTCACAGAGAGTGCTTATTTTAATTATATAACCTAGATTTTCTTTGATTTCACTTCCAATTTTTCTTAATTATATTTGTGTAATGTAATGTCTAATGAAGTGAAGAGACGAGAAGAAATCGCAAAAAGTTGCGAAAGTTAAAATTTTAGTACATGGGTTTCACATTCATTAAAGCTCCAAATTTATTAGACCTTAATTCTTGAGTTTTGCACAACATATGCATGAGTGAAATGATCATAAATAATTGAAATAATATTCATGCAAATTTTCAATTTCGATTTGACATGATTATGATTTAACATACTAGGGGTAATCAAAAATGATTCAAATATATTAAATACCTAGGCAAAACTTATGCATTTTATAAATTTAGCCTAATACCCCTAAAAATACCTTTTAAATCCATTTGACACTTATTTCATTTAGTCTTAATAATATCATATGACAAATTTAGTTTTTCAAATTTTATAAGACTTTTAGGAAATGGATTTAGAAGGATAAAAATAAAGAGGATAAGTAGATCACTTGATAAATGACATGACTTTTTATTCAACTTTATTCAATTTGATTTATTTATGAATTTTGGTTTAATATGTGAAAGTCATATCACAAGTTATATAAAGTGATCATATCATGATGGTTCAACAAAAAGGAAAATAAACAAAAAAAATAGGTTAGGCACATCATGAAGTAGATTGATGATATTTCATTTTTAATTGATTTCTACTTCATGTAAATGATTGGATACTAATGAATAAGAGATTTAGGTATCCAAAGGGAACCAAGTGTGACGGTTCCTTTGGGTACCCAAATACATCGTGTTTGCTTTTGGGGAGATATGATTGAATGGGCTCTTTTGATTTGATTTTGTGTTTCATTTTTAGCTTTGGGTCTCCATTCAAATCTTGGTTTAACATTATTTTTAGTTTTCAAATTTCCATAATCATTTACTTGAATATTTTGATCAAAGAGGTTTTTGAAGTTATAATTTGAAGGAAATTTGTTTGCATTTAATTTTAGGTTGGGAGAAATATGATTTTGTAAATTATGGTGATTTTGATTTTGATTTACAAATCCTTTATGTTCCTTACTCCCTTTTTTTAACTTAGGTAAGATGTTCATATTCATATTCAACTTGTTTTTAGATATAGTTTGATATTGTGAATTTGTACTTACAATTTTCATTAGCAAGTTGATTTTTGATTTTAATTCATCATTTTTGATTTTTAAATTATGTCTAGCTTTATTATAAGTGATTGTGCTATTTTTAAGAGTGGATACAATTGAATCAATATGATTTTGATAGTTATTTCTATATTCATCAAATGTTTCATCCATCTCTTTATTTTCAATTTTATAGTCTTCACACTTAGCACAATCATTTTTCAAAGATGAATTTTCAAAACATAATCTTTCATTTTGTTCTTTTATAAAGAGAAGTTCCTTTTCAAGTTCCTTGCATTTTTCTTTTAAATCATCAAATTCCATATAAGGTGTAATGTTTTCAACTAAGGAGCCATGGGTAGAACTAGATGAATTAGAATTTGATTCTTCATTAATATTTGCCTTTAAATTTTTATTTTCTAAGCGCAGATGTTTATTAGCATTTTTTAATTTCTTAATTTTGCGCTTTGTAGTTTGAAGCAATTGTAATAAAGAGATAGAATTGCAAACAATAGGATGATTTGATTTCCTTACAGTGCTTTTGGATACTGTGAGATTTGAGCACGAATTTTCTTTGTTGTCTTCATCTATTTGGCATTCCTCTTCCAATGATGGGATTTCTTCTTTTCCATTTGATGTGCAATCTTGTATGTTCTCCACTTCTTGCATTTGTTCCATACCTGTAGATGGAGAATCATACATTTTTTCAAGAAATTTCCATATTTTGTATGCACTAGAAAAATAATATATTAATTTTGAAATTTCATGAGATAAAGCACAGAAAATACTATTTAAAGCTTTTGCATTTAGATGACGTTCCTGTTTATTTGATTCATCCGCTGGTCTAACTATTGTTATATCCCATGCATTGATATCTAAAATTTTAATAAACATTTCCATTAAAAATTTCCACCCTTTATAATTTCTCCCTTTGAATAAAGGAGAAATTAGTTATGGTCCAAATTGATGTTCGGAAGAATTTCATAATTTTCTCCTTAAAATAATTTCAGAAGACTAATTATATGTCCAAGGGTACAAAATCCAATTTGTGAAAGAGTGATGCGATGATTCGGCAAGTGCACCGGTCGCGCAAGTAATAATAATGGGGAAAATCCCCGAGTGTCGGTCTCTTGAGGAACACAGTAAGGTGGAGTTAGGTTTCGAGGAAGGACTTGAGATTGAAGTCCTTAAATCGGATGGAATACGGGGGAGTTGGGTTGGCTTTTGGAAAATAAAATAAAAGCTATCAACTACTCCTATGCAATGCCGCTATGCAATGCTTCGCTTGGCGGGATGGAGACTAGGCAGGCCTTGAGCGCGCTGCGTCGAAAGGGCGGATGGACGAGTAGGCAAGCGGAATCGAACAGTGCAGGCCATGAGCGCACTGCTTCGTTAGGCGGGATGGAATACGGGCCGCGATGCCATGCTTCGGTAGGCGGATGGACGAGTAGGCTAGCGGAGTGAGGGTCGCAAGCACCTCTTCGACAAGCACGCCACTAGCAATTGCTAGTGCGGCACACAAACGTGACGGCGGGATGGAGGATGGAATGGGGCGCACCTCAAGCAACTCAAACAACAAATATTTCACATAGACATGAGATAAATAGAAATACAACTAGTTTAAGTGCCACTTCATCACAATAATGAGATCTAAAACATATACACATCAATAAGAGAAGAATAAGGCAAGAAATCGACCGAATCCGAAGTCTCGTTGTAGATTCACGGTTGGAATCGCTGGGTTGTCAATCCACGTCCAAGCTCGGTCCGCAACTACGTCCGGGGTAGAGAAGGGCTGTCACACCTCCCAATGGACCCGTCTTCTTCGTGTCACGATCCGGTAGAGGTTGCAAACTTCCTCTTGCTTGATGGCAATGGCGGCTAGGTCTTCCTTTGGAGCTCTTGGATGAAGGAGGAGGCCGAGAGGAAACTCCGGCTCAAGATTGGCGTGAAGAACAAGCCCGGAGCACCTCTAGATGGTGGGAGACGATGGAGGGGCGAAACTGGGCGGAACTGCGCAAGAAACGGCGGAAAAATGCGGATCCCCGACCTAATTCGCGAGCAGCATTATTTATAGGCGCTGGAATTAAACAGTGCGCACGGTCATTGGCGCACGACCAGTGGTCGTGCGCACTAGAATTCGGTGATCGTGCGCTCTGCCTGGAAGGAACCTGCAAAGGCAGAAATTATAAAATAACATGTTCGCAAAACCAGTGGCGCACGACCGGTGGTCGTGCGCACTATCGTAGGTGGTCGTGCGCACTAGCCGAAACAGAACTCATATAATTGATGATAAGTGCGCACGAACAGTGGCGCATGACCGGTGGTTGTGCGCACTATCGTAGATGGTCGTGCACACTGCACCAAATAGAACTCATGAAAAAGGGTTAAGTGCACACGATCAGTGGCGCACGACTAGTGGTCGTGCGCAATAGAACCGGTGATCGTGCGCACTGTTCCTATACAGAATTGTACCGGGAATACCTGCACGACTCCTGTTCCAGCATACGACACCAGTCTAGCCACTGAAAGTGGAACTTAATCAGCACAAGAAAACTAATAACGAAGAAAGATACGAATTTACACCAAATAGGGCCTATAAGTGCACCTAGCATAGAATGACCAATATGAGCTAAAACAGGGCTAAAGTGCAGTGAAAAGACTAAATAGATGGCCCAGATGAGTCCATAAAAGTGTATATGATCAGGACTCATCACACCCCCAGACTTAACTGTTTGCGCGTCCCAAGCAAACAAATTCTTAGCGAACTAGGAAAGAATAGTAGATGGCTTAATGATTACACTACAGAGTACCATGCGAAGTCGCATGCTCACGTGCATAAGAAAAATAGTAGAAAAGATTTCTGATTATAAAAAAAGTTTATATATTTCTAAAAGAGTAAAAGCATATTACAACTACTCAAAATGGTGAACAACGGTGAATCATTCGGTCATGCATACGGAGAAAGTAAACTAAACGCTGAGACGAGCATTGCTCAAGATCGGGATGCGGGAAAAACTCCACTGAAATCCATCAGTGTCGGTGACCATAAGCTTGCCCGATCACATTCTCTCCACGGCACTGGTTTGACTCAAATGCGTGAATCAATAGGACTTTAGGTTTTAAATGGGGCTTGGGTTTAGGTGAGGTATACAATGATAAAGACGATGGTTCAAATACTAAACCCAAATGAGCAAATGCATAACATTATCCAAGTGGCCACAAAACACGCGGATGCACCACACCCCCAGACTTAGACTTAGACGCATGGGTGTGTGCACCGCCTACTCCCAAATATAAATCTCAAACAGATTTTTTTCAATTAAACTTTTCATTCTTCCTTTTCTTTTCAAATCTTTTTCTTCTTTTCTTTTTCTTTCTTTAACAATTTCAGCAAATTTTCAAAGATGCACAACCACATTTTCACAATGTACTACCACAATCAACACCACCAATTTGAAATTTAAACAAAATGCTTGCTTTTTGGGTGTGCGACTAGGATTGGAATTTAGGCTTTGGTGAACAATAGTGGGGCTGAACCAAAAGAATGGGGTAGGCACAACTGGGCTAGCGAGGAAATGATGATAGGAATGGCACAAAGGCTCAACCGGGCCAAGATGATGGCCTATATCACATTCACGCAATTGACTAACCGTATACCCATGCTTCAAGAATCGCTTGGGGCAAGTTCTAGCCACCGAGAAAGGTTCTCCTTTCTCCCGACTCAAGCAATACGAATCTAGCTATCGTTTACACACATCCCTATGCTACCGTTTGATTCCACCGGATTCACCATTTGAGTAGAGTAAACAACATTTACACTAATAGAAAAAAATATAAAACCATAAGTATAAAGAGAAGTCTAATCTACACAAATTTCTATGCAACCGAGCACTCGACTAGGAGCACTACTAGAGTCAACATTTTACTCTGCTACATAGTCCTAAGCCATCACCTAGACTTTCCCACATAAGCAGAAGAATTAAATTCACTACAAAGCATGCATATAGGCAGTACGCGCTCAAGTGGGTGCGGTGGTGTGCAATGAAAATGAACAACAATTTAAATGAAATCTTCTAGTATGCAGTGCAATAGTGCACGTGAGCGGGTAAACAAAACTACTCTCCCCCAGACTTAAACTAAACAATCCACATAATATATGACATGAGAATCAGGAAAGGCTAGGGAAAGAGAGTACCCAGTGCTCAGAAATGAGCACACCAGAAGATTGGCGTGTAAGCTAAAATGAAGCTGCAGCATCCGCCATCCAGAAAAGATACCTGCAGGGGTCAGCTCCGCAGAAACAAAAGAAAATAGAAAACTGAAAAGAAATATTACTAACTAAACATGATTAGATGAAATAAAAATGCAGAAAAGAAAGATAACTACTGGGGTTATTGTCATCCCAGCACGACTTATTCTAAATTAAAACGGTTCTAGCTAATGGGCCTATGAAAAAGAAAATGCACAGGTAACTGCTCCATTATCCGTTTCGGTAGCTGGTACCGATACGGAGATAAGGCAGTCACCCTTCTACCTAAATAATAATACCTGCTCCTCACAGGTAAAGGGAAAAGAAAGTAAGAAGAGGAGGAGGCCTGGTCCTCACTCATCTCACCAAAACTATCCTTGCCCAGCAAGGTATCGCCCACAGCAGGTCCGCAGGAGGAGAAGGCAACGAGTGGAGCTTCCTCTACGGAGGGGGGATCAACCTCCTCACATGAGAGGATGCTCTCATCATTGACTTGAGCATCATGCTCCAAGTCCTCCTGATGTACCTGTGAAGACTCAACCTGCACAGGCTCAGATGAAGAAGGGGGTCAGGAAATAAAAGAGAAGAATGACATAAATAATCAAAAATCGGGGGAGTGGTCCCGGTCTCACTCCCATTAGCTTGGGGAAGTAAAATAATGTTTGCATTGTTATCAATGCTACAAGATTCGGCGGGATCAATGGTGGCCAGGCTTGGGATTTGGACTTCCTCCACCGGTGCTGAGGAAAACTCCTCTTCACCTAGAAGGTTGTCCTCCTCCATAGGAGTAGGCACAATACTAAGATCAGCCGCCTCCTCTTGCGACACATCATCAACAATGTCATCAGGGACAAGTGTAGTATGCACAACAGGGAGAGGAATAGTGCTCAGATAAAAGTCGAGCACCGATTCCTCACAAAGAATCGAATCCACTAGGGGTGGTGGATGCACATGGAGAATAGGCTCAGCAATGTCGGTGCATAGATCAGCCGCACATCCGGTGACTGTGTCAATGCCATACCCTTCAAGATGTGAAGGTGGCAAGGACACAAAACCGGATGTTGAAGGTGTGCCGCCAGAGTTAGGATTCGGGACGATCCGGATATCCGGCTCGTCATCCTCATCCAATTGGCGACGAAAAGCAGCACAATCCTTCAGGGCGTGATCAGTGCTCCGACAAAACTGGCACTGCCTTGCGGGCTTCTTTGGCACAGCGGGGGATGGAGCCGAAAAGAAGTATGATGGTAAAGGCTCAGTAGAGTAGCCATAAGACTTACGCGCACCATGTGGAGTACCAGACGACGTCGGTGCTCCATATGCTGGGCTATAAGAATTATGCCTACTATTCTCCATAGGGCATTCATCACTAGAGTGGGAGGTAGCTCCACACCAACGGCAATGGAAATTGAGATGTGCCCACATAGTGTGAAGATAAAACGATTCAAAATCAAAATGCTATTGTGCAAAATACTACACCTAACAAAAATTACTAAAGCAACCTAATAAAAAAACAAGAAAACAGAAAATGAGGAAATAAAACAAAGAAATGCGATTTACAAATGGAAGGGCTCCTTTCTCAGATTCTCCCTCTCCAGAAAACTCACACGACTGTGTTCCCCGGCAACGGCGCCAAAAACTTGATGCGATGATTCGGCAAGTGCACCGGTCGCGCAAGTAATAATAATGGGGAAAATCGCCGAGTGTCGGTCTCTTGAGGAACACAGTAAGGTGGAGTTAGGTTTCGAGGAAGGACTTGAGATTGAAGTCCTTAAATTGGATGGAATGCGGGGGAGTTGGGTTGGCTTTTGGAAAATAAAATAAAAGCTATCAACTACTCCTATGCAATGCCGCTATGCAATGCTTCGCTTGGCAGGATGGAGACTAGGCAGGCCTTGAGCGCGCTACGTCAAAAGGGCGGATGGATGAGTAGGCAAGCGGAATCGAACAGTGCAGGCCTTGAGCGAACTGCTTTGTTAGGCGGGATGGAATACGGGCCGCGATGCCACGCTTCGGTAGGCGGATGGACGAGTAGGCTAGCGGAGTGAGGGTCGCAAGCACCTCTTCGACAAGCACGCCACTAGCAATTGCTAGTGCGGCACACGAATGTGACGGCGGGATGGAGGATGGAATGGGGCGCACCTCAAGCAACTCAAACAACAAATATTTCACATAGACATGAGATAAATAGAAATACAACTAGTTTAAGTGCCACTTCATCACAATAATGAGATCTAAAACATATACACATCAATAAGAGAAGAATAAGGTAAGAAATCGACCGAATCCGAAGTCTCGTTGTAGATTCACGGTTGGAATCGCCGGGTTGTCAATCCGCGTCCAAGCTCGGTCCGCAACTACCTCCGGGGTAGAGAAGGGCTGTCACACCTCACAATGGACCCGTCTTCTTCGTGTCACGATCCAGTAGAGGTTGCAAACTTCCTCTTGCTTGATGGCAATGGCGGCTAGTTCTTCCTTTGGAGCTCTTGGATGAAGGAGGAGGCCGAGAGGAAACTCCGGCTCAAGATTGGCGTGAAGAACAAGCCCGGAGCACCTCTAGATGGTGGGCGACGATGGAGGGGCGAAACTGGGCGGAACTGCGCAAGAAACGGCGGAAAAATGCGGATCCCCGACCTAATTCGCGAGCAGCATTATTTATAGGCGCTGGAATTAAATAGTGCGCACGGTCATTGGCGCACGACCAGTGGTCGTGCGCACTAGAATTCGGTGATCGTGCGCTCTGCCTAGACGGAACCTGCAAAGGCAGAAATTATAAAATAACATGTTCGCACGACCAGTGGCGCACGACCGGTGGTCGTGCACACTATCGTAGGTGGTCGTGCGCACTAGCCAAAACAGAACTCATAAAATTGATGATAAGTGTGCACGAACAGTGGCGTATGACCGGTGGTTGTGCGCACTATCGTAGATGGTCGTGCGCACTGCACCAAACAGAACTCATGAAAAAGGGTTAAGTGCACATGATCAGTGGCGCACGACCAGTGGTCGTGCGCAATAGAACCGGTGATCGTGCGCAGTGTTCCTGTACAGAATTGTACCGGGAATACCTGCACGACTCCTGTTCCAGCATACGACACCAGTCTAGCCACTGAAAGTGGAACTTAATCAGCACAAGAAAACTAATAACGAAGAAAGATACGAATTTACACCAAATAGGGCCTATAAGTGCACCTAGCATAGAATGACCAATATGAGCTAAAACAGGGCTAAAGTGCAGTGAAAAGACTAAATAGATGGCCCAGATGAGTCCATAAAAGTGTATATGATCAAGACTCATCAAAGAGGTATGATAATTAGTCAATAATTAAATCTAATAAATTTTCAGAGATCCAAAATGAGATCATAAGTCTAACTTCAATTTTCTATAATATTCCAGCAATAATGTTTCAACATATCAATTTTTCAATGAAAACAACCAAATTCCATTTTGTGAAGGAAGTATGATAATTGGTCAATGATTAAACCTAATAAAATTTCCAGAGGACCATAATGATATCATAAGTCTAACTACTAATTTCTAAAATATTCAAGCCTCAGTATTTCAATATATCCATTTTTCAATGAAGACAATAAAATTCCACTTTGTGAAGGAAGTGTAATGGTTAGTCAGTAATTTAATCTAGCAAAAAAATTTAGAGACCCATAATGAGATCACAAGACTAACTACTAATTTCTATAATATTCCAGCATAAATAATTCAACATATCCATTTTTCAATGAAAACAACAAAGTTCTACTTTGTGAAGGACGTACCATTAATAATTAACAATAAACTCCACAAAAATTTCCAGAGGTTTCAGATGGACTTATAAACCCAAATAACCAATTTCATGCAACTTTAAGTTCATTAACTTACCTAAAGGTGGGGTGAAGTAAATAATGGTAAATTGAATAATCAATAAGTATTGGGTTATAACACTTATACAAATTCCAAAAAAAAATCACAGAGTGTAATCTCACTCTTCTAAGTTAAACCCAGAGCCTCATGACATTTCAGAAAGATTTGACCATAGTGTGTTCATTTGAGCTCTATGTAACATAATCTTATAATTCCTATTTTCCAAGGGAAGTCAACTCAAAAGTTCATAATTTTCCCTAAGGTGTATTATCTCATAACCCTAAGTGCATGTTTTGAGTTTCATAAGAATTGACCACGGGAATATCCTTCAATTCTCAAAACATTATTGCATAAGTACCTTCATGAACTTCTTTTTAATACCTAGAACATAGCATGTGAATTTCCCGCACATGCAAGAGTCCAATTGGGCTCAAATTTTAACTAGTTCCTAATTATGGTTTTGTTATCATGCCACCCAAAATTTTGGTTTGGATAAGTTGATTTGGCAATAAAAATTCATATATACCTACATTATAGTGTTATATGCACACCAACACTTCCCTCTTAGCATGTATGAGAGGATTCCTTCACATACATGAAGCCAACTGGTCTCAACTTTCTACCAAAGGCTTATAGAGACTTACACCACAATCTACCAAAATTTGGGGTCACTTGGTGTTGTCTAGCCATGTATGACACACATATATGCTTTACCAAATATATATCGAAACCATGGGGAAATGTTTTCCAAAAAAATTCATTTTTGGTCAGAGGGTTATTTAGGTATATTATATCTATATTAAAAATTTTTGACTTATTCTCCCAAGGGTTTGGAAAAAATTCACAAAATACAACCTATGTCACATTATTAAAATTCCTTATACTATGTCTCATTTGCATTTGTATCTATCAACATGCATGAGTCCAAATGCCCCAAAAATTTTATCAGACACTTATACTAACCTAATTAATCTTCCAGATAAGATTTGGTTGCATTTGAGTTCATATAACCCAACAATCACACCATGCATGATTAATTAAATAATTTCCAAAACTGGGGAAAAATATTCTCCAAAAATTCCAATTTTTGGACGGGGTGTGTAATTGATTATATTACAACTATGGTTTAAATTTCTTTCATATTCATGGAGTATTTCCAAATAAATTCACAAAATACACATGCAAGTACTTATAATACACCTTGCACCAAAGCAGGTGACCAGGGAGTTGTGGTGCACCAAATCATGTGAATTAGTGCCCATTTGAAGGCAAGACCTAGGGCAATATTTTTGATATTAAGCACTTTTTCTCATTCGGCCTCTAAAGTGTTCAAAAATAGAGTTAATAAACTCTATTCAAGTGTGAAAGCTAATTAATAATCTTTATTTAATGATATTTGGGCTGCGGGTATCTTTTTTCCTGAAATTGAACGGTCCCCATCATCGTCCCTAACGAATCAAGGGTCGTGATTTCACTATCCTGAAGCTCCTTTCGAGAGGATTTTCGACCGATCCCGGCGGGTTCCGGCGAAATCCTTCCGCCACCATTGGTCATCGACTGGTGGTGGGCGATTGGTCTGAGGTGGCTGGAGGAGGGCTCCGACACCTTTCATTTTCTTGGATGAGAACATTAAAATGTCCATGGAGATTCAACAAATTCTCTATCAATTTGACTAGGAAGAAAGGGGGAATGCTAGCACGAGTGGAGGGGAGAAGAATTCCGAGATGAATGCATCTGGTGGCATAGGTATTCCTCCAGGTGGCCATTTCATGAATTTTAGGTGAGCTTGCTTGTTCTCCTCTATCTCAGCTCCTCTCCTTTAATCAACTTGGGGGTTTTCTTCTTTTCGACGATATGTAGCTATGGGAGAACTCAATTGACAGTGTTGGAGGCTTCACACTGAATGGCATTAAGGGGCGATTTCAGGTATGTTGCCACCTCCCTCTCCAGCCACTACCAATGCTCCAGCTCACCTTGAATTTACTCCTCAGCTCGAATTCATGCTGAGGGGGAGAGAATTGGGTCCATTGGCAGCTCACCTTAAGGATTACCATTAATGTCGGCTGACCACCTCTTTCCCATGCGATTTCCTCCACTCTCTAGCTGCCATGTCAGCACTAGCTGGAGAAATCCATGAGGAGGGTGGTAGCATGCTTTGGAGAAGGAAATTGAGTTGCCAAGTGACACCCATCCACATTTTCCTCTCCATGGTGGTGGTCGGCCACCCACATGAGGGGCTCCCTAGTTTTCTCTTTAATCCCATGTCAATTGGGTTTAACTAAATGGGCTTGGACCCAATTGAGTTGGGTCATGGGTCCACTTGACCCAAGATAACACAAATTGGGTGTTTTAGGCCAATGTTGACCCTTGGTAAACCATGGTGAACTTTTAGTCACATTAGTGACATTGGATCCATGAGTCCATATTGGAGTGACATTAGGCTTGGTGAATGGGCTTATCTCAATTGGATTTAGTTTAGGTCTTTTTATCTCATAATTAGGGCTCACTTTGACCAACGTGACTTCGGGGTTGACTTGGTAAATTTGATGGGTTGACTAGTCCAATGTGTTGTTCTTGAGTCCCTTGATACCACCCAATGTTGATTGGGTTATGGTGATGCCCTTATTTGGCCAATTTAACCAATCTGTGTGATTTTGACCAAAATTGGGGAAAAGTTTACTTTGGCCAAATTGGGTCAATTGATGACCACTTGATGGGGATTTTGGGTCCATTGGTTCTGTTATGATGTCATAAGACTAGGGGTGAGGTCAATTGCATGTTTTGGGGATAATTTTACCTATTGGTGGATTGACCTATGTTGAACTAAAGGGCACCTTGGTCAATTTGGGTCAATTGGTTGCCCCATGATGGGGCTTTTTGGTCCATTGGGTCCCCTTAGAAGGTTTCCTTGTAGTGGTAAGTTTAATTTGGCCATATGAAGTCCAATCGACTTCAATTAGGGAAGTTTGACTTAAATTGGGCTAAAGTTGACTTTGGTCAACTTGACTAATTTGGTTGACTCAAAAGGGTTCATGGTGACCCATTGACCTCCTTGAACGGTCATAGGGGTCAAGGTGAGGTTACTTTGACATTCTGAAGTCTCCCGGTCATCCCTAGGCTAGGTTACCAAAGGCTGCTAAATGCACCCAAATGTGTAATTCACCTACTCTATTGGGTTCCTAGGACTCTTTGATAGATCTCCCCTTTTGTTATGACATTGTCCTGACAAAATTCACCCTAGGTGTCTAGTGGGTTGTGGAATATTACATCGTGTTCCAATTATCTCTCCCTTTTGATAATAACAAATCTAATTAAGATAAATTGGATTACAAAGGTAATGGATGTGTTTTTATAAAGAGATATGACACTATTCAATTTAGAGTCTTTCTAGAATAAAGACTAGTCCAATATATGTGCTCCCCCTATTTAGGTGCTCCCCTATTTAGGTGCTCCCCCTTTGTGTATGCTCCCCCTTAGTGAATCCTATCATTTTATTCTCCCCCTTTTGTTATTAGCAAAAGTGGGTGGAGTGAAACAAAAGCTAGGTTAGAATAAGGTAAAGAGGTGAAAATTAGGACTACTAAGAGACTGTAAACAGTTTTGTTATAAATAAGGAATTCATGATCGAGCTTAGAGTGATTAGCACAGTGGAAGAATATGATAAGCGTGTAAGGAAATCCATTATATTTTACCAAGCAAGTCTACCACTTATTTAAAAGAGAAAGTGAAAAAGGTCTAAAACACAAGTGAAGAAAAACATCGTAATAATACTTGAGATATGCATGATAAATCATGGTAAGAATACATGATCATACTAATAGTGCGGAAAACAAATAAAAACATGATATTCATTTTATAAAAAATTAAATAATTTTTTTGATTTTGTAAATAAGAAAGTTTTAAGAAATTTCACATGTAAGGAACAATAACCTTGAATTTTTTTGTTCAACAACTAAATGCAAGCATGATTTGTTCTAAAATATAATAGCTGCAATGTAACTAATTCGCATTCTAAGTAGAGAAAACATTATAGAGATCATGTATTGTAATCTAGTGCTTTTACTTAAGCTTTTTAGACAATTATGTAGATATGCATTTAAATCTAGTTCTCATGAGTAGAAGTGTTATGAAAGATAATGATGTGTGCAACTAGTATTTTGATAAGAGTATACAAGTGTTATAATCAAAACACATGACTTGTGAAATGAAGTAGGAAAACAATATTAAGAGTGTAATCTTAAAATTACTTCCACACACTAATTCTAGATTTGTATTTCAAAGTACATAAGATAGTTTAGCTACCAAGATGCATCGCCCACACAATGTTCATTAAGATTTATCAGAGAGCGAAGTATTGCTTAGGGGATCACATAAGTATTTTTTTATTTTGGATGATCTGGTGTACAAATAGAAGTGATAAAAAGATTTGTTTGCATAAGACACTTTACAATTCTTTCCAAGGTGTTCGTCCTCACAATGCTCATTAAGACATATCAGGAGGCTTGAGTAGTGCTTGGTGGAGTTATCTCTATCATTATATTCCAATTTATATTTTTTTTTTATTTTAGGACAAAGGTCTTCGAATTTACTTATTTTTTCAAACATCTAAATTTTTGAAATCACACTTCTATATGTGCAAGAAATTTATTTTTGAAAAAGGTGTAGGTAATTTAGGCATACATCATAACATGTTAAACTATTACATAACACAATCATGCAAGACTAAGATTAAGATCACATGTAGATTACGAAAAGAGTGAGTGAATTAATCATTATCTACAATAAAGCTTTACTCATACTTAGAGACATGTTAGGCAATCTTACACAATTTCTTATACTCTATTCCATTGCACATAAAAAGATTAAGGCCAAGGAATGACAAGCCAAAATAATGTTTTAGAAACTTGAAATTAAAATTAAGCATTGAAGAGAATCTTTAAGAGTATGCATAGTCAATTTTGACCATTGGAGATGAAAATAACATAATTTTTGCGCATGTGAAATCTTGTAGTCACGTAATACAACAAAAGCATGACAAAGTTTATTTTGAACAATTTTAATTATTTGAATTTTTGTGGATTTTTGAATAATGGAAAACAAAAATTAATCGAAAAATAGACAACATTCAAAAACAGAGAAACAAATAGAAAAATATTCATGAGAAAATACCAGGAATTTTGCAAAAAAGAAAAAAATGCAATTTGGAGCAAAAAGGGCTAACACCGGGGGGTGATTCCTGACACCCAACCAGCACTCGATTTCTTTATTTTCTTGAAAAATCTTTTCCTTAATTAAGAGTTATTATAAAAAGGCTTTCTTAGTGTAGAAATTTCAAACTTTATAAAGATGATTTGGAGGTTCTTTAAGCATGTTTTATTGGTTTTTCAAATACTTGTGTTTTACAAGATCACTAAAGCTAAAAATGATAAAATATGCAAACACAATATGCAATGTTAGAACAAACCAAATATCCATGATTTAAGTGATCATAGTGAAAAGAAATAATATTCATGTAGTGAGTAATATAAGTATGTCCAAAAAAACTACCCTAACTATATGTCTACGCCCTAGCCCCGTACTAAGTGACGGATGGGCATGAGGAGTGGTACACGTGCCGTAGGTTGGGGTATTAATCTCATATGCACACAAAAAATGTTGCATAACTAGCACTCTTTCCCTAGTGCCTCACAAGGCCCCGCTATAACCCTCGCTGGTTAAGGACAAGATATGACTTATAGATTAGGACATCTAATGCATACAATCTTATGCCCCCGATATTGTAAGACATGTAATCATGGATGAATGATCATGGGCGTATTAGACATTTAAATATAAAGATCGATTCATAAGCTTTGGTTTTTATAGGTGATGCATTTTAGAATTATTTATAAATTTTAAAAATAGTTGATCTTAACGCCACATAGTTATTATGAATTATTATAGTGAAATAATTCAATATAAATATGTTATGGTGAATTTTTGAATTCTTTTATAAATTATTATTTTAATTTTTTTAATTATAGAAATTAGCCAAAACATATAGAACTTTTCTGAAGGCAAAGATAGTGATAATTAAGTGGCAAAAATAATTTTCCAGAAATTTAATATTTTAGAGAAGTCAAAATTTCCAGGAAAAAGTGCTACAGCCGGCGTTAGAAACTAACGTCTGGCGCTAGCAACAAAGTTAAGATTTTTGTTTAAAAACATATTTTTTTGCAATTTTGTAATTCTAATTTTCATGATTATGATTTAATATGATATGGGCTATCAAATACAGCAATGAAATCAAACAAATAAACAAAAAGTTGCACATTTAAATTTTTAACCAAAGACCCCTAAATAGCCTATTTAAATCCATTTGTTTTTTTGAAAATATTAGTTTTGATAATATAACATAACAATTTTAGTATTCAATTTATAAGTCATTTATAAGTAATGGATTTAAAAGGATGAGAGCTAAGAAGATTATCGATAGGTCACTTGTAAAATGATATGACTTTTTATTTAATTTCATTCAATTTGATTTATTAGAGAGTTTAGGCATAATGTGTGCAAGAGATATCACAAAAAATATAAAGTGACCATGGCATTTTGGGCTCAAGAAAAGAAAAAAATAAACAAAATAAAAAAATGAAATTAAGCAAATCATGAAGTAGAGTATTGGTTTTTCATTTTGATTTATTTCTACTTCATACAATAAAAGATGCCTAATGAATAAGAGATTTTGGTATCCAAAGGATACCGGGTATGACGGTTCCTTCGGGTACCCAAACACATTGTGTTGGCTTTTAGGGAGACAAGGATGAGTAGACCCTTTCAAGTGGAGTTAATGTTTCATCTTTGATTTTGGGTTTCCATTCATAGTTTGATTTAATATTATTTTTATAATTCAAATTTTCATAATGATTTTTACAAGTACTATTTATTGGAAAATTGTTAACTTTTAATTTAACAGTGGGAGATACTGAATGGGGATTAGAGTTCATCATGCTCTTATGCTAAAATATTCTACTAGGTATAAGGTTTATATTATTTAAAATACTAGTAGAAGCATTTCACAATTTTGAAGATAAGCTTGAAATAAAGGATTTTTTATTACTTGAAAATTTTTGAACAAATAACTTTACAGATTCTAGTTTATCCAATAAAACATTATTTTCATTTATTAATTGTTTACAAGGTTCTTTTACAATAGATAGCTCCTTTCCAAATAACTTGAGTTTTTCTTTAAAAATATTGCAATCAAAACAAGGAGTTAAATTTTCAACTAAAGAACAATGTGGAGAATAATCAAACACGCCAATCTTTGTTTCTACATTAAATTTAGCTTTTAAATTTTTATTTTCTAAACGTAATTTTGAAATTAAAATTTTTTATTTCTTAATTCTACATTTAGCAATTTTAAGCTTATGACAGTAATTTTAAGCATATGACATGTAGAAATATAATTTGTAATGAAGAGGGAAGGATTTGATTTTCTCGCAGTGCTCTGGATGAGGCAAGATTTGAACATAAAGTTCCTTTGATATATTCCTCTTCAATTGATGTGTTATTATCTTCCCTTCTGCCTGACATGCACTCCATACTAGTAGAAGGAGAATCTTAAGTATTTTCAAGAAATTTCCAAATTTAAAAAGCAGTATGAAATGTATAAATGAGTTTTAAAATATTTTGATCAAGCCCACAAAATAAACTATTTATTGCTTTAGCATTTAACGAACATTCTTTCCTATTTTAGACACTTTGGGTCTTTTTAATTGTAATATTCCAAACTTCTATATCTTAGGATATAAGAAATTTTTCCATTAATATTTTCCACCCTTTATAGTTTATACCTTGAAATAAAGGTGGTGCTAATTAATTTTCATTTATATAAAATCCATCCTCTCTAGTAGATACAAGATCATAAAGCGCCCTCAAAGGGGGTGAATAAGGGTTTTAGAAATTTTTATATTTTAAGAGAAAACTTTTGATATTTTTTAAGAATGTGATTAGATCAAAAGTAAATTGCTAGAAATGAAAACCAAATCAATTTCATTGAACAAATAGAGACATGATTATTATTGATAAAGTTGATTACAAAAGAGGATTTCTATAAAGCTAGAAATCGAGGCATGAATATGAAAATCTCTTTTGTTTTCTATACTGACTCTTCTCCCTAAGAACCGGTTGGCTTTAGTTGATCTATCCCTAGATCCAGCCTCAATCCCCTCTACCCTTTCTATCCACATAATTACCTCAAGCACCTCCAAGATCTAAACTCTAGACCTAGACGACAGCACATGCAGTGAATTCCACCTAAGACGCACACAGTCCTAGTTGCCAGCAACCACGATGAATTCTCCATTAAATGATCACAAAGAGGAGATTGAAAAGAATTACAAAATATGAAATTCAAAATGAAAACTCCCTATGAAGTAATTTGAAGGAGATGGCGAAGAACCATTGAAGATCGTCGAAGTCGAAGTGTGCATTCTTCGAGTTGCATTTACGTTGATCTTATCCTCCTTTGATTCCTTCTCTTGAACATGAATGGGAGAACTTTGGTGGTCTGGAAATGCGACTCTCACAGAGATTTCAGAGAGGTGTATTGGGGATCTAGAAGTTATAAAAGTTGAAGAGAACTGAAGTCCACCCTTTTATATGAGGCCGCTAATGCTGGCATTAGAGCTAATGTCAGGCGTTATCTCATTTTAATAATGCTTGATGGCGTGTATCCTCATTCTGGGAAGGAGATAGTGCATTCATGGAATGTCTTATTTTAGGCAACCTTAATGCTGGTGTTAGGGCAAACGCTGACATTAGTGCTAATGCTGGCGCATGCACAAATCATTCCCAAAATGCTCATGTAATCACGACAGCTTCCCTCCATAGCATTTTCATATTAGCAGGATCGATGGTCAACACCTGTGTTATCTCTAATTCCTGGTGTTAGACTACATTTTTCTCTTTTAGCAACTTGAGCTGGTCCAGACCAGAATATAACATCCTAGTGAGATATTATTGTTCAAGGGAGTGATGTTGTTGAAGGGGAGTCTCACACTAAGCTCCCTGCTCTAGATGTTGAGGAAGTAATCCTCACTAGGTTGGTTATCCAAGAGGACCTGGAATGTTCTAAAAAGATTATGGATGATGTTATTCCTAAGAAGGAAGATAATGAAGTCAATCAAAATCATCAAGATCAAATACCTATGTTCACTAAGGGAGAAAATTTATGTGGAGAATTCATTCTGTGTATAGGTCCAGGAGTTGCATGAAGTACAGGACAATGCTGATCAAAGACATGACTCCCCTGATAATCTTTTTGATGATATGGTCATGGCTAGCATGTATGAAAATCTACAAAGAAAAGTGGCTAAGAAAGAGCAAGATGTTCATTTCTCATCTGATCCAAAGTCTCAAGAAGAAGCTTCAGCTTCCTTGATTAATCAAATAAAGGCTATGCTAGCTGAAGAAAGGCTACACTACCAATCTTATGTTGACAAAACTGTGAAGGAATTTAATGAAGAAATGTCTATTCAGATGAAAGATATGAAGACAAAGATTGACCATGTTCAGTGCGCATATCACCAAATGGTTCACCATAGGCAAAAACAGATGTAGACTGCAACATGAATAACCTTCAATCTCTGGGTGAGAGAATGGACTCCACCATGGAATTCAATCAAAAATCAATGGAGGTCTTGGAGAGTGCAGTTGATTGGATCACAAAAATAATTATTGATAGTCATAAAGTAATCATGAACAGGTGTGTGAACACTCAAGAGTTTACCAATGAAACTCTATCTAAGAAGCTAGAAGCATCTACAAAGGACATTTAGAGAAGCATCATTTAAGAGGTCAGAAAAGGGGGAGATTGGAAGTGATCAAGCTCATTGGATAGTGTGAACTCCATCACTCCCTGGGACTCAATCCCACATTTTATGGCCTATATATTCATTAGAGTCCCAAAGCTCTAAAAATACTATAGTACTTTTTGAAATGCACAGTTGGAAGCTGCATCAAATCAACAAAAGAGGCAGTGGTTACTAGATGAAGATGTGAATGTTAAGATGAAAAGAGAAGAAGAAAGAGCAAATGATCCTAATTTGGAAATGTGGAGTCCAAAGTCAAGAAACATCATACTACAAACATGGAGAGAATTTAGAAGCATTTACAAAGATACAAACAAATACTACTCCACTGATGAATGGACTAAACATTGGAAGATTGAAGTCCAGAGGAGGTAGTAGATGAGTACATCAACACGAGGGAACATTTCCAAGGAATGCTCCTCTTATGCCTAACAAATACATTCCCAAGCCATTCAACTACTTTGAGAGACAAAAGCAGAAGGAGAAACTAGAAAGAAAGAAGAAGAGGTCTTAAAAGATTAGATGCAAATTGGCTGAATGTAAATATAGTTCCTGGTAATCTTTTAAGAACATTTTGACAAACTTTTATATTTGATATTTTGAATGCCATCCCAATTCTCTATGTTGTTATCATGATATTCGTTATGTGTAGTATATCATTGATTGAGGTTCTGACTTCTTCAAATAGGTGGAGATTGTTGGGAACTTTGCCCACAATGTTCCTGATTTGAAAAAATCCTCAAGTCAAGGATAAACACACTATGTATTTGATGCATATGTTTAATTGTGATGATTTTAGGTATTAGATAGTGCAAGCCTAGCATATGGCTAGACTTAATATCATTACATATAGTTTTACCAATATAATCCTTCATTTTGCAAAACACCATGTCGACCTAAGATGTAAACTATGTTAGACTTGTCCCTCACTTATAAACATTAGGAAGAAAGGTCTCGATAGTTCGATCGAGCAAAGGATCGGAATTCAGAAAGCTCAAAATTTGTCCAAGTCAAATATCGTCTTGAAGAGTTAGAGATATCAACTTGATAATCTTAAGCTTCAAGGAATATCATCTTGAAGATACTACAGTTAAAGTATCAAATCGTCTTGATAAGAAGGATCAGTTCAAGCTCCTATATATCATTTTGATAGTACACAGTTCACGACGATATCACTTTGATAGGGATCAGTTATACAAATATCACCTTGAAGAAGATCAACAAGATGGTTATCATCTTGACAGAGCTGAAGTATATACACATCGTGTTGATGACTGAAAATCTTTCATAGTGAAGATCCTCACACTAAGTAAAGATCGCGGATATGAAGTAATATTGTTTGGAAGCCCTTCATTGAAGATGAAATTACTCTAAGTTATTTTTCATCGAGACAAAATGAAATGACGAGAATCCTACACGACAATTCAGAAGCATGGTGAGTTGAGAATGATTGAAGTCCATATTGTCAAGATATGGCTACCTTGTTGCCTAAACAAACTCAGGATCTAAGTTTAATGTCATATCGTCTTGACAAGCTGAAATGGCATTTGTATAAGCTTAACAATTGGCTTGAAGATAGAGGCCATGTTGAATTCAGATATCGTCTTGAAGACCATAAGTATCGTCGATATGAGGTTTAATCGGCTTGATGGTTTTACATCTTAATGGAAGTTAACTTAAAGTCTGAAAGAGTTAGTATCGGCATGAAGACTCAAATGTCATCGAGAAGAAATGACATATTGTTGAGACAATACAAATATTCTCGAGACAGTTCAAGTCACAGAAATTCGAAGATTTCCACCGCCGATTGCGCCAATCAGATCAGACCTTTAAGGAAAAGTATATCTGACATAAACTATTCCTAGTTTTGACCGTTAAGGGTTGACTCTCATATAAATATTGAAAAGCTATGAGATTAAAATCCTAATTGTAAGTATCATAGATCTTCTGAACATTCGAAGTGTCGAATGAAATAGAACAATTCTCGCTTCAGTAAATCAAAAGGTTGCTGACAATATATTCAAAGTATGAGAACAAGAAGTTGGAGGAGATTTATTCAAGAATCATCATGTTCTACTTGCTTGCTCCTGGTTCATTATCCTCCATCATTTTAGAGCAAGGAAGTTCTCAGATCTCAAAGTCAGACTGATCCAAGTTTTCTAAAAGAAGATTCAATTAAGACCATGGTTGAACTAGTGAAGGCTATCTTCTTAGAAGCCTAAGAAGACTCAATCCTGACAAGAAATTATTCTTGAGTCTATTTGTATTGATAAAAACAAAGCTGAATTTTTTGTTGTAGGATCTCTTTGAGATCTGAGTGTAGAGTTCTGTGTGAGTCTGAGGGAGGATTCATGATTAAATCTGAGTTGCAGGAGTTGTGTACTCTGAGTTGTAGGATCCAGTGTTTGGGATCTGTGGTAGGGAACTTACTGTTGTTCTTGAGGTAGGATTTCTGTACTCTGATGTGTAAGATATCTAGTATTAGATCTGAGTTTGAAGGAGTTTTGCTGAGGCTAGCACACTGCTAGATATGCGCCTGGGAAATTGGATGTACCTATCTTGGGGAACCACTATAAATATATGTGTTCTCTGTGCTGCGGTTTCTTTCTTTTGTGCTTTATTTTTAAATCCGCTGCTAAAACAAAAAAGTTGACAAATGCCTATTCACCCCCCCCCCCCACCCCCACACCCTCTGGGTGGTATAGATCCCTTTTCTTTCATAATTGATTGAACAAGTCACCGATAAAAGGGATCAGATACTTGTTATTCTTCGTCCACTTATTCAGTCCTCTATAATCGATACATAGTCGCATGCTACCATCCTTCTTTCTCACAAATAGGACCAGTGCACCCCAAGGTGAAGAACTTGGATGTACATAGACTTGATCTAGCAACTCCTGTAGCTGAACTTTCGACTCATCCATATCTTTTGGTGTTATTCGATAAGTCCCCAAAGAGTTCATTAGGGAAGACATCCACATACTCCGCTACAACCAGCATGTCACATAAACTAGTTTGCACTCTGAAAACACCAACAAATTGAAGAACAACTTCACACCCTTTTGAACTGGCATGACCACATGAAGGGAGGACATCAAAGTCTTGATTACCCCTCATAAGCTAGTGAATATAGTCTAGCCTTATAATCCTCTGTCCAATGTGACCTCTTTCAACTAGCAATCTATGCATGCACACTAACTTGAGATCCATTCTATGACAAATATTTCATTAGACTCTGATAGCTGTATGAAGGACGCCTCCAAGTTGAACTCTCGACCTCTAATCCAGACGTTCATATGGCTCTTCCTATTCATCTTCATTGTATAATCATTGGGTAGCAACACATCCAATATGTCATCCGCCAAGGAAAATGACACTCCAATACACAATTTAAATGGCTCTGTTTGAAAGGAATGCAAAGAACTGGTACCGAAAGAGCTCTTGCAGGATAGTGGAAAATCAAAATGAAGCCTAATCACAAGCATACAAATCATACCACCACACATGAGTTATAAATTATTGAGTGTGGTGCAAGCTAACCAATAATTCATACATGTCACCACATTATTTTGTCAGATGACCTCCTGCTATCCAAATGAGTACACTATCGACCTGGGTTGCGGAATACAGGGAAGCAGAAGATTCCATTGTCTTCCCTTTCTCCATATAGCTTGGACCTACCACAAGTGAGTAAACTCACCATCTTCGACAGATCTCTCCAACGTGATCATAATATATTGCCCACCTTACTGCATGTGAAGTAGGTCAATGGGCCTCAAGTAGTAATGGGCCCCATGGTAGTGGAAGGAGCAGCCTACGTGTTGGGTCCAATGTTCATTCATTTGACCCATGGTGCTTTGCTACTTCCTTAAGGGAAAAAAGTAGTGCCCTTTCCATTAGTGTGGGCTTTTGGAATAGTTGGATAAGCGCTCTTTCCTACAAGTGGTATTAGAGATAGGTTATGTTGGGTTTTCTACACCCCTAACGGGATGACATATCGAATATGCGCTAGTGGAAATAATAACAAGAACAACCCAAAAGAGGCTAACGGATCTTGCGGTTTTCATGATTCAAGAGAATAATCAAATCGAAATACAAAGTACCTTTGCGGGATTGAGTCAACACTCAACCAAGGTGCTCCAAAGATGAAATCCAAAAATCTGCCTTTAAGTTCTTCAAGAATCGAATGGATCGATCCCTCTATAGAAGTCCACACATGCAAAAGGAGAACCCTAGCTTCATGTCGTACAAGAACTAGGTCGGAGAAGGAAGCTCTCAACGTCCCCATGGACTGCTAGGTCTGATCTTGAGGAGGCGGCGACTAGCGGTGGCGGAAGGACGATCGGCGGACGGGAAGATCGAGATGCCCTCGCGCGGAACAGTTCCGGTCGGTTGTTCTCGTTTAAAATCGCGAAAAGATTAAGTCCCCAGTAAACCTAAAATCACATGCCCTTTTATACTAAAACGCATAAATCAGGCTATCCGCAGACCCAGGGAAAAAGAACAGTTCTGTCAAGGTTTACACATTAGCCGAATCGACTAATGAGATTAACCAAATTGACTAAACACTTTAGTCGATTCGACTATATCATTTCGTCGAAACCATTTCGTCAAACTGACTATATTTCGGCTACACCCTTTAGTCGAATCTGTTACAATTCGGTTAATCACATTAGCCGAATCTCATTAGTCGAAAACATAATTCGGTTAATCACATTAGTCGAATCTCATTAGTCGAAAACAACATAATTTGGTTAATCGCATTAGCCGAATTTGACACAGTTCGGTTAAACCCTTTAGCCGAATTTGTCTAGTATAAATCCCATTCGTTTAAACCCTTTAAACGATTTCCCGTTGAGACATTCTCAACTTAATTCCAAGCAGTCACAGGATTGGTCCTCCACTCATATCCAATATGAGTAAGGCCAACATAATCCTTTCTCCAATTTCTCCAAACGCTTTTATGTCCGACCCTATAGGCTCATATTGCGTTGGCAGTAAGACTAACTGCTTAATTTCTTTGAGATCACCTAGGAAACTCCAACAGTCTCCCACTTGATCACAAAGTATCAACAAAAGTCTCACAAACAATGAGCGGCATCTAGCAATACATCATTGCTACCCAAGCAATAAGAGTTCATAACTCAACAAGCCTGTCTTAACCAATGTATCAATGTTGTCATGTCCCTTTGTCCTTTACATCCGGATAGAACTAGAGGCATGGACTGTGTCACCCTCATAATTGTTCAATCCCAATTTCCTGATCTTGAATAGACTGTCTGAAATTGGTGAGCTCAATCATATATTGACTCAACCAAGCATGGCCATGCATTTCTCAGTCTCATTCCATCAAGGGCCCATGGATGTAACTCCTGTCATAAAGAAAGACAAATCTCATATCTGATCCACACACAAACACCCAAATGAATCGTAACATACCCAATAACCACCCTTATCATCAACCTTTCTCAAGGAAGACTTTAGATGGCCTCAAAGTACATTCTTCCTCACTTGATGAATGCTGTGACTTCAGGTCAAAGAACTACAAACACCATTGTCAGATGAGACCTACTTGTGACACGTTCATATAACAATCCATAAAGTAGTCTCATGGCGGGTCTGTCCAGTACAACTGGTTCACTAACAAGTACCCATGTGATGACTTGATATCACAATATCATGACCTATGAGAACCGGTCATCAGTCAACGCACATGCTAGTCTCAATGTATCAACATCGCCCTTAGCTTCTAAGATGATACTCCGACCAGGGACCATTTAAGAATGAAGCTTCTTATAAACATAGGCTCTCACATTCAAGTCACGTACTTGAATTCCTATGGAAGCAAACACTCTAAGGGCATTTATTATGCTAATTAATCTTATCAGACACATATAAATGACATAATAAAAGAACTTGCCATAAATATAAAATGAAATACATAGTACATATTACAATTCATCCAATGAACAAACAACCAACAAATATGCAATCCGCAAGGCTCCCACTAAAGATAATCATTTAGGTATCTAATACCCATTGATCTAACATGACCATCATGCTTCTTTTGCGCAAGAGGCTTTGTCAGTGGATCCGCTATATTTTCTTCAGTCGGTACATCTGCATATGCTCACATCTCCTCGATCGACAATCTCTCAAATAAGATGGAAGCGCCGAAGTTTGTGCTTGGAGCGCTGATGAGATCTAGGTTCCTTAGCTTGTGCAATTGCACCGTTGTTGTCACAGTAGAGAGCTATGGGATCAACAATGCTAGGAACTACATCAAGCTCGCTGATGAATTTCCTAATCCACTACAGCCTCCTTTGCCTCATTCGCTGCAGCAATATACTCGGCCTCAGTCATAGAATTAGCAACTGTCTCTTGGTTGGAACTATTCCATCTTACAGCTCCTCCATGAAGTCAAAACACAAAATCTGACTTTGACTTTGAGTCATCTCTGTCAGTCTGGAAGCTTGCATCCGTGTAACCCTTTACAACGAGCTCTTCCTCTCCACCAAACACCAAGAATGTATCCTTAGTCCTTCTCAAGTACTTTAGAATATTCATGACTAGCTATCTAGTGACCATCACCAGGATCAGACTGATACCTGCTAGTCATGCTTAAAGCATATGAGACATCGGGTCGAGTACATAGCATTGCATACATGATTGATCCAATTGCCGAAGCATATGGAATCAACTTCATGCGGTCCTTATCTTCCAAAGATTTTGGACATTGGTCCTTAGAGAGACTCACACCATGAGACATGGGTAAGAATCCCTTCTTGGACTCAAGCATGTTGAGCCGTTTCAACACCTTCTCAATGTATGTACTTTGGGTCAAACCCAGCAACTTCTTCGATCTATCTCTATAGATCTTAATACCAAGTATATAAGTCGCTTCGCCCAAGTCTTTTATAGAAAAGCACTTCCCTAGGTTGTTCTTAACAACTTGCAGGGTCGGTATGTCATTCCAATCAACAGTATGTCATCTACATACAATATCAGGAAGACAATAATGCTCCCACTAATCTTCTTGTAAACACAAGGCTCATCTTTGTTCTTAATGAAACCAAACTCTTTGATTTTCTCATCAAAACGTAGATTCCAACTTCGAGAAGCCTGTTTCAATCCATAAATGGATCGATTTAACTTGCATATTTTAGTGGCTTCATCTGGAGATACAAAACCCTCGGGTTGTGTCATATACACTTCCTCAAGGAGGTTTCCATTAAGGAAAGCCGTTTTGACATCCATTTGCCAGATCTCGTAGTCATAATACGCAGCAATAGCAAGTTGAATTCTGATGGACTTGACCATAGCTACAGGGGAAAAGGTTTCATCATAGTCAACACCATGAATTTGCCTGAAACCTTTAGCCACCAGCCGACCTTTGAATGTATGTACATTCCCATCCATGTCGGTCTTCTTCTTGAAGACCCACTTGCACCCTATGGGTCGTACCCCTTCAGGTGGTTCAACCAAGCTCCAAACTTGGTTTGCATACATGGAGTCCATTTTAGATTTCATGGCTTCAACCACTTCTCGGAGTCGGGTCCATTCATAGCCTCTTAGTAGGTTGCAGGCTCATCATCATGATCCATAAGCAACACATTACCTATTTGAGTCATGAGAAATCCATATCTCTCAGGCTCAAATCTTGGTCTACCAGATCTACGTAGGACTTGTGTTTCTTGAGCAGGCTCTCCAGCTACAACTTCTTGTAGTCCCTTGCTCAGGTTCCAATTCTGGTTCGTTCATTGTTTGTGGATCTTGAACTTCTTCAAGTTCTACCTTTGCAGTCTTTCTGGATAAGAACTCTTTCTCCAAAAAGACACCAGTCCTTGTGACAAACACTTTGCCCTCAAACGGTAAGTAGAAGTACTATCCTTTGGTTTCCCTAGGATACCCCACTAGATAACATTTATCCGATTTAGGTTCCAACTTGTCAGGAATTTGACGTCGCACGTATGCCTCACAGCCCCAAATCTTGATGAACGACATACTGGGATGCTTCCCAGTCCATATCTCATATGGTGTCTTTAGAACCGTTTTCGTTGGAACTCGATTTAGTGTGAAAGCAGCAGTCTCTAAAGAAAAACTCCAAAAGGAAACGGGCAAATCTTCATGACTCATCATCGATCGCACCATGTCTAACAAGGTACGATTCCTCCTCTCAGAAACACCATTATGTTGAGGTGTTCCGGGCGGAGTGAGATGTGATACAATACCACACTCTATCAGATGATCACGAAACTCATGACTCAGATATTCGCCACCTCGATCAGATCGGAGTCCTTTTATCCTTTTTCCCAGTTGGTTTTATACTTCATTCTTAAACACTTTGAACTTTTCAAAGGTCTCGGATTTGTTCTTCATATGAAACACGTATCCGAATATACTGAAATGCATCAGTAAACGTAACAAAGTAGTAGAACCCACCTCTAACCATAGAACTCATGGGTCCGCATACATCACTATGTATTATACCGAAGAGATCATTAGCCCTCTCATTACAACTAGTGAAACGAGCTTTCGTCATCTTGCCCAACAAACATGACTCACATCTCTCAAATGATTCATAATCAAATGAGTCCAGTAGTCCATCTTCATGGAGCTTGGATATGCGTTTCTCGTTTATATGGCCTAAACGACAATGCCAAAGGTACATAGGATTCGAATCATTTGTTTTTAGTCTTTTAGTATTTTCTATGTTATAGATCGGATGGTCTAAGTTCAAAACATATAAACCATTAAATATTTGGGAAATGCCATAACAAACATCATTCTTATAAATAGAACAACAATTCTTCTTAATTACGAAAGAAAAACCAATCATGTCCAAACATGAAATAGAAATAATGTTTCTAGTTATGGCCAGAATATAATAACAATTATCTAGTTCTATTACAAGCCCTGTGGGAAAAGAAAGACGATACAATCCTACGGCAATGGCAGCAACTCTTGCTCCATTTCTAACGCGCAGGTCTACCTCTCCTTTACCCAGCATTCCTCTCCTTGTCAGTTCTACACATTTATACAAATGTGAGAACCACATCCGGTATCCAATACCCAAGGATGAAGGAGCAGAAAGGTTTATTTCTATAACGAAAATACCTGAAGCGGAAGTCATACTTCCCTTCTTCTTCTGCAGATCTTCTAGATACTGAGGACAGTTCCTCCTCCAGTGCCCTGCCTTACCACAATGGTGGCACTTCCCTTCTTTCGCCAGACCTTTCCTTTTCAGTGCAGAAGACTTGAGATCAAGAGGAGACTTAGATCCAATCTTCGTCTTCTTAGATCCCTTGGCCTTGCCCTTGCTCTTATGCACCATCAATATGGGGCTGGAAGGCTTGACATTCTTCATGTTATTCTCGGCAGTTCTCAACATGCCAAGGAGCTCGGCCGGTGCCTTTTCTATTTCATTCATGTTATAGTTCAAGACTGAACTGCTCATAACTGTCCGGCAACTGATTGCAGGATCAAATCCGTGGCCAACTCTTGGCCCATGGGAAAACCCAGTTTTTCAAGGTTCTCTATATACCCAATCATCTTGAGTACGCGAGTCACTACTGAGTCTCGAGCTCCCATTTTGCACTGAAATAACGCCTTAGATATGTCAAACCTCTCTTGCCGGGCTTGCCCCTCGAACATTTTCTTGAGGTGCCCGATTATCTCATAACCACACATGCTCTCGTGTTGCTTTTGAAGCTCAGAGGACATGGTAGCAAGCATGAGGCATTCCACATCCAAGGTATCATCTTGATACTTCTTGTAAGCATCTTTATCTGCTCTCGGAGCATTTCCGGTCGGCTCTGTGGGGGCTTCACCTTCCAAGACATAGAGCTTGCGCTCTTTCCTGAGAACAATTCTCAGGTTTCTTTACCAGTCAAGGAAGTTCATCCCGTTGAGCTTGTCCTTCTCAAGAATAGCTCTCAGGGACAGGGTGGAGTGAGATCCACTTGCCATGGATATTCTACAAGGAATTTTGCAAAGTGAAATTTTAGTACTATGTTTCAAAATACATTTTTTATATATTTTAATAAGGACTTTTATTAAAGAGCTCTCACTATTTTAATCAAATCAATATCCCTTGATATCGATTCAGAGAGTTTATGCGAGCTACTCTCTTAGTGGACAAGTTCCGTATTTCACCAACACCACGAGTCCCGCTTTGGCATTCCTCTCATAATGCGGTTATTTAGGTAGACAACATTTGTTAATTGCATCACTATGAAACTCTTGTATGGTTGGTGAATAACTCTTTATTCGCATCCATCATATGGAGCATGCCAACCCTATGCCTCTAGGCACTCAACCTTTGAGGTCACCTAGTTAAGTTAGACCTGATGTCGACAGTGGGATATCACAATTATCCGCTCACACCCTTACCAAGATAGATTAATGCACCTTGCTTTGGCAAGCCCACACTTCATCGATCGAGGCAAGAAGAGTGTCATCCATCGGAAGGCATCCGAAAATTTAATATTATATAAGGGATTTTTATTTCAAGTGATTAACATTTTAATCATGATTAACATTTAATCACAGTGCACAATCAGAAAATAAAATTACAACATTCACATTCCAGATACATCCCAGATGTGCACAAAAATAGTCTATCAACACTTTGACAAAACAGGGCTAAAGCTGAGCATTTAGAACACTTCAAAATCTCCAGATTTACATGCATTCGACATATGAACAACAACTCCACTTGTGCAGTAGACAAGCTCGTCTCTCATGTCAGATTCAATAATCTAAACATTTGGATTCACAAACCATTTTGAGGGACGGTTACTGCAGAGGAGAAACAACCTCTGAAACATGAAAATCGCAACGCAATCACATGCATTCCTGGCGGGGTTCTAAGGAGCCGCGCCCATGGTAGGGTCTTAGGGGCAGAGCTCCTAACAGGGTCCAAGGGGCAGCGCCCCTGGCGGTGGTATTCCAAGAAGAAATACCACCACCAGAAACCACACAAAATCACATCAAATGTGATATTCCAAAAAGAAATTAGGGCATTTAGAACGCTTCTAAATGTCCCCAATTTACACGCACTTGACCTGAAACCTAGCTCTGATACCACTGTTGGGTTTTCTATACCCCTAACGGGATGACATATCGAATATGCGCAGCGGAAATAATAACAAGAACAACCCAAAAGAGGCTAACGGATCTTTCGGTTTTCATGATTCAAGAGAATAATCAAATCGAAATACAAAGTACCTTTGCGGGATTGAGTCAACACTCAACCAAGGTGCTCCAAAGAGAAATCCAAAAATCTACCTTTGAGTTCCTCAAGAATCGAAATGGATCGATCCCTCTATAGAAGTCCACACAAGCAAAAGGAGAACCCTAGCTTCTTGTCATACAAGAACTACGTCGGAGAAGGAAGCTCTCAACGTCCCCACGGACTGCTAGGTCCGATCTAGAGGAGGAGGCGACCGACGACGGCGACTAGCGGTGGCGGAAGATGATCGGCGCACGGGAAGATCGAGATTCCCTCGCGCGGAACAGTTCCGGTCGGCTGTTCTCGTCTAAAATCGCGAAAAGATTAAGTCCCCAGTAAACCTAAAATCACATGCCCTTTTATACTAAAACGCATAAATCAGGCTATCCGCAGACCCAGGGAAAAAGAACAGTTCTGTAAAGGTTTACACATTAGCCGAATCGACTAATGAGATTAACCGAATCGACTAAACACTTTAGTCGATTCGACTATATAAATTTGACTATATTATTTCGTCGAAACCATTTCGTCGAACTGACATATTTCGGCTAAACCCTTTAGTCGAATCTGTTACAATTCGGTTAATCACATTAGCCCAATCTCATTAGTCAAAAACATAATTTGGTTAATCACATTAGCCGAATCTCATTACTCGAAAACAACATAATTCGGTTAATCACATTAGCCGAATTTGACACAGTTCGGTTAAACCCTTTAGCCGAATTTGTCTAGTATAAACCCATTCGTTTAAACCCTTTAAACGATTTCCCGTTGAGACATTCTCAACTTAATTCCAAGTAGTCACAGGATTGGTCCTCCACTCATATCCAATATGAGTAAGGCCAACACAATCCTTTCTCCAATTTCTCCAAACGCTTTTATGTGCGACCCTATAGGCTTATATTGCGTTGGCAGTAAGACTAACTGCTTGATTGCTTTGAGATCACCTAGGAAACTCCAACAGGTTACGGGTTTGAGACTGGGGGTGCTACTAAATCCCGAAATTGCTCTCTACTTGTGTGGGTCCGATGGGTCAGAAGGTCGCAGCCATGTGTCAACCCTACCTCTGAGCTGGCGATTTGTGCTAGATGCTAGGGGGTTATTGTTGGGTCCAGTGTTCCTTCACTTGACCCGTGGCGCTTTGCTACTTCCTTAAGTGAAAAAGGTAGTACCCTTTCCATCAGTCTGGAGTTTTGGAACAGTTGGATAAGTGCTCTACCCTACACTACGTATGTCATAACTTCCTCTTGGGCCTCCCACTCCCAGCCTTTCCATTAGATAGCGGCAACTTGAACTCAGAACCTTTTGCAATGTTGCCTCTTCTACATTGGACTTTCTCTAGTTCTCTAGCCATCTCTACAAGGGTATGGATTCCAACGGACTTGGATCTCATTTCCCTCAGTCTCAAATCATCTCTGAGACCTTCATATAATCTATGAATCTTGGTCTCATCGTCCTCAGCTAACATCCCCATTTAGTGACTCAATTGGGTGAACTCATACAGGTAAACGTCAACTTTCAAGTCCTTCTGAATCTGTCGCAAAAACTCCTCTTGCAGTGCTAAGTTCATAGCAATATGGATGTATCTCCTAAGTAAGGACTCATAAAATCCCTCCATGGAGATCTATGTAAATATTCATCCATTAACACTGTGTTCAACCTCATCGCCCAACCATATCCTTGCCTCGCCATTCAACAGGAAGGTGGAAAAACTCACCATCTTCTCATCCTCAATCACCATCATAGTCAAGATCCTTTTCACTCATGCTAACAACTCCTCATCCTTAGTTGGATTTTTGAACCCAGAGAATGATGGAGGTTTGAAATTCAAAAAGTTCTTCAACTGATGCTCGCACACTCTATTTTTAGCTAACATGGGTACAACAACAACCGACATTGAGGCCATGTCAGGAGTAGGAGGTGCCATATTTGGTGCAATCCTCGTCGGTTGTGCATCTAATGTAGTGATCATTACCTCAACAACCATTTTACACATCTCCGCAGATGGAGTGATCACAACACTCGAAGTTGACATACAGTTGTCTTCAACATTGCAGGGTCAAGTGAAGGAACAAACTAAATGCTATAAAGAGACACAAATTAAAACTATTACAATAAGTTTAAAACACTAGCGAAAACATATACTTTCAATATAGAATCTCCACATACAACCAATGGCAGACACATGATTTTTTCTAGAATGGGCGAAACAAAAAAATCCATAAAATATTTTAATCAAGAAATATGACAAAAGAACATTAATATCATAAAATTTATACAAAAGTTGCACATAGAAAGAAGAAAACAACTTTGCTTACAAGACTCCTCTTCGATATTTCCAGTTATGAAATCATTTCATGATGACCTCATTATTGATGGTGGAAAATATTTTTTTTTAATATAAATCTCATTAAGCATCCATTCATTCATCCCCACATCTGATTACGTAATGATGATTGATAATCTTCATCATAGAAAAAGCACTTTATATAGTTGCAGTTGCGACATAAAATAGTATTGCTATCATCGCAAGAAAATATATCAATGGATAAAAACATTCTTCTTCAACTCAACTAGTTTTTAGCTAATCCTCCTAGCCCAATCACATCTGAGAAGTTATCATTTGAGTGAAAATCTAAAATATAACTTTCAAGTTGATTACCAAGATCCATTAATTCAAGTGGAGAAAAGTTCACAGGATAATACTCAGCAAATTGAATCAATTTGTGCTTATCAAATGCAAAAAATCCATTACTTGGATCTAAACTTGTCAAACATAAATGCAATTCAATGTTTACCTCATCAAATTGATTATTTAGCTCAACGAGTTGTAGATTTATCACTGCATAAAATAATTCTATATGATAAAGATGAAAGTTTATAGTTTCTTCATATTTACGTCTTAATCTCCCTCGAGCTACTAATTTGTCTTTCAAATTCAGAATAACAATTTCATGTTTGCTACAAATGAGAGTTACCTCGTTAAATACAGAATATCATCCATTATTCTGCATTTCTTGTAATCGTAACTTGGAAATTTTGACAAGAGTCCTGACATTTATAAGATCTTGATCATTCCTTTGCAATGCGTATGACAACTTATTAATGATCCCTAGGACAATCTTCATTAAGTAGATCAAGAATATATATTCAAAACATTGCATAACATTTAGTAAATCACTAGCTTCAACTTTTAGATGAATATATTTTCTGCCATAAATAATGTTTTAGACCAGTGAATTCACCTCGCATATTACTAGATTCATGGTACCCTTGTCCCCATAAGCTTGATATACTCAACCCATATTTATCAAAAAATACTCAATTTCTTCCTTATGTGTGAAGTGTTAGTATCTTCAACATGGGCACTGCCTAGAAGCACTCAATTATCCTTCCTTTTCTTAACATCATAACATATAATAATGGTTATTTTCTCTTTAATAGATGAATCACGAGCATCATCAACTAAAGTAGAGAACAACTTAGCTTGGACAATATATTTAATGATGATATTGGTAGTCTCTGTTGTTGCAGCTTGTACAATATCTATTTGGATACCTAGTGACAATAACTTAATATTCTCAGGAGCATTTCTTAATACAACTTCATTGATGTTGTCATTATGGTCCTCGAGAAATTGAAGGAATTCAAGAAAATTTCCTTGATTACCTATTCATCAGTTTCATCATGACTACAAAATGATAATCCATGCTTTAAAATAAATCTAATGCAGTCCACTGAAGATTCTAGGAGGGCGCAATAATAAATTTAAGCTTGGTCATATTGAGTGTTCAAATCAACTTCAATGTACTATTTTTGATTCATCAATTCTAAACAAGGCTTCAAATATTTGTCATGGATGCAACTGTGGTTTCCAACATGAACATCCAATCTATACTGTGGTCACCTTGCATGAGCTGGAATAGATAACAACATAGGCAAAATATGGTATCTTTTACTATGATATACTCCAACCAGAAACTGTATTCCTGAAACCACAAATAAATAAATCTACGTGATACATTTCCAAAAACTATTGTTAGGAAAATATGATTTTTAGATTGGAAAGATTTTTCTGTAGATACAATCTTCGAACCTTCTCTCCATCATTAGGGTTATAATCATAAATATTCTTCCATAAGCGTAGGTTTTCAAGAAGAGCATCTACATCAAGTTCTAATCATGAACACACAATAGAAGGACATATTTCTCTACTGGAAGAACTAGATGATTATTTGCTTATTTTTCTTTTAAAATACTTTTCCATGATTACCCTATTCGCCAAATAATGACTGACCTACAATAAATTATCTCTTAACTATTCAATAAAAAATTCAAACTAATAAGTATCAAAAGGTAGAAAAGATGAACAATTGTAGTAGTTACCTGAATAGTGCAAAATCAAGATGCCAAATGTCCTAACTAGAAAAATGTCCGTCTTCTCTTAGTTCTTACTTGCTAACCTGCACATGAATAAAAAATTAATATCAAGATGCAGTTTTGATGTTACATATAGACACTAAATTACAAAGATTTGAGAGAGTAAAAATGTTATAGGGAATGAATTTCAAGATGTCTATTACAAGGTGTTACAACATATGTGCTCTCGTTGTTACACGTGTAAGGATGAAGAAAAAAGATGTTCAAACTTGAAATACTTGATTTTAAGCTTACAAAGAGCTCGAACTGCTATTAAATTTTTTGCACAAAATACAAATAAAAAAAGAGGATAAATTTTTTGCACAAGCACTATGCATCTATATGAATATAGAACAAGGAATCCAGATAATGCATATGTATATTTTTTTCATTTTGATGTTGTCAAATGATGTCTCTAAATGAATAGAAGTATAGAAGCCAGAGAGTTGATCACTTCATGCTATCTGACATGATTTGGGGTTGCATGCTTCCAGATATTTTCATTTCCTCTATTAGAACTCCACAGCCTTGATCACCAAAATCATCATAAAGTCAAACATTTACTAAATACCATCAAGATTCTAGAATTTTTTCTAATTCCTACCATAAATCACCAAATTAGGAATTCAGGGTTCAATCTCGTAGTAAGTGATCACAAGTTTGAAGAAATTTTTCTAGCCTAGCATAGTTCCATACAAGAAATTATGGTGAAGAACTGAAGATTGAAGAAATGTTACATACGTACCAGACGTCACTGCCCATTAGGGACTTAAGGGAGGATTGGATGATGCTTCTGTAGTTTTTCTTATGCGCTTTGCCATCGCAAAAGCAATTTCACGATACCATAGAGTGTCCATTATTCATCAAGCCTAGTAGAGGAGTCGCATTTAGCACTCATCGAACCCAAAAGAGGAGTCACACTAGTATTTGACGAACCCAAAGGAGCAGTTGCAACAGACATTCATCGAGCCCAATGGGAGCGCAGAAGCGGGACTGTGGGAATTCGGGAATCCTAATTTAGTGAAAAATATTCAGTGTGGGAGGCTGCCCACACTCGGCCTATAATCGATCCACCTCTACATAGTACAACTAGAAATAAAATAATGTTTGACCTTATATCCTTACATCATATCAAATAGAAAGTACTAACATTCATAATGCTTCATCGGTTTGCAAGTTGGAAATGCAAAAGCGGGAAAGCTAAAATATTCTTTTCCTTGAGAAACTTTGGGATTTAGCTTGCTAAGATCCACCACGCCCTACAATACATGCAACCAAACACAAGTCAGATAAAACGAGAGTCAACTCATAAGCATCGTGATAGGAGGTGTGGGGTCGTCTCTAGTCCATTGTTCATTAGGAGGTTTAGGTTTATCTCCACTTGGATCCATCATATGAGATTTTGGTTCATCTTCATGACTAGATGTGTATCATAAATCTAAGCTCATTTCCATCTCCAATAACATCACAAAGAGGAAACAAAATTTGCCTTTAAACATCATTCAATCAATGTGAATATATGTATGCTCACCCACATTCCTACTATCATGATTGGCGAATAGCAAATACAATGTAGCCCTCTCCACATCATGGAATGCCCAATTTACTATTCTAACGACCTCCAAATCACGTGATCATGCAGCGTGAT
Organism: Dactylorhiza incarnata; assembly: GCA_033032865.1. NCBI lineage: Eukaryota > Viridiplantae > Streptophyta > Magnoliopsida > Asparagales > Orchidaceae > Dactylorhiza > Dactylorhiza incarnata. The sequence goes on along the minus strand of JAWHQI010000033.1, from coordinate 15,871,790 downwards.
TTGGAATCCACTTGATCCATCAACATAATAAAGTCACTCTCACGCTCGTCAATCAATAATTATCTCCTAATTATTTCTATGTTTTGCAATCCACTAAGGGTCATTTTAACGGCCTCTACTAACATAGGAATTTTAGTAGGAATGGTTAAAGATCACCAAATCCTCAAACCCACATAAATTATGACAATTATCTTGGATTAATTCTCAGGCATGTAAACTAGGTTATCCCCAAATTCAAATGTTATGGTAACATTACAAATCCGAGCCTATGACCACGGGTAGGATTCATATACCATGCCTAAATCAACAACGGTTATCAAATTTCTAATGCAACTGCATGCTGAGGACACAATCTCACACCCTAAGGTTCTAGCAAACCAAAGGAGTTCATACCCTCCACTAATTAGTGGAGGATACTCTCTTGTGCAATAAAATCAAGAAATACATAGCATGCAACAATCCTAAGATAGGAGAGAGGCATTGTTACCCTTGGATCTCGATTTTGAGCTATGGAAATGTTTAAAGTATGAGAGGAAGATGACCAGAACGGAGTGCTCTCCATGGATTCGGCCTCGGCTAATCATTGGAGGACTTAATCACAATAAACAAAAATATCTTCCAAGCCCTAAATCTCTTTATCTCCTTCCCTATTCTCTCTCTAAAACTCTTAATATGTGGATGAACTACCAATAATCAACTCCATTTACGACCTAGAGGGTCTAAGGAAACAATCTCAACCCTTACATCAAAAATCCCCAAAATCCACAACTCAAATGAGCTGGAATAAATTTTTTGGGTCCATACACAGCATGGAAAAGGACTTGAATTAGTTGTATACCAGGTCATGTTCCACTATACAGTGCCTGGGAGACAAAGTTGTTGGAATATGGTCTTCCACATCTCCTAAGTTTGAGAATAACAAATCCTATGTGAATTTGATCTTGTGTGTTTAAGTGTGCAGGAAACAATGTCATATGACTTATGGATAATATAAGAAGGTTGCGCCAAAGTTTGAAGCAAAAATTCCAGCATGGTCACTAGCGCCAACGGGAGCCACTAGCGCAGGCGCTAGACTTGATTAGGCAATTCTGGGAAGCAGTTATAGAAGGAGATAGCGCCAGCGGTAGAGGCTAGCGCGGGCAGTAGCGTGGCACACAAGAGGAATTTCAGCAATGTTTCCTTGGAATGAAAGATACGCACATGTAGAATATTGCCTAAACCGGGATAGCGCCGACGGTAGTTATAGCATCGGCGATAGCGATAGTGTTGGCGGTAGCTCCAAGGCTGTAAAAATGACCCCTTGGCTCCATCTTCTTCATCCTCTCACACCCCTAAATTCCAGAGCTTCGTGCAACATCACATGGAGGAAGGTTTAGAGAGATACTCCCACAAATCCATGAAGGCTTAAGGAGATCCGTGGAGAAGATTTCAACACGCTTCATCATCGTGATGAAAGACTGCATCGACTATGATCATACTCTGCGGGACTTCGTCTACTTCTTCAAGAGATCCACATAGGGAGTTTTTCATATTGTTGTTATTTCATCTCCTTACTCTTGTAATCGAGTAATTAATTTGTCTCGTATTGGCGACTAGGTCTGGGTAGGACTTAGTGCAGAATTTTGCCTCCTATTGGTGACTAGGTCTACGGTGTAGATCTAGGGGGTACTCGAGGTCGTATCTGATGGAGGATTGGCTAGAGCGGCTTAAGGTCGTATCCAGTGAGGATTGGCTAAAGACACGGGTTCATGGGGATACGAGTCGGGATAGAAATCAAAAAGACATTTTACTTTTCGCCTTCGATTTCTAGCGTCATAAGAAATCAAGTTTTGTAATATTATATTTCAAGTTAATAAAATTAGGTCTTTATTTTATTTCACTTGATTTGTTTTGGTTTTTCACGATTTTGATCTACTTAGTTTTCAGGTCATATAAAATACAATAAAAAGTTTTAAAACCCTTATTCACCCCCACCCCTCTAAGGGCGCCTACAGATCCAACAAGTGGTATCAGAGCGGGTTATTCCAAATTGGCTTAACAACTGGGAAAATGGCGTCTCATGATCTCGCTTCTATTAGTGGGGTAAATTTTTATGAAGAAGGAAAATCTCTTGCACCACCTTTATTTGAAGGAAGAAATTACAAGGGGTGGAAAATTTTAATGGAAAAGTTTATTAAAACTTTAGATATCGAAGAGTGTAATATAGAAATAGTAAAACCAACTGATGAATCAAATAAAAAAGAATGTCGCCTAAATGCAAAGGCTTTGAATATTATTTTTTGTGCTTTATCTCAAGATATTTTAAAATTGATATATTGTTTTTCTAGTGCATATAAAGTTTGGAAATTCCTTGATGAGATTTATAATCTTTCGTGTGTCGGCATGGATGGAACACAAGAGGAGAAGGACATACAATCATACACCATTATTCAAGGAGATCTCTCTCGTAGCAAAACCATGGAAATCGTGGAAATTGACTTAGACGAAGAGAGCAATTCATCAATAGAAAATGAAGATGAAAATTCATCTATGAAGGAGGAAGGCCTAGAAGATGACAAAGGAACCTCATGTTCACATCTTGCCTCTTCCGATAGTGCTGTAAGAAAGTCTAATTCTTCTTCTTGTGTGATAACTTCTGTCTCTACTTTCCATATACTAAAAATGGCTAAACGTAAAATCAAGAAATTGAAAATTGCTAATAAAAAATTACGTTTAGAAAATAAAAGGTTAAAAGCCAATGGTAATTCAGAATCTAATTGTGATGTGGCTTCTCCATCTTGCTCTCTAATTGAAATCTCAAAGCTTTGTTTTGATTGTAATGATATTAAAGAAAAATTCAACGATTTTGAAAAAGAACTTTTAATTTCAAAAAAACATAATGAAAATTTGATAAATGAAAATAATATTTTGTCTAATAAACTAGAATCATTAAAACTATTTGTGCAAAAAATTCAAGTAATAAAAAAACTTTTATTTCTAGTTTATCAGCAAACATGTGTAAAACCTCTACTAGTATTTAAAAATATATTAAACATTCACCTAGTAGAATGTTTAATCATACAAGCATAATGAATTCTAACCCTCATTATGTATCTCCCAAATTAAATTTAAATGTGCAAAAATTTCCTATGAAAAATATTTTCAAAAGTCATTATTATTTTAAGCCTAAGTTTAACGAATATGGAAATTTGATGCATAATTATAACTCTAAACCTAAGTATGAGTGGAGACACAAAATTAAAGATGAAACATTAACTCCACTTGAAAGGGGTCATTCGTTCTCATCTCCCCAAAAGTCATCTCATTATATTTGGGAACCCAAAGGAACCATTACACTTGGTTCCCTTTGGATACCTAAATCTCTTATTCATTGGGTATCATCAAATTCATGAAGTAGAATCTTTTCCAAAATAAAATATACACATTTCTACTTCATGTTATACTTCAATGTTTTTCTTTTTATTTTTCTATTTGTTTACTTATTTTTTTGCTATCATGTCTTGGTCCTCTTATATATTATTGGAAATATGATTTTATCTCTTAAAGCTTAATAAGTTTATAAATCAAATTGATCAAAATTCAATGTCATATTTTATTTTTATGATCTGTCTATCTTTCTTAAATTCATTGCCTATAAATATCCTATATTATCCATATAAATCTAATTCTAAATTTGTTATGAGATATTTATCTAGATTAATGAAATCATGAACTTCAATTTTTCTCTTTCGAGAAATTTTGATTCTATAAAGTTTAAATATTAGGTATGGGTAGCAACCAATAACACTTAAATATCTTGAGAAATGAAGATTTGGGATGTCACCCCATCACATCTCCTTGTACCGGTGCGAACCCTTCACAGGGTAGACCTCAGGAAGTCCAAGATCCACTCTAAAATGCTAAGTCCAACTAAAGTCTAGCAAAGATCTAATAAATTATAGACTTATGCGTACTCTTGGAATAACTGAAAAAGAAAACTATCATTATCTTGACATTCAGAAAAGTATATATATTCATAATTCGTGATTAAAAATAAAATCACAAAAATCATATTGAACGAATGTATTATCATACTAACATTGTATCCTAATGATTATTATTAGTTATCATTCTAATTTCATGCACTGTTAGTTATCATATGTTGTCAAGATATAAAAATAGAAAATTTGGAACTTAGAATTCATGATAACTATGAGGTTTTATATTATCATTCAAAAATTCAAATAAACTCATAGTATATAAATCCTTCATAACCTTAGAATGCTTTGTATGCCCATGATCATATAGCAATATTATATGTTTCACAATAGCGGGGGCGTAGGATTGGATGCATTAGAGACCTTACCTCTAAGTCATGTCTTATCCTTAACCGGGGAGGGTTCTAGTAGGGCCTTGCGAGGCACTGGGGGGAAAGAGTGCTAGGTTGAGAGTTCTCTAGTGTATGCATATGGGAGTAACACCCCAACATACGGCATGTGTGTAGCTCCTCATGCCCATCCATCACTTAGTACAGGGCTAGGGTGTAGACATATAGTCTGGGTATTTTTATCTAGGGCATACCTATTTATATTTTATGCATGAACATTATATTTATATAATCACTAAAATCATGCATATTTGTTTTGTTCAATCATGTCTTCTTTGTTTGCATATCCTATCATACTAAGCTTAAAAGATTGTGCAAAACTCAAGTTGATTAAAAAGGTAAAATTAAGTTTGTGGAAGCTCATGGTCTAAAATTTTAACTTCCGCAACTTCTTGCGATTTCTTCTCGTCTTTTCACTTCATTAGACAGGTCTTACTTGGGACAAACATAATTGAGCAAATTCGGAAGTGAAATCAAAAAACACATGGGTTGTACAATTAAAATAAGAACTCTTTATGAGCTAACGCAGGCGCTTGGACCTACCGCCGGCGCTAGCTCCATGATTCAAGACTCAGTGCTTCAAATTTCTGAAAAATTTATACAAAAATAATCTTATAATTTTTCTACTTATTTCTGTGTTTTTGCCATTTTTTGTTTGTGTATTTCTTTGTTTCATGAAAATCAAAAAATAAAATTTCAAAATACAAAAATATGTTTTGCTTATTTTTATTTGTTTCTGCAAAGCTTTATTAAAATAACAAGATTTCTATGTTTCATTACTTTGGCAAAAATGACAGAGCATGTTCTTTTAGATTTGGCTAAAATGTTTAATTTAAAATCTCAAGTTTTCTAAACATTATTTTGGCTTTTCATGCTTGGTTTTTAATCTTGTTATGTGCAATGAAAAAGCCTATGGTGAATTGTGTATGATTGCTTTTGTATGCCTCTAAGTATGAGTAATGTGTTATGTTAGATAATGATCTCTTTACACTCACACTTTTGGTACACTACACATGCATATAATTCTTAAGCCCTACATGATTGAGTAGTGTAGTAGCTTACAATATTAAGATGTCTATCGGTATTACCTACACATTATTCAAAATTATGTTGCACATATAGAAGTGAAATTTCTAAATTATATTTGTTTGCAAAAATAAATGAATTCAGAGAACTTTGTCTTACTAAAATAAAATCAAAAATAAAATGACAAAGATAACTCCACCAAGCACTACTTGAACGTCCTGATAAGTCTTCATAAGCATTGTGAGGTTGAGCACCTTGGAAAGAATTGTAAAGTGTCTTGTGCAAACTACTTAAATACACTTCTATTTTGTACACCGGATCACAAAAAGCTCTTATTGAAAATAAAATATGTGATCCCCCAAGCACTACTTTGCTCCCTGATAACACTTAATGAGCATTGTGTGGGTGAAGCACCTTGGTAGTTCTACTTTTTATGTGCTTTGTATAAAATCTAGAATTGATGTGTGGAAGTTGTAAAAAAGATTACATGCTTAATAATGTTTCTACTTCACTATATAAGTCGTGTGTTTTGTATTATATCACTTGTATAGTTTTATCAAAACACCTTTTATACAAATCATTATCTCTCATAAAGCTTCTACTCATGAGAATTGGACTATAATGCTTCTTTACCTAAAATCTCTAGAAAGCTTTAGTAAAAGCACTAGATTGCAATGCATGATCTCTACAATGTTTTCATAACTTGAAATACAAATTAATAACATTGTAGTTGTTTGCCCAGAAAGCCCGCGACCTCCTCTTATTGTTCAGTTTTCCCGGTCTCAGCGGTCTCAAATTAGGTGATCGCCCAGATCGTCAGATGCCTCCTCAGCCGAGATTTTCTAAGTACCCAGCGGTCAAGACAGTGCGAGATCGCCAGCTCAAGCGGTCTGGTCGTTTTCCTTATTTTTGTTATTTGTACCCCATTTCCCTGCCCCGGCTCTCCTGTACCCCGGGCAGCCCGTAGTTTTCAGTTCTGCCCATTTGGGCAGCCCCCTCGTCTATAAATAGAGGGGTAGGGGTACTAGAAAAGGACCTTTTGCTCCGAGGCTCCAGCTTACAACCTGTGTAAGCGGTCTCATTTCTTCGTGATCGCCATTTCGTGATCGTTTTCCCTTTGTTCCAGCATCTTCTGTCTTAGTAACCTGCACTTCGCAGTTTTCTCCCATCCCCTTTAGTGAGAATTTTGGAGGTACCATTTTTGGCACCAACAGAACGAACACGCGACCTTCAGATTCGAAGTGTCAGGTGAAATCCATAGACTTTCAAGATGGCTGATCGCCGTAGAGGTCGTCCCCTTCGTGTTGAACAAGCTCTCCGTGAGGCCGCCCGAGCTAGGCAGGACGCCGCCTCTGTTCAGCAGGAGATCGCGCGGTCTCAGCAAGAGGCCGCTCGAGATCGGGAAGAAGTCGTCCGGGCTCAGCAGGAGTCTGCGAAGCAGATTAAGGCTATGAACCAGGTTCTAGCCGCGATCTCCCAGAAGATCCTTCCTCAAACCTCTCAGGTCGCTACTCCTGACCGTACTGCAGGCGGTCACCCGAGCGATCACCCCGTCTTCCAGCCCGCAGCTCCTCAGCGATCTCAGCATGAGGAGTTCGCCGCCCGTCGTAATTCTTTTCGAGCCGCAGCCCAGGGGCCTCCGGCTCAAACCCTGAATTTTGAAGAAGGGTTTGCTTACCCTCAAGATCCTCCTGCCTCTTTTCTTCCTCCTCCAGGACCTTCTGTTTTGGGGGAGCCTTCCCCCTTTACCGATGAGATTCGTCGGGATCCAATTCCTCATGGATTCAGAGAACCTCGCCTTCCAGTGTATACAGGAGAAACCGACCCAATGTGCCATCTTCAAGCCTTTGAGTCTGCCGTTGCCCTCAGGACCATTTCAGATGGGGTAAGGTGCAAGCTGATGGTCACCTCCTTTGATGGGTCGGCCATGGAATGGTTCGATAAGCTGCCTTGTCAATCTATCTCGAGCTTTGCTGCCCTGAGGCAAGAGCTGCTTCTAAGATTTGCCACTGCGAAGAAAAGGAAGAGTGGTCCTGCGACCCTCTTCAAGATTAAGCAAGGCGACAACGAAACTGCGGCGCATTTTGTTGACCGTTTTCAGAAAGAGATCTTGGGAGTTAGGGATATGGATCCCGAGCTCTATATGGTGGCTTTGATCAGTGGCCTGCAGGAGGGTCCTCTGAAGTTCAAGGTCACAACCAAGGAGCCTAGCTCCTATCAGGAGCTGATCAGCATTGCCAATCGCTACATAGAAGGGGAGATCAACAACCCCACCTATGTGAGCAATTTGACAAACAGGGCCACTCAGAAAGGCTCTGCGGGATTCTATCCGGCTCCGTCTTCCTCTAAGCCCTGACAAGAGCTCCCACCTCCGGCTCTGAGAGGTAAGAATTATCGCAATAGCCGCTTCAATCGAGGTAACCATTCTTTCCCACCTCAAGGTTCATTTCTTCAAACCCCTGCTACCCCTGCTCCGCAAGTCACCCCAGTCCACCAGATCCAGTACGCCCAACCTCCTCTTCTGCCCATTCCTTCGCTCTACAATGAATCCCAAGAGTCTTTTACAGACTTTGGTGTTTCTATGAGTGAAGTGCTCCAAATCCTTCAAAAGCAACCCTTTTTCAAGAAGCCAGCTCCGCTAAACTCGGATCCAAAGACCAGAAATCCTACTCTCTACTGTGAGTACCATAGACATAGGGGACATTTGACAGAGGATTGTAGAGCTCTCCGCCTGTTCTTAGAGAAGCTTCTGAAGGAGGGTAAGCTTCGAGACCTCATCCAGAAGAATGATTCTACCAAAGCCTCAACCTCCAAGGCTAAGGAAGTAGCGGAAGTCCATTGGGAATGCGAAGAAGTGGACGATATTGGCCATCTCGGCAATATCGGCTTTCCCAATGAATGTGTGGATGCTGATGACGAAGGCGCCTTGGGCAATCTCTTCTGCATCCACGGAGGTGCAGGTCCGGAATCTTCAAGGAAGGCGAGTCTGAAAAGGGTTTATCAATCAGAGGTTGCTGCCACCTCTTCAGCCCCGGTCCGGGGAACGGTCACTTTCGGTGACGAAGACCTTCCTCAGACCGCGAATCCTTTTGACGACGCGGTCGTCATCAAAGCTGTAATTGAAAATTATACAGTAGAGAAGATTCTGATTGACACGGGAAGCTCAGTCAATGTGCTCTTCAAACCTGCCTTCGAGGCGTTGAAGACAGGTAAAACCCTCCTTTCAACTGAAGGCCCCCTTTATGGTTTTTCAGGAGAGAAGAAAGAGGTAGAAGGGCTCGTCACTCTTTCTGTGATTCTGGGAGGGATAGTGAAGCTGGTCAAATTTATAGTCGTTGATGCTCCCAGTAGCTACAACGCCATCTTTGGAAGACCCTTCTTGAATGCATATCAAGCCATTGTCTCCACCTATCATCAAGAGGTGAAGTTCGCCTTGAACGGCAAACAACACCGAATAAGGAGAGACCCAAGGAAAGCCAGGGAATGCTACGTAAAGACGGTCAACATGATCGTGTCCTCTTCTCCTCAAGAAGTTATGATGGCTGAATCAATTGAAGTTCCTGAACAAATCCAATCTGCAGAGGAAATTAAGGAGGATGCAAGAGATGGAGTTCGCTTGGAACCTGCCCAAGCAACTCAAGAGGTCCGGATCAGCGAGGAAGATGAGAGCAAGAGCCTCTCCATCAACGCTGAGTTATCTGAAGCTGACAAGAGTCAGCTCATCTCTTGTCTTCTACAAAATCTAGATATCTTCGCTTGGTCGGTGGATGATATGCCTGGAGTGGATCCGAATGTTGCTTGCCACCATCTCAATCTTGACCCAAACTTCATCCCGATCCAGCAGAAGAAGAGGTCTGTTGCAACTACTCTAGCACATCCCATCCGTGAAGAGGTAGGGAAGCTCCTGAAGGCAAAATTCATCCAACCAATCCAATACCCAGAATGGGTGTCAAACGTTGTAATGGTAAAGAAGTTAGGTGGGAAGTGGAGGATGTGTGTCGATTTTACTAAACTCAATAAAGCTTGCCCCAAGGATTGCTACCCCTTGCCTCGGATAGATTCTTTGGTAGATTCTGTGGTAGGTTATTCTTTTATGAGTTTTTTAGATGCTTTTTTAGGTTACCATCAAATCAGAATGCATAAACAAGATATACCTCATACTTCATTTATCACAAATGATGGTTGCTTCTGTTATCTCGTAATGCCTTTCGGGCTAAAGAATGCTGGAATAACCTATCAGAAAATGATGGATACAATTTTCAGGAGTCAAAAAGGAAGAAACCTTGAGGTATACGTTGATGACCTCTTGGTAAAAAGTAAATTATTCTCTTCTCATCTTAGAGACCTCTCGGAAACTTTCGCAACCCTTCGAACTTTTAACTTGAGGTTGAACCCGTTGAAAGTGTGTTTTCGGGGCAAGTAAAGGAAAATTCCTGGGTCACCTCCTTACTCCAGAAGGGCTGGAACCCAATCCTGACAAGGTAAGTGCTATACTGGAAATGCCACCTCCCAAATCCCCAAAAGAAATTCAGCAGCTGGGAGGGAGGATGGCAGGCTTAAGTCGCTTTATCTCCCGTTCGGGAGATAAGAGTGCACCTTTCTTTAAAACCCTCCAGGGAGGGAGTAGGTTCGAGTGGATGAAGGAATGTGATGATCCTTTCACTCAGCTTAAGAAGCAATTGACATCAACCCCTTTGCTCCAAAGCCCGCGAGAGGGGGAAAATCTATTTCTGTATATGGGAGTCGGAGCCGATGCCATAAGCTCTGTTTTGGTCCGAGAGGAGAAAAAGAAGCAATTCCCAGTCTATTACGTGAGTCGAATTCTGAAGAATGCAGAGACTCGTTATCCTATTCTCGAAAAATTGGCCTTAATGCTTATAACCTCAGCAAGAAGATTAAGACCATATTTTCAAGCTCATTCGATTCTAGTCGTTACTGATCTTCCATTGAAGAATGTCTTGGAGAAGCCAGAGCATTCAGGCAGGTTGGCAAAGTGGGCAATAGAGCTCAGCGAGTTTGATATATCCTATGTCCTAAGGGTGGCGATCAAAGCTCAAGTCTTAGCAGACTTCATGGTGGATGCCAAAGAAGTTGAGTCGCAGAAGGGGGTCGGAGTGCCCCTTGCCTGGAAAATCTTCGTCGGATGGAGCCTCAGGGAAAAATTCTTCCGGGGTAGGAGTTATCTTAGTCAACCCAAATGGAGTAAGGCTGGATCAAGCGCTGAAGTTCTATTTTCAAGTAACAAACAATCAGGCGGAATATGAGGCTTTGCTAGCTGGTCTTAAGTTTGCTAGAGAGCTGGGAATTGATGATGTCAAAGTCTTCACAGATTCTTTAGTGATGGCTTCTCAAGTAAATGGAACTTTCGAAACTAGAGATAGTATTTTAAAGCGGTATCTAACTCTGGTAAAAATCGAGGTAGGGAAGTTCAAAAGCTTTACCATCGACCATATTCCAAGAGGTGAGAACGTGGAAGCAGATGAGTTGGCAAAATTTGGAATTCTCTCAGGAGGAACGACTTCGGAATTGTTTCGCCCGGCAATTGAAGAAGGAGAGGTCATGGAGATTGATCAGCATCCATCTTGGATGGACCCATTTGTTCTATATCTTTCGACTGGAGAGCTTCATTCATCAATAAAAGATAGAAAAAGGTTTAAACGAAAAGCGGCTAACTATTATCTTGTTGCAGGAGTGCTTTATAGAAGAACATTCCTTTCGCCATTGGCACGGTGTGTTTCGGAGGAGGAAATTCCAATGGTCATTCAGGAGGTCCATTCTGGAGAATGTGGAAGTCACTCTAGGGGCTAAAACTTTGGAGAAAAGAATTCTGAGGCAAGGCTATTTGTGGCCTCAAAATCAGCCGGCTCAACAACTCAAGTCGATAGCAACTCCATGGCCGTTTGCAGTTTGGGGAATGGATTTGATTGGGCCTTTCCCAATGGCAAGTGGGCAACGTCGATATATTATAGTCATGATTGACTATTTCAGCAAATGGATAGAGGCAAAGGCATTGGCCAAAATTACGACTCAAGCCGTGAAAAATTTTATTTGGGGAGAGATAGTATGTCGACAAGGAATCCCAATGGCAATCATCACGGATAACGGTTCCCAGTTCAACAATTCAATTCTTATTAATTTCTGTAAGCAAATTGGCGTTGAGCTGCGTTTCGCTTCCGTGCATCATCCAAGAAGCAATGGGCAGGTAGAGGCCGCCAACAAACTCATCATAAATCTCTTGAAAAAGAAGGTAGAAAATGTCAGGCGCAACTGGGCAGAACAACTACCTTCCGTCTTATGGGCCTTGAGGACAACTCCAAGTTCTGCTACTGGGGAGACTCCATTCAAATTATCACACGGTTCCGAAGCCCTTATTCCGGTGGAATTTGAAGTAAAAAGCCCAAGAGTATTATTAGCACAACAAAATCAAATTGACTGGATGGAAGGAAATGATGAGGAGCTAAAATGCAGCCTTGATTTAATTGAAGAGTTGAGAGATACGGCAATCATCAGGCAAGAAGAGGTGAAGAGAAGAATGGCGAGGCTGTTCAATAAAAATGTAAGAACCAAAGAGTTCACTGTTGGGGATCTAGTCCTGAAGAAAATAGATACAGCAGCGAGAGCTGGTTCAGTTGGAAAGCTTAACCCAAACTGGGCGGGGCCGTTTGTGGTGAAAAGCGTGCTTAAAAATGGTGCTTACCATCTCCAAACTTATGAAGGAAAAGAATTGTCTCATTCATGGAGCGGAGATGATCTCAAACTCTTCTTTTCTTAAATGTTCGTATCCGATTCACTCATTCTTGTTCTCACTTTTCTTCTCTCAAATATCACGCAGGTATTATCAAAGCATTCGCAATACGAGTGATGGGTGATAAGTTTTAAGAATAAGTTATTTTTTGAAAAGCCAAAAACCTGTCAAGTGAGACATCGACGGATCCTACTATCTTCCCCCTCGACTTGTTAGCTCGACGTGTAATTCTGCCGGGACCACAGATGTCGGGGAGATTTCGAATCTATGTAGCAGTAGCTCGCCAAGCTTGAGCGGTGGAAGTTTAGGATACCGGGTCCTTGCTGACATCTGGCACACCTCAGCATTTCAAGGAGGTCTAGGTGGCTGGCTCAGCTCTGTCATGCATTAGGAAGGACATTGTCACGATCTTAATGATCTTTCAGGGAAAGCAATGTCGGTATAGCCTCCGCGGCTTGACCACACCTGCCCTACCGATCATTTTGGTCCGTAACTCTCGAATACTCGTTGAAGCGTGGTTAGGTAAGGGGCGGTCAGAAACATCCATGACCGTCGCCTGAACCTTAGATTGGCATGTTCGCAGTAAACTCGGTAATCCCTTTAAAAAAAAAGAGAGAGGCAATGTCGGTATAGCCTCCGCGGCATGACCACACCATCCTTTTGGATCATTTTTTGAGATCCCTTTTTCCTATCTTCTTTCTACAAAAAGAAAATCTTATTCATCCCTTTGTACTGGGATCGGGCGGTCAGCAATTTATGAGACCGCATGTTCTTCTTTCCTACTTTCTCCAAAGAGCGATTTGAGTCATTAACGATCGCCGGATATAACTTTTTCAGGATAATTGAGGTCGCTATTCAGAAATCTCTTATGCCAGCTTGATAGAGATCGGCCCGATCCCGGAAAACTTGAGATTCCAATACTTTCTGCTATTCAAAGCTATATGGAATGATCATGATACTCTGTTCCTCATCAAGTGAAAGTTGGGTTTTTCTTCAAAAGGGGCGGTCTGAATATAATGTGATCGCTGAACTGGAGATCCATGAAGAGCTATCATTTTCCTTTTCAAATAATATTGGTCATCAAGGGGTCATCAAACGGGTTTCCTGAAAGTCATTTGGGAGCCGATCACCCAGAGTGTAATGAGTTCAAATCATCTTAAAGTTATAGTTTCCTTATATTGCGATCTGTGTAATATGAGACCGCATGACTATCATGGATAAGTTGGCTATTTTCTGATCGCAGTTAAGTTGCTGAATTTCTTTGTGACCTGATTACCTCAAGATCGCAGAATAGTCGTGTATATAAAGTATCGGTTTTTACTTCAAGGTCTTTAACGTTTTTCCAAGAGATCGCCACCTGAAGTTTTTTAATGTTGATATAAAAATTGTGATAAACCTAGGGCATTGAGATCGAATGCCGATTCTAACTCAGAACAAATAAATATATACATCGAGAACAAATTCACTCAGAATCTAACAGAAATCCAATTTTCTATATATTTTCTGAAATATTATTACAACGAGACCGCTCGGTCTACAAAAAAGAAAAATGAAAATCATTACAATTCACTCTCTCCTTGACCTTTTAGAAGACCTCTCACTCGAGGGGGAAGAACCGGTCTCTGCAGAGGATTCTTCTAAACTATTCCCCGGAATTCTAGATCTAGATGCTTGAGCTCGAACTGGAATCTAGGACAAGGGTATAGCGGCTTCCACTTTCTTCATCCTCGATCACCACATTCTCCTCTTGGACTGCGGTCTCATCAGCAGCATCAGTAGACTCATCAGCAGCATCCGCGGTCTCTTCAGCGGTCACAGATTGTTCTTCAATTCTTTGCGCCTGCATCAGGGAAGAGATCGGCGAACGAAACATCTTTGAATTCTTCAGTAAATCCACCACGGTTACGGACCTCATCCAGCACCTGGTCGGCGGTCTCTTTTATATGGTGCATCAGAGCCCTCTGGAAAGCTGGATTCTCAGGGTCATAAGCTGCTTTTTCAAATTGCTGCAAAAGAGACATGTGTTAGACCGCGCGATCATAGGTAACACGTTCATAAAATATAAGCAAAATTCTCACTTTTCTTTCTTCTTGCAAGGCAGTTATTTCGTCCAGAGCACTGCGAAGAGACCGCCCCATATGATGATTTAAGATTGTACTTCTGGCGGTCACCTGGGCACAGAGGTCGGGGAGAGCATCGGTCTCGATATTTAATATTTCATTTGTATTTTTTCTCCCATACAAAGCCGAAGTGACCGCGTATGCATGACGGGTCACCTTCCCGCTCCACAGGGGCAGATCAGTGGACACCTTCACAGACTTCCCTTTGGCCGCCCATTTGGGAAGAGGTTTTCCTTTGATGTCCTTCATTTTTCTTTTAAAACCCACCAAAGGAAAAACTCGCTCGGCGGTCTCAGAAGTAATGCCGAACACATCGGCCTCACGCTTCAGCCTCCTCTCCCTCTGAGTAAGGACCTCTGCAGCTGGGGAGATAGGATCTTGAACAGGGACCGCAAAGGTCGCTAAAAAGCGGGAAAAAGTTAGGAAAGCATACAAGACATGAAAGGAAATTATTCGAGACCGCAAGAAAAGCTTACTTTCAGCTGGAGTAATCTCGGCGATCTCAGGGCCAGATCGCTAGATAATGAACAAGATCGATCCTCTTGCCCGCCAAGAAAGCCAAGATTTTCAGCTCCTCTTCTGAGACCGCTTTTATCTTCTTAAAGATACTGTCAGGTCGCGGAGAAGGCGAGTTTTTGAGACCGCCAAGGTCACCTTCAAAGACAAGAAACCTCTCTGTCCAGAAAGAGATTTTATTTGGAAGATTCAGGATTTTTATTCCGTCTGCTGAAAAGTACATCAACCCTTTGAACTCTTCCTTCTTTCTGCCTTCCTTCAAGATCTTCGCGGTGAAGGTTGCGCGGAACAGATTCATTGTAAACTTCACTCTTTCCGATCTCAAGTAATTGATGAAGACATTAACTAGACCGATGGAGTTCGGGGCCAACTGGGCAAGCACGAAGCCGTAATATTCCAGGATCTCTAGCCATTCCCATGGGAGGGGAATCCTCAACCCATTATCAAAGTGATCGATGGGAATAATAAACTTTTTCTCCTCCGCAAAGTTCAACCTTTCTTGTTCAGTTGGCGGTCTCACAACTACCTGAGTTTGGATCATATATTTCTTTATAAACTCAATATATTCATCCTTTGATAGGCGACCTTGTTTGTGATCGGCATTCAGGAAGATGGTGGCAGAAGAAGCACGAGCGGACACCATTTTTAGCGATCGATGAGATCGGTGTTTAGAGCGCATTCAAGAAAGCGTAAAATAAAGGTCATGAAGACGGCTATTTATAGAAGACGAAGGGTCATTTCGTAATCATTACATCTTGGAGACCGCCCAGCAAAAAATATTCAGACCGCTCGACCTATGCAAAGTTATGTAAGCATACTATGGTTGGCGATCTCAATCAACAAAAACAGCAGCAATACAAGCAACCCAGGCATAAAGAGATCGAAACTTAACAAATCAAGACCGCACAAAAAATTAAAATTAAAACAGCCACACAGATATATGGAAAAATAACAGTAAAATTTTACAAAATATATTGTTTAAATCCAGAGACCGCTCGGTCTCAAATTAAATGTTCATCTCCTAGGAGGCCTGTTTCTCCCTATATGAGCTGCGACATCTTGCATGTCGTTCACTGCGGCCATAACCGACACCAAGCTATGATTGGCCAGCATTGCACATCGATGAATTTTTGACATCTCCTTGTCCACCTGTTCCATAGGGATCAGTACAATTTCAGGTTGCGGTCTCTCCGCTGGATGATCGCTGGAGGTACCCGGTCGCATCAGCATCTTTCCATGACCGCTCCTCACCCTCTCATTCTCCGCGGACAGCGCCGCAGCCTTTCCCTTGTAGTACTCAACCTCCTTTTCAGCCTTCTTAAGAGATCGTGTGATCTCTGCGATCCTCAGATCGCATTCTTCTCGAATCCTCTTCTCGTTGGTGCGCAATTTCCCTTCGAGATCGCGAATCTGATCGTTCTGAGTTCGCTCCCTCATCAGCATAGATCGAACATCCTCGAATATTGGGTTAAGGATGTTGGTTAGCTGAGGGGAGATCTTGATTTGCTGAGGAAGTTCTCCCTCCTCAATCTCAGCATCATGGCCATCTGAGGTCACATGAGATGGGTTATTTCAATCATTAACATACGATCAGATGAGCTCTTTAAATAAACAGAAAGAAAACTTGGAAAGAAGTTGAGACCGCAGTCACGTAAAGCTCTCCTGGTATCTTTAGTGACCGCGGGATCTGCGGTCAGTGAAAGGCGATCAGATCCCCTTAAACGCTCCAGATCCATTCTTTCCAAATCTCTTTTCTGCGATTTTTCTCCCTCTTTTCTTCTTCTTTTCAATTCTTCATTACTCAAGGGGACATCGTCGGTCTCAATAAAGACGATCTCACGCTTTCTTTCAGGAGAAACAGAATGAACTGTAGATAATGGAAGGAACTCAACTGACTGGAGAATCATTTTATTCTTACCAGCTCGCGAAATCGAGACCGCCGCCGCACGATCTGCTGCAGCCTTGTTCGAACGATCTCCCTGAAGAGAGTCGTCTAGGAGACCGCTTGAAAGTGCAGCTTTCTCCTTAGCGATCTGCAACTTCTTCGCGATCTCCTCCTCAGCATTTTTGTCCTCCGTAGTCTGCAAGACCACATCCTTTTTCCTCTCTTCAGCGATCAAGGCCGCCTTTTCCTCAGCAACCCTGACCGCCTCCTTTTTCTTCTTCTCTTCTTCGACGGTCTTAGCCGCCTCTCTCTTCTTTTCTTCTTCCTCTCTTTCTTTTCTCTCTTTCTCTTTGTCTTTCTTCTTCTCCTCATCCTCTCTCCTCTTCTTCTCCTTCTTTTCATTCTTCTCTCTTTCTTCTTTCTCCTTCTCTTTCTTTTCCTTTTCCCTCTGTTCCTCTACCTCCTTCTCTTTCTTCCTCTTCATCATCTCTTCCATTTCCATCTTTTTCTTTTCCTCCTCCTTTGCCTTGATCGCTGTGTCAGCGATCTCCTTCTCCCTGTCCGCGATCTCTTTATCAACAATAGCATTTCTGAGAGCTGAAGCCTCTAATGGATCTAACACCTGCAATGATGAAAAAGATGAATTATTAGAAGAAACCTCATCAAGGTAGGTGATTAATCCAGAATCATCCTCTCTTGGTAAGGTTGAGACCGCGGGAAGGAAGGGGAGATCGCCCTTAGCATTCACCTTCTGAAACTCAGCGGAGTTTTCCAGGTCGATGGATTCAGAAAATGCGGTCGCCTCCATGGCGGTCACATCTTTTCCTTCCTCATTTCTTCTGCTCCTCTTATAAGTCAAACTAGATGGACTTGAATTTTTTCTCTTCTTGCCCTTTGCAGCGGTCTCCTGGTCAGCAATCTTCAGCCTCAAGGATTCGGCCTCGGCTTTCTTTTGACGCAGCCCAGCCAGAATGACCTCGGTAGAGGCGGTCTCAGGAAGTTTGGAAGATGTTTGATCCAGCGCCTCCAGGGATTTCTGACAATTAAAAGAAATGGAAAAGTCAGGCAATTTCCATACAGGATCAGAAGAAGTATTAGACGGATCAGAAGCAACAGAGACCTGGCACAATCGAGCCCTCAGGAAGCTCAGTTTTCTTTAACGGAGATCGGGCGGTCTCCTTTGAAGTGCTCACTTTTGTTAAGATTTTTGGCACTTTCTTTCCTTTCTTCGAGCTAACACTCTCCTTCTTCCCAGGAGAGTTCGTTTTCGATGGAAGAGTCTTTAAGAGATCGAGCATAGTCATCTTTGCAAGAAGATCGAACCTACTCTATTATCAAAGACCGCTCAAAGTTTGGAATATCTTAATGTCTTACAGAATGGAGGTTTCAGCCGGTATTTATAGACCAAGCCGCATTAATGATGGTCGCGGTCTCAGCGGTCAAAGCTTACATTTTCGAAGTTCCAGGTGCAACTTAAAAATGTGCGGGGATTATGTTTGCCCAGAAAGCCCGCGACCTCCTCTTATTGTTCAGTTTTCCCGGTCTCAGCGGTCTCAAATTAGGCGATCGCCCAGATCGTCAGATGCCTCCTCAGCCGAGATTTTCTAAGTACCCAGCGGTCAAGACAGTGCGAGATCGCCAGCTCAAGCAGGTCTGGATCGTTTTCCTTATTTTTGTTATTTGTACCTCATTTCCCTGCCCCGGCTCTCCTGTACCCCGGGCAAGCCCGTAGTTTTCAGTTCTGCCCGTTTGGGCAGCCCCCTCGTCTATAAATAGAAGGGGTAGGGGTACCAGAAAAGGACCTTTTGCTCCGAGGCTCCAGCTTACAACCTGTGTAAGCGGTCTCATTTCTTCGTGATCGCCATTTCGTGATCAGTTTTCCCTTTGTTCCAGCATCTTCTGTCTTAGTAACCTGCACTTCGCAGTTTTCTCCCATCCCCTTTAGTGTGAATTTTGGAGGTACCATTTTGGCACCAACAGTAGTTATTATCTTCTAGAATATATGCAATCATGCTTTCCTTAGTAGTTTTTTGAAAAATAAAACTCCTTGCCTATTATCATGAAAACTTTACCTTACTTGCTTAGGAAAAATATTTCTTACAAATATTATCTTAAACTTGGATATTTATATAAGATTGGTTTTATCCAAATAACATCACTTTTATTGCATAACATCTCTTATTTCTATTATGATCTTTGAACTTCCAAAAAGATGTTTTCTTTGGATAAACAATTTTATAGCCTTTCCTCTTATGCTATAACTCTTAAAATTTTGAACTTCAAAACATCTTCTCATTTTTGAAATTAACTCATATTTCTTCTTATGAATCGTCATAATTACAAAAAGATGTGTCATGTATCTCTATAAGTCTTCCGCAATATTACCTTATAACTTTTACCATGCACTTTCATGCTTATTTAATGTCTTTTCTTTTGAAGTGTATCATCACTTGAATCTCAAAATTCCTTTTTCTTCAACAAGTGGTAGACTTGCTTGGTAAAGTTTATCTTGGTTATTCTAACATTCATATTAATTAATGCTAAAAACTCTGATCTATTTCCATGAAAAATTTTATGCTAAAAACTCCTTATCATTTCATTTCCTCTTAAAGCTCGATCATGCCTTATCTTTTACTCAAAAAATCTCTTTCTATGTCTCTTGCTTCATTAACCCACTTTTGCTAAGAACAAAAGGGGGAGAACTAACATGATAAATAAAAATGCTATCAAATTTGGAGAATTATCATGATTAATGATTAAGAGATAGCCTACATATAAGGGGAACATTCACATAGGGGGAGCATGCATTTAGGGGGAGCACTTCTACATACCAAAATCGACAATTATCTAAAGTCATCATTCACACACACACAAGCAGGATTCGTCATGCTTTATGTATTAATGCTCTAATTTATCATTAATGTATTTGTTATTATCAAAAGAGGGAGTTTGTTGGAACATGGTCTTCCGCATCTCACAGGTTTGAGAATAACAAATCCTATGTGTATTTGATCTTGTGTGTTTAAGTGTGCAGGAAACAATGTCATATGACTTAAGGATAACATAAGAAGCTTACGCCCAAGTTTGAAGCCAAACTTCCAGCATGGTCACATGCGCCGACAGTAGTCACTAGCGCAGGCACTAGACTTGATTAGGCAATTCTGAGAAGCAGTTATAGAAGGATATAGCACAGGCGGTAGCGGCTAGCGTAGGCGATAGCGCGACGCACAAGAGGAATTTTGGCAAGGTTTCCTTGGAATGAAAGATTTCAGACGCAGAATATTGCCTAAACTGGGATAGTGTCGGCGGTAAGCTGGATTAGCGCCAGAGCTAGATCCAAGGCTATAAAAAGGACCCCTTGGCTCCATCTTCTTCATCCTCTCACACCCCTAAATTCTAGAGCTTCGTGCCACATCATATAGAGGAAGGTTTAGAGAGATACTCCCACAAATCCATGAAGGCTTAAGAAGATTCGTGGAGAAGATTTCAACATGCTTCATCATTGTGATGAAAGACCACATCGACTATGAACATAATCTGCGGGATTTTGCCTACTTCTACAAGATATCCACATAGAGAGTTTTTTATATTGTTGTTTATTTCATCTCTTTACTCTTGTAATCGAGTAGTGAATTCACCTCATGCTGGAGACTAGGTCTGGGTAGGACTTAGGGTAGAGATTCACCTCGTGTTGGTGACTAGTTCTAGGGTGTAAATCTAGGGGGTTCTCGAGGCTGTATCGGGGGGAGGATTGGCTAGAGTCGCTTGAGGTCATATCCGGGGAGGATAGGCTAAAGCCACCGGTTCGTGGGGATACGAGTCGGGATAGAAAACAAAAGGACATTTTACTTTTCACCTTCGATTTCTAGCGTCATAAGAAATCAAGTTTTGTAATCTTATATTTCAAGTTAATAAAATCATGTCTTTATTTTATTTCACTTGATTTGTTTTGGTTTTTCACTATTTTGATCTACTTAGTTTTCAAGTCATTTAAAATAAAATAAAAAGTTTTAAAACCCTTATTCACCCCCCCCCCCCCCCCCCCCCCCCCCCCCCCCCCCCCCCCCCCTCCCCCCACTAAGGGCGCCTACAAATCAAACAAAAGTTTGGTTCCTGAGCATGGACACGCCTTTGTAAATGGCTTAATTAGGTCATGCACTGCCATGTCTGCCCAGGTTGTGTAACAAGTCATACCCTGCTATACTGGGCCTAAGAGACAAGGTTTGGTTCTTGGACATGGACACAACTTTGTACACAACTTGGTCAGGTCATCCATCATCGTGTCCACAGACAAGGTCATGCACACGGCTTGACCCAAACTGTGCTCAAGGTCATTTACGGCTCAAGAAGTTCGATTTCTATTATATTGTTCCAGGGCTTGGCACACATTCGTGTACATGGTTGTGTCCTTGGTCGTGTCCTTGGACATGTAGAGTCAAAATGTCCTCTAAATGACCCTCAACTCCTTTCCAAGCTGCGTTACATTCTTAAGGACTCAACCGAGGCATCAACCATCTATTTTATGGGAAAAATTCACAAAATTGGAGTATTGCACATAAGGTCGGAAGGAGTTTGCATAGAAGAGGAAGAAAGTAAAGAGGCTGAAAGCCAAAAAAAATATACCCCACTTATTGCAAAGAACTATAAAGAAGTAATTACATTTGGCAAACAACCTCGGTACCCTTTTCTAGGCTTTGAGGCCATTTAGGTGATGTTGTGAACAAGCAGATACCTCTTAGAAGGAAAAGTAGTTTTTAAGCTAGCAACAGATACACAGTAAAAAGGATGCTTAATATTAGCATAGGATATTCATGTTGGATCTGTAGGCACTCTTGGGGGAGGGTGAATAAGGGTTTTAAAACATTTAAACTTAATTTAGTTTATTCAAATATGTTGACTCTATTTATGAACATATTCTAGTTAAGACACTGTTGTAAGATTTTTATGAAACTGGGTTGTATTTGGCATGACAGGTGTGAACTCTATTACTACCGCCAGTGGTAGTGTTATCGCTCTGTGTTAGTGAGAGATAATGCCTTTTCATTTAGATTTCACCGATCAGCAAGGATAAATTTGTAATAGAGAAAAATATATTATTATTTAATTAAACATTATTACAAAATTAGATTTCAATCTTGCTAGAAATCAAGGTGAATAATATGAAAACTCTTTTTGGTTTTCTATAACGACCCTTCTCCCAATGACCGGTTGGATCTAGCCTATCTCTCCCTAGATGAGGACTCGAGCCGCCCCCTAGATCTAACCCTAGACTTAGTCGTCACACCCACGCTGGTGAATTCTCCCTAGTTCTCGCAAGGCCCTAGTTGCAAACCACGCGGTGAATTCTCCCTAAGCCACTCACAACCTAGTCACCAATATAGCCGAATTTCTCTACCAATACAAAGGTTAAGAGTTACAAGATAAAATAAAAACTAAAGACAAAAAACTCCCTCTTATGTTAAACTCGATGAACTTGTCGAAGGCGCGCCGAAGTAATCTTTTATGTTGATGTGTACGACCTTCGTGTAAGATAAGTGTGATTGATCCTTCTTCGAGTTCCTTGCGTTTATGAACAGTTGATCGGAGTTGTCTTGGATGCAAAGAAGAGGCTCTCACAAATATAGGAGTCATGGCTTCGATATCTTCTCAAATCAGCTAATCAATACGGAGGCAGACCACTCATTAAATAGACCTGGATCCTAGTGCCAGCGGTAGAGCTGCCATTGGGTGGTAGCCTCTTTAGGCAACAATCTGGCATGCGGATCGAGCCATCTTTGGCAACCTTCTTGCTCCAGAATTGGTATCCCCTCCTACCGCGCCATGGTAATGCTAGTGCGACGCATTAGTATATATCATTCTTGTTGGGAAATTGACCTTCAATGTCCCTTTAATTTGAAGAGGCCTCACACTCAAATACAAAGTACAAGTTGTATTTGATAAACCCTATTTGTATCTCATAAGCATGCAGGGTTAGGTTATTCCAAGACAAGGAGTAGTATTGGTAACAGTCTGTCCAAAACCGCTGAGACGACATCTCTGTCTCAGTCCAGACGCTGAGAAGGAGTCTGGGCTTGCAGAGCTGCAGATAGAGGAAAACTGCTGAGACTTGTGTCTGTCCCAGCAGAACCGCTGAGAAGAAGACTGGAGTTGCCGCTGAGACTGGAAGCTGTCTCAGCCCAACCGCTGAGACAGATTCAAATGTGCTGACGGGATCTGCTTTTGGCGCAAGCGAAAATAAAAAGGGAAAAGCAACTCCAATCTGCCCCATACTGTGTCAGGAGGATTGAAATAGCCGTTGAAGCCTTCTGGAAGTATAAAAGCAAAAGCTAGGGCACAACAACTACTACTGTTCTATTGAAATCCTTTTGCTACAAGCAACACTCGAGCATTCACGTTCCAGCCAGTTGAGGTTTTTCTCTGAAGCTGGAGTTAATCTTCTGAAGGAGATTAGTTAGCTCTTCCTGTACCAACTCAAGAAGGGCAAGTTGATCTTCTGCTTCGCTGAAGGAGAAGATCAAGGTAATACAAATCTGAAGCTGCTGTCTTTCAGATCTGAAGAAAGAAAGAAATCAGAAGACCTGAGAGTAAACCTTTTGTCTTCTGTAATTAATACAAACACTCTTATATCTTTGTAAGGCATTGTTTCCTGAGTGAAAGGCTGTTGAGCCTGTGTGTAAAGCTGTGTTGACAGCTTGAGTGGTAGGACTTCTTGATAGGTCTAAGATAGGAAATCTGTGTGATTTCTGAGTGGTAGGAGTTACATAACTCTGAGCTGTAGGGCTGCTGTGCCTGAGGTGTAGGGTTGTTGAGCCTGAGTGTAGGGCTGCTGTGCCTGAGGTGTAGGGATGCTGAGCCTGAGTGTAGGGCTGCTGTGCCTGAGGTAGGATCACTCTTGATCTGAGAAGTTCTGAGGAACTTGAGGTGTAAGCTCAAGGAGATGAGATTGGAGTTTGTGGCCTTGTCTAACTCACTGTTAGAAAGGTGAAGGGGGGAAAGAGGACTAATCAAGACACCCTGTCTTGAGGAACCTCTATACATCCTTGTGTGCTTTCTGTGATTGAGTTTTCTGCAGCTAGATAAATTAGGATTATATAAAGAAAATAAGTAAAACCTATTCACCCCCCTCTAGGTAATATTGACTACACCTAACAAACTATCAAGTGGTATCAATGCGAGGTTGATCAAAAGGACTTAACAGTCTGATCAGATCCTATACAGGAGTAGTCAAATCTGAAATCCAATGGCCAACAGTGGAATGAAGAAGGAGTTGGGGTCAATGAAGTTGCCCATATGCTCCAAAGAAAACTTTGGTATATGGAAGCAAAGAGTAAGACTATTCATGGAAGCCTCAGACCCAATGATCTTTTTGACTGTCAAAAATGGTCCTTATACCTTTGGGAAAATATCCACTATTGACCCTACTAGAAAAGTACTTAAGGTATTTTCTGAGCTGACCAATGATGAGATAGCATTGTACACTAGGGACAAGAGAGCCCAAAACATAATAGTAAATGTCATTGATGACATTACATTTCAGAACTTGGTACACTGCACAACTGCCAAGGAAATGTGGGACACATTGGTTGTTTATATGGAGGGAACAGCTGAAGTGAGGGATGATAGAAAGTCACTCCTCAATCAGGAGTATGAAGCCTTCAGACAGCTGAGCCAGGAGAATATCTCCATGTGCTATGAAAGGTTCTTTAGGATTGTAAATGAACTAAGAACCTATGGAAGGGTGTTCACAGATTATGAACTCAATGACAAGTTCCTTAGATCTCTAACTAGAGATTGGGACACTAAAATATGTGCAATCAGGGAAAGGGGCAAGACTTGGAGAAACCCCTACCCATACAGTGTTTGGGAAACTGCTCTCATATGAGATGCAGCTTTCTGCAAGAAAGGAGGAGGACACTTCCTCTAGGGGTCACACAAGGGAGAGATCTGTTGCTCTCAAAGCTGAAAGCTCTAAGAAGAACAAGGGTAGAGTGCAGTCACCTCCAAGAAAGGCTGTTGAATCTGAGAAATCTGAGAGCTGCAATTCAGACAGCTCCCCTTCTGATGAGGAGTTTGCTGCCTTCACAAGGCAGTTCAAGAAGATGATCAGGAGGAAACAATGGAAGAACAAACCTTCCTCCTCTTCTCATCCCAAGAAGGATCATAACAGATCTGAGAGGCAACATCCCAAAGGGGACAGGTATGACTCTAAATCTAGTAAACATGTTTCAACTAACATAATTTGCTATTGCTGTAGTAAGCCTGGACATGTCATTGATGACTGTCCAGTCAAGAGAAAGGAAAGAGGTGATAAGAAGCCTCATCACCAGAAGGAGAGGAAGGGAGAAAAATCCTTCCTAGCAAATAAAGGCAAGAGTTGGAGTGAATCTGAATCTTCATCTTCAGATTCAGATGGTGAGGAGGAAGCCTACTTGGGGCTGTTTGCTGATCAGGAGGAAGAAGACTATCTTGCTGCCAGGATAGGAATCAGGGCCCCTCTATCACATTCAGATAGTGATGTAGAGGAGGATGAGGTCACTCTAGAAGACCATGGGCTGATGGCTATAACTGAAAATGAGGACAGCCACAGCAATTCAGAACATGAGCAAGTATTGATACACTGTATTTCTTCTTCTTCTGATTATGAAACAGGTCCAGAATCTGAATCTCCTCCATCTAATGTTGGAAGTGAATCAGATTCTGAGGAGGATGTCAATCAATTGATTGATAGGTATGGTGCACTCCTGGAAGCTCTGAAAAAGAGCAAAAAGCTAGCCAAGAGGAAAGACCAAGAAATTACTTCCCTAAAGCAATCAAAATCTGAGTGCATTGAGCATGCTACCCAACTAGCTCTAATGAGCAAGGAGATTGGCAAGCTAAGGGGAATGTCAATCATCCATGTGGGCACCATAAGACACAAGAACAAGATCATTAAGGATCTTGAAGAAAGGCTCCTCAAGGAGAGGATGCTAGTGGCTATGTTCTCCAAGCCCAAGATAGTGCTGCCTATTATTGACACTTTCAACTCCCATGACATGAGAGGTGTTCGTTTCAACAAGGAGGCAACTACTAGTAACACTAAGGGAAAGGTCAAGGACTCAAAAGAATCTAAGACCTCCTTTGTGAAAGTCTTGATGCCCTCAAACAGGTATGACCAAGAAAGTGTTCATGGTCACTTATTAAATGGAAGTTCCTATAACTTGAGCAAGAATGCTCACAGCTATGACAATAGAAAGGAGTTAGGCTTGAGTGCCTTCAAGGCTCTGCAAGAGGAAATTCAAATGGCCCATCATGGACCCTTTGTTTTTGGAACCTCAGCCCCTTCACTCAAGATAACTAAGGCTGTCAATTCTACACATTGTTCAACAAAGTCCATGGTTGTTGACTGTCCTGTAACCAAACCAAAAAGCCCAGTTTCTGCTGCCATCCACACATGTTTAGCTGCCAAGCTAAAGGGTGTTGATGTCAAACAAAAACAGGCTGTCTTGACTGACTATAGGAAGGTAAAAAGCCATGCCTTTACTTGATAAGAAAAGGAAACAGCAGCTGCATCCCCTACTGAACAGAAACTAGGAAGCTTCATCTTCTAGGACTGTTCAGAAGAGGAGATATAATATATATGAGTGTTGGTGCTGTGGCAAAGTGGGACACTTTGCAATTGATTGTTGGCACAACCCCAATGTGCCAATGGCAAGGATTGTACCTCAAGCCAAACCATCTCTTTCTAGGAATATGCCCTATGGTGTTAACCTGAACCTAGGACCCAAAATCAGTTGGGGTCCTAAGGTACATTAAATTCTATGTAGCAGGGTTAGTTCAAGTACCAATCTCAACCAAATATGGTACTTGGACAGTGGGTGCTCAAGGCACATGACAGGAACTAAGGATCTTCTAAAGGATTACCATCCAATGAAGAATGGACCCAAAGTTATCTTTGGTGGATCTGAAAAGGGAGTCACCAAAGGATATGGTATGATTTCAAATGGCATAGTCTCAATCACAAGGGTAGCTTATGTTGAAGGGTTGCAACACAACCTTGTAAGCATAAGCCAACTATGTGACTTAGGCTATGTCATTGAATTCCATAATGACAAGTGCTTGATCAAAAAGTCTAATGACTTGGAGACCATGCTCTCAGGCACTAAGAGTGGAAATGTTTATTGCTTAGACTTCATTTGCAATTATTCTATCTCTTATGTGTGTCTTGTAGCTAATGAAAGTGAGTCTCTTTGTGTCCAATGGCACAAGAGACTTGCCCACAATTAACTATAAGACAATGTATAGATTATTTTCTAAAAACCTTGTTAGAAATAGTCCTAAACTAAAATGTGTTAAAAGTTGTCCCTGTCATGCTTGCCAAATGGGTAAGCAAACTAGGACCACCTTTAAAAGTATTGGCTCCAAGGATACTGAGAGGTGTTTATACCTATTGCACATGGACTTGTTTGGTCCTTTGCCAATTCAGAGCCTAGGTGGGAAGTTATATACCTTGGTAATTGTAGATGATCATTCAAAGTATACGTGGGTATTCTTCCTTAAGAAGAAGTCAGATACCTTACATCTCTTTATAAATTATGTCAAGGCTTTTCAGAATGATCTACTATGTACTGTGGTCAGGACTAGAACTGACCATGACACAAAATTTCAATCTGAAGCCATGACAAAATTTTGTCAAGAATTTGATATCACCCAAGAGTTCTCCTCCCCAAGGACTCCACAGCAAAATGGTGTGGCTGAGAGGAGGAATAGGACCTTGATAGAAGCTGGGAGAACATTGCTTAGTGACTCCTTACTCCCAGAATACTTCTGGGCTGAGGTAGTCAATACAGCATGTTATGTTCTCAATAGAGCCTCCATCAATAAGGTCCTTGGGAAAACCCCTTATGAGATTCTGAAAGGCAAACAACCTACAATTTCTTACTTTAGAATCTTTGGTGTCAAATGCTACATTCTAAATAATGGAAAATCTCAATTAACAAAGTTTGCAGAAAAATGCAATGTGGGGGTTCTTGTTGGGTATAGCTCACATAGTAGAGCTTATAGAGTTTATAACAAGAAAACCCATGTTGTAGAAGAATCTATGCATGTTGTGTTTGATGAGACCAGCCTTCTCTGCAAAGAATGGTCTAGCTCTTCTATTTTGACAGGAAATGAAGAAGGGTTGCATGAGCTGACTGTCCAAGACAAGCCCAACAGCAGCAAAACACAAACAGCTGCTGCAATTCCTGAAGAAGAAGAGGTACAAGATGGTGAAGTCACAGCTGAACCAGTGGAACAAACTACAGCCACCAGAGGACCCTCTTCCAGCTGCTGCAAGGCACCTGAGAGATCATCCAAGAGATCTAATAATTGGAGATCATACCTAAGGCATATTGACAAGAAGCAGAGCTCATAATGAAGCACTATTCTTGAGCTTCCTTTCTCAAATGGAGCCCAAGAAGTTTGAAGAGGCCAATCAAGACACCTTCTGGATTGAAGCCATGCAAGAAGAGCTCCTACAATGCAAGAGATGCAAAGTATGGAAGCTGGTGCCAAGACCTCAGGGACACAATATGATTGGCACCAAATGGGTATACATGAACAAGCTTGATGAGAATGGTACAATCATCAAGAACAAGGACAGATTAGTAGCCAAAGAATACAGGCAAGAGGAAGGTATAGACTTTGATCAAACCTTTGCACTAGTTGCAAGGTTGGAAGCAATTAGGCTATTCCTTGCCTATGCTGCCCACAAGGGGTTCAAATGTCTACCAAATGGATGTCAAATCAGCCTTCCTCAATGGAGACTTGAAGGAAGAGGTATATGTTGAACAACCTTTAGGTTTTGTGCATCCAACCCTAACTTCTCATGTTTACTTTCTTAGGAAAAGCATTATATGGTCTCAAGCAAGCTCCAAGAGCTTGGTATGAGACTTTGTCCAACTTTTTCCTCAAGAACAAGTTCATGAGAGGAAAGATTGATAGCACATTGTTTCTTAGGGAAACAAGGGGCAAGTGTCTCTTAGTCCAAATTTATGTTGATGACATAATCTTTGGGTCTACTGATGACAACCTCTGCAAGAGATTTGCCAATCTAATGCAGGGGGAGTTTGAAAGGAGCAGTATAGGTGAGCTCAAATATTTCCTTGGGCTCCAAGTGAAACAGTCTAATGATGGAATTTTCATCTCCCAGACCAAGTACACTAAGGAGCTCATCAAGAAATTTGGGATGGAATCAGCCTCCACCATGAGAACACCCATGGGGTCTAATGTATCATTAGACAAGGATGAAAAGGGAAGGCCTTTGATGAGTCCATGTACAGATGTATCATTGGATCCCTATTGTACTGGACTGCTAGTAGGCCAGACATTATGTATTCTACATGTGTTTGTGCTAGGTATCAAGCATGTTCCTAAGGAATCTCACTACACCTCTGTGAGGAGGATTTTGAGATACCTTAAGGGCAGCTTGCATCTTGGCCTTTCGTACCCTAAGAACAATGACTTTGAACTAACAGGATTTTCAGATGCAGATTTTGCAGGTTGCAAAGAAGACAGGAAGAGTACAAGTGGTACTTGTCAATTCCTAGGGAGAAGATTGATATCTTGGAGCAGCAAGAAACAAACCAGTGTGGCAATATCCACAGCTGAGTCTGAATACATTGCTGCAGGTATCTGTTGTGCACAACTCCTTTGGACACAGCATCAGTTGGAGGATTACAACCTCAAGGTAAGGGAATCTCCTTTGTATTGTGATTCATCCAGTGCAATCTCTATTGCTAAAAATCCTGTCTCTCATAGCAGGACCAAGCACATAGAGATTAGATATCATTTTATTAGAGAACATGTAGAATGTAAAGATATCTGTCTTGAATTTGTCCCCACTGACAAACAAGTAGCTGATATCTTTACAAAGCCACTGGATGAATCTAAATTCAATGCTTTCAAAATTGATCTTGGCATGCTTAGTATGGAATAGTCCTAAATGTATGAGTAGTAGCTGTCACTGTTGTTGATTCTGAATGGTGAATTAGAAAACTTTACATTATTATACACTACAACTTAGTGACATGACTAGGACATTTCTTCAGCCAAAATATCTACATTAGGTCTAAACCTTATGATCAGCTAAACTGCAAAAGTATGTTCAGCTGAATCAACTGGGAAAAATCCCAACTGAACCGCTGAGACGAGCAAACTGTCCCAGCGGTTGACATTTCACTGTCCCAGCGGCCTAGTTCTCCGTCTCAGCTGAACCGCTGAGACGGGATGTGTTCAACATAAAATCTTATAATCAATCCTTAATTAACCCAAAATTCCTTAACACAATAAGGTAATTAAGTCTAAAAACCTAGAGTTAATAAAAACGAAACTGATAAAACACACCACAAAGTCAAACCCTTAGCCGCCGAGACGATTCATCTTCTCTCCCGTCTCAGCGCCTCAATTTTCTGCTTCCATGGCGCCAAAAGGTTCAAAAGATCTCCTGGAGGGCTATGAAATCGTCAGAGATGGATTCTCTTATGCCTCAGAAGAAATAAAACAAGTGATTCATCTGATGGAAGCTCAAGGTCTGGAGCATATGCTGTCTGAACCCTGCTGCATTCTCAGAACTGAAGTTCTAGAATGGTTCAGCAATGTCAAGTTATCTCCTTCCAAAACCATCCTGAAGTCCAAGATGGGAACTGAGAAGATAAAGATAACAGCCAAAAGGTTGGAGAAGGGACTGAAATTAACTCTTTGCAGTAAAAATGATTCGGAGGAGATATCTTAAAAGGATAAGTAGACTGCCCTAAAATGGATAGGGTACAGTGATGCTAAAACTAGTTGTCTAAGAAGGAAGTTCTTCAATCAACAGGGGAAGCTATCGTCTGATATAGTGGGCAAAGCCATCCTTTGCAAGCCAGGTTCACATGACACTGTATCATAGTTCATGTTTGAACTAATGACTAGGATAATTTTGTCCAAGAAAACCTCATGGGGAGAAGTTGTTTTTCAAAGGATAAAGGAATGTCTACATGCCCCCAATATGGGAAGGATACTATCTCTGTACCTACAGAATAGTTATTCAGAGACTTTTGCAAATTCACAGGGATCAAATCTCCATTATCTCAAAAGAATGGACATTAAGACTCTGGATAGATTCTCCAGAGTGCTCCCTATGAGCCAGCCATCTGTGGCAAAGGAAAAGAAGAAAAATTCATCCCAGCAGAAATCTGATTCATCCTCAAAATCAGATGGGTCTGACAATGAGGATGTTCATGGGACTGACCCTGGATCTGCCAGCAGCCCAATGAATATAGATAATGAGGATGTCCCCATCATCAAAGGTAAGAATATAAAATAAATTAAGAACAACAACATTATTCTTACCTATCCTAACTTAGTGAACATTCAGATAATGCAGATGCACAAACTGTGCCTGCTGAGACTGAGAAAGACAAGGTCATGGAGGAACCTGATTCTCTTATGATCCTATCCAAAGCCTGTGAAGAAATGTTGGATGCTCCAACTAAGGGGGAGCAGCTGCACAAGGATGGAGTCACTGATCCAATTGAATCACCAAAAGCACCTACCACTGAAGATCTACAAAGAGAGATTGACACTGTCATCTCAAATCTTAAAAGAAGAATCTCACAGATTCCTAATAACATCCCTGCTCTCTGGAATTCAGTAGATCTAGGTTTCCCTGCTGCTCAAACTGAGGGGGAGAAAATCACAAAGACAGCTGATAAGTCATCTGATGTCCTAGATTCCTTGAATAAATCTGTTCAAGAAAATCCTGGTGCACAATCTGACGGGGAGCAGAATAATGAGTCTGAGGAGAAAGATGTTGATGATGTGAATGTCAATGATGATGATGGACTGCATCCAGATCATATAGATGATATTGCAACATATGCTGAACATCAAGAGGGTGAAGAACCAAAGGAACTGGATCCAGTGATCCATACTGCTGTGGTGTCTGAACCAATCATCATCACACCAACTGTAGATGTTGTTATTCCACCTAGTCCTCCTCAAAGGCTAAAACAGGCAATGATAGTGGAACATCAAGCCCCGGCCTCATCTTCACAGTCCAATAAGCACATCTTGGGAGCCATACTGTCTATGCTAGATGCACACCTTGCATTTATGCAAGTGTATGTTGATAGGTCCACTGCCTCAGTCAGTGATTATGTCAACCAATCTGTCTCTACAGTAAGAAATGAAATGATGAGTAAACTGAACATCATCAAAGAGGACTCAACATTCCTAAATAAGCAAATGACCACATGGTTTGACTCAGCCATGAAGACTGTGGATTCCCAAGGACAGATATTCAAGTCCATTCAGAATGACCTGGTCATGTCTGCAAAAGACATGAGCTATGTCAAAAACTTTGTCAGTAAAACAGATGAAGTCATAGAAAAGTCAGCAAATAATCTTCAAGAGTATGTTTACTCCACTGCAATGCAGTTAAATGAAGCTGCAGACAGCTACAAGGAAGAGCTGAGAGGAGAACTTGCAACTCTATCACAAGCTCTTGATGCAAAAGCCACTTCTTCCCATCTGAATGAAGAAGTTGGCAGGTTAAAAAGTGACCTTCAAGCTGATCTTGAGAATGTCTTCCAAACTCTCTCTGCCACAATCACAACAGTTAAGCAAGACCTCAATCAACAAATATATGAAGAAGACAAAAAGGGGGAGAATACAAATGCACACATCAATTCTGACCTCACACTGAAAGTTCTACAAGGCACTAGGATTGCTCTGAACCTGCCATTACTAGATGTTAATAGGGCAGAAGACTGGGATTTTCCTCATCAAGAAGCAACATCACAAAATCAGAGATTGAAAGAGCAAAGAGAAAGAGAGCATGTATTGCTCACTGAGGAATTCGTGGCCAACCAAAGGGATGAAAACAGGAGAGACCCTGACTTTGAATACTGGAGTGATGATTCCAAGAAGATAATCCTAAATGCTTAGGTAAGCCATGGTCTGATGTGCAAAGATATTGATAAGTTATATCCAGCTGAGGAATGGATAAGACATCTTGAAAAGAACACTAAAAGAGATAAGGTATTCAAAGAAAACCTAGTCAAGAAAGATAACCCACAAAAAATGCCGTCTAGGTACATCCCAAAACCTTTTATGTACTTTAGAAGGCAAGATCTCAAGAGGAAGATTGCTGAGATTAAGTCAACCAATGCTGAAAAGGATTCAGCTACAAATATGAATGAAGACACTCTTGTACCTGCTGAAGACTAGGAGCCTGCAGTCCAAGAAGAAGCTGCTGCTGAGATTCCTGAATGTTCTTCCTCTAAGAAAAGAAAATATTGATTTAATGTATAAAACTCCTAGGAATGGTTGAATGGTGATTGAACTAGAATCTGTCTAAAATATTTTGTGCAAACTGAGGTTAATTAAATACTGCTTCATCTGAAACACTAATCTGATATTCAGCTAAGTTTTACATTGGTATTATTGGTTATGTTATCATGGGATGCATTGTCATATATCTGCTGTGGATATATATTTCTGATCATCTGTTATAGCTTAATATGATGAATTCATTGCAGCATTGATATATATCAAAAATTTATAAGTCATGTACTCTTGCATTTGAGAGTGTTCTGCCCTCTGCATATTGGGGGAGATTGCTGGGAAATTGACCCTCAATGTCCCTTTAATTTGAAGAGGCCTCACACTCAAATACAAAGTACAAGTTGTATTTGATAAACCCTATTTATATCTCATAAGCATGTAGGGTTAGGTTATTCCAAGACAAGGAATAGTATTGGTAACAGTCTGCCCAAAACCGCTGAGACGACATCTTTGTCTCAGTCCAGCCGCTGAGATGGAGTCTGGGCTTGCAGAGCTGCAGATAGAGGAAAACTGCTGAGACTTGTGTCTGTCCCAGCGGAACCGCTGAGAAGAAGACTGGAGCTGCCGCTGAGACTGGAAGCTGTCTTAGCCCAACCGCTGAGACAGATTCAAATGTGCTGACGGGATCTACTTTTGGCGCAAGAGAAAATAAAAAGGGAAAAGTAACTCCAATCTTCCCCATACTGTGTCAGGAGGATTGAAATAGCCATTGAAGCCTTCTGGAGGTATAAAAGCAAAAGCTAGGGTACAACAACTACTACTGTTCTATTGAAAAGCTTTTGCTGCAAGCCGCACTCGAGCATTCACGTTCCAGCCAGTTGAGGTTGTTCTCTGAAGCTGGAGTTAATCTTCTGAAGGAGATTAGTTAGCTCTTCCTGTACCAACTCAAGAAGGGTAAGTTGATCTTCTGCTTTGTTGAAGGAGAAGATCAAGGTGATACAAATCTGAAGCTGTTGTCTTTCAGATCTGAAGAAAGAAAGAAATCAGAAGACCTGAGAGTAAACCTTTTGTCTTCTGTATTTAATACAAACACTCTTATATCTTTGTAAGGCATTGTTGCCTGAGTGAAAGGTTGTTCAGCCTATGTGTAAAGCTGTGTTGACAGCTTGAGTGGTAGGACTTCTTGATAGGTCTGAGGTAGGAAATCTATGTGATTTCTGAGTGGTAGGAGTTACATAACTCTGAGCTGTAGGGCTGCTGTGCCTGAGGTGTAGGGTTGTTGAGCCTGAGTGTAGGGCTGCTGTGCCTGAGGCATAGGGCTACTGAGCCTGAGTGTAGGGCTGCTGTGCCTGAGGTAGGATCACTCTTGATCTGAGAAGTCCTGAGAAACTTGAGGTGTAAGCTCAAGGAGCTGAGATTGGAGTTTGTGGCCTTGTCTAACTCACTGTTATAAAGGTGAAGGGGGAAAGAGGACTACTCAAGACACCCTGTCTTGAGGAACCTCTATACATCCTTGTGTGCTTTCTGTGATTGAGTTTTCTGCAGCTAGATACATTAGGATTATATGAAGAAAATAAGTAAAACCTATTCACCCTCCCCCCCCTCTAGGTAATATTGACTACACCTAACAAACTATCAATTCTGACTTCCATAAGTTATCGTCGGACGTTAGCCTTAACGCTCTGTAGTAAGAGTTGCCATATTCAGTCTCGACGACCTTCCATTCTCAACGAATGTTTCCTTTTCGATGAAGTTTCCAAATCTGCACATGCTACCGCAAGCGGTAGCGTTAGCGCGCCACGCTCGTATCAGAACTTTGACCTGGTAGGGAATTCGTCGTCTTTCTTTTTCATACTTATAGTGGCTTGAAAGTAAAAGTTCCTGCATACTATAAACACATGGCAAGTATGATCAAATACAATGGGATTTGTTATTCTCAAACCAAGAGATGTGGAAAGCATGTTCCAACAAACTCCCCCTTTTGATAATAACAAATCCACTTTAGAAATAAAGCATTTAATAATAAGAAATGTGTTTATAGTAAAGGATAGGCGTGATAGTACGAATATGCTCGCCCTATATAGATGCTCCCCATAAATCAAAGCATCCTATGTATTTTGCTCCCCATATATAAGTGCTCCCCCTAAATCAAAGAATCCTATGTATTTTGCTCTCTTTAAGTGAGGATTTCTTTCAAAGTTATTCTCCCCTTTTGGTATTATCAAAAGAGGGTAGAGAGAAGGGATAGAGCATGACAATGGTTTATGACTTAGTGATACTATATGGTGAATGAGTAAAGGATGGAGTTCGAATTACTTAGATATTCTCCTCCTTTTGTAGGAAGTTTGGAGTAAGAATGAGTATCATTAGATAAGGAGACAATATTACTTGTTGGGTAAAAAATATTCATGATCGAGCGTACAAGTAGAAAGGACAGTGGAAAGCCTAATTCAAGATAAATAAACATCTTTATAGGATTTTGAAGCATAGTAAATGAGTAAGAGTTTTGTTTTAGTGGAAAATAGATGTTTTAGCAATTAAAGTCTAAGATCAAAATATCACTTGTTATCGAAATACAATAGCACTTGTTTAAAGAGTAAATAGTCAAGAGTATGCATACAATGCGTAGCGGAAGATAAGTTCAAATAAAATAAGCACTTTTAAAATAAACATCCTTTTTGAGATTTGCAAGCATAATAAATAAGAGTGTTAGTTTTTGAAATAAGATGTTTTGAATTTGAAATCCAAGATGTGCTTGTGGCATACAAAAATAATTCAAGCATGATTTTAATTTATTAAGACAAGATAGGAAACTACAATGTTTTAAATTCACAATTCAAGTATACTTATACATTGTAGAGATCATGCAAAGCTATCTAGTGCATTTACTAAAAGATTGTAGAAAAGATATGTAATTATGCATTAAAGTCCAATACTCATGAGTAGAAGTTTTATAAGAAATAATGATGTGTACAAGTAGTGTTTTTGATAAGAGTATGCAAATGATTTAATCAAAACCCATGACATGCATAATGGAATAAACACAACATTATTGAAATGGGTTTTAAGAATTACTTCCACCCATATATTTATATTTTATTTCAATGCACATAAAAGTAGTACAACTCCCAAGATGCTCTACACACACAATGCTCATTAAGAATTATCATGGTGCAAAGTAGTGCTTGGGGGATCCCATATATTTTATCGTTTCGTTGTGATCCGGTATACAAGAAGAAGTAGTGTATAAAAATAGTTTGCACAAGACACTTTATAATTCCCTCCAAGGTGCTCAACCTAACAATGCTCATGTATTCATTTGAATATTAGTTTCTGACAAAGTTCTCTGAATTCACTTGTTTTTTGCAAATATAGAGTTTTTGGATTAAGAACACACTTCTTCAAAAATAGGTGCATGAAAATAGATTTTTATGAGGTGTAGGTAAACTAATCACACATCTAATAATGTTAAGTTGTTACACTACACAATCATGCAAGAGTAAGATTAAAATCATATGTAGATTATCAAAGAGGCGAGTGAGTAAATTATGCATGAGTGCAATGATCATAAAAAGATAAACCTAATCATCCTTGAAACATTTAAATGAATAGTAAAGAGACAACATAAAGAAACAATAAAAAAGCATATATTTGTTCTTTGAAATTTGTTTTGAAATTTTGTATTTGGTTTTTAAATGGTCAATTTAAAAAAAAACTTGTTTTGATTTATTTTGATTAGTTTTACACATTTTTTTTGTTTTAATTATTTAAATAGTAACAGGAATTAAATAGAAATGCATAATTTGAAAAATAGTTAATAAAACATAGGATTTTATACAACCGCCAACAGTAACAAACTAACGTCGTGCGATAATAACAGTAGTAGTGTTTTCTAGAAAAATGTATATTTTTTGAATTTTTTTGCCTGATTATGTTTGTTTAGAGTAAGGGCTATATAATGGAGCAAAGAAATCAGACAATCATACACACAATATGCATGTTTATCATTTTCTAACATAAGAGACACTAAGTATCGTAAATAATAGTGTGAAATATGCGGACAAAAGATTTTTGGCTTAAGGTGTCAAAATACTCTTTCAAGATACATATGTTTTTCAAAATCATGAAAGTCCAAAGAATATATAGTATGGAAAAAACATAAGATAACATGTTTGAGCAAAATATGCATGAGTGCAATGATCATAAAGAGTAAAATAATATTCATGCAGTGCATATAATATTAGTATGTCTGAGATCAAGATACCCTAACTACATGTCTACACTCTAGCCCCATACTAAGTGACATATGGGCACGAGGAGCTACACATGTGTCATAGGTTGGGGTGTTAATCTCATTTGCATACAAAAGAGGACGCTCAACCTAGCACTCTTTCCCCCAGTGCCTCGCAAGGCCCCACTGGAACCCTCCCTGGTTAAGGACAAGACAAGACTTAGAGGTTAGGTCTCTAATGCACACAATCCTACGCCCTCACTATTGTGAGACACCTAATGTGGGTGAATGATCATGAACATACTAAGAATTTAATCCTACAAAAAGATTTTTTAAACTATGGCTTTTATGTGAGATTGTTTTCTAATTATATTTGATTTTAAAGTCACATAGTTATTATAAATCTAAACTTCCAATTTTTCTACTTTAAAATTAAATCATTATGGCAATATAAGATAACTAGCAAGGATAATAATATTTATTAGTTGATAATGCTAGAAAGAAGAGTTTGAATGTAATGTTATGCTATAAGATTAATAGTGATAATGTTGCATGTATTCAAAAATAGAATTTCAATTTATAGACATAGAATGATTTTATTTAATTTTTTCTTGTTGGTATAAAGTTGGAATCTATGGTCTATATATAAATGAGATGCATATAAAACATAATAGATTCATATAATGATCATGATCACAAACTATATGTTGGAAGCAATATGATCTTTTGTAGTTTATGTTTGATGTTTGAATTAAAAGATCTTTTGATTTTGCATGATTATTATACATGATCATTAACATTAACACATAGAAATTAAGTACTCATAATTACTTATTCATAATGATGTAAGTGAAGTATATATAAAACAAATCATATTCATCCTTTTCAAATTATTAAAGAGAAATATTGTAAGGTGAATAATGAATATAAATATAATGAGGAAATATTTTTGGTTATTTAGAAAGGTTTTCTGAATTTTCTCTTTGATTTTTGAAAGTTAAATAAAAACATATATATGTAGTTTTCTGAAAACATAGTGATGGTTAAGGTAATAGAATAAGTTTTCAGGAATTTATATTTAGAGAAAATGAAATTTTCCGGAAAATTATACTACCGCCAGCATTAGAAACTAACGTCAGGCGCTAGCAAAAGTGTTGAGATTTATGTTTAAAACACATGATTTTTGTAATTTTTCAATTCCAAATTTTCATGATTATAATTAAACATGATAGGGGCTATCAAATGATGCAAGGATATTAAATAGATAAGTAAAAACTTGTGCATTTTATACTTTTAGTCTAAGGCCGCTAATACTCCTTTAAAGTCCATTTTTGACAATTATTTCATTAGTCTTGATAATATCATATAACAAATTTAGTTTTTAATTTATAATGATAATAAAAGCCTTTTATAGGAAATGTATTTAGAAGGATAAAAACAAAAAGGATAGATAGATCACTAGAGAGATGATATGACATTTTATTCAATTTCATTCAATTTCATTCATTAATGTATTTAGGCTTATTGTGTGATGAACATATCACATGTTATATAAAGTGACCATAGCATGTTTGCTCAAGAAAAGACAAAAGAAAATAAACAAGCAAAAAGAAAGTTAAGCATATCATGAAGTAAAGTAACAGTATTTATTTTTTTGATTTGTTTCTACTTCATGCAATTGTATGATACCTAATGAATAAGAGATTTAAGTATCCAAAGAGGACCGGGTGTGGCGGTTCCCTTGGGTACCCAAATACATCGTATTTACTATTGGGGAGATTGTGTTGACTGAGCCCTTTTGAGTGGAGTTAGTGTTTCATTTTTAACTTTGGGCCTCCATTCAAACCTTGGTTTAATATTATTTTTATTCATCAAAATTCTATTGTTATTATCATTATCTTGAAGATTATAATTGTCATGATTATTGAAAATATCATTCATAGGAAATTTGTGTATTTCTAAGTTGGGAGAAAAATGATTTTGTAACTAATAGTGATTTGGATTTACAAAAACTTTGTATTTCTTACTCCCATTATTAGGCTTAGTCAAGATATTCATATTCATATTCAACTTGCGCATTTTATACTTTTAGTCTAAGACCCCTAATACTCATTCTAAGTGCATTTTTGATAATTATTTCATTAGTCTTGATAATATCATATAACAAATTTAGTTTTCAATTTAAAATGATAATAAAAGACTTTTATAGGAAATGGATTTAGAAGGATAAAACAAAAAGGATAGATAAATCACTTGAGAGATGATATGACTTTTTATTCGATTTCATTCATTAATGAATTTAGGCTTATAGTGTGAAGGTCATACCGCATGTTATATATATATAGTGACCATAGCTTGTTGGCTCAAGAAAAGACAAAAGAAAACAAACAAGCAAAAAGAAGGCTAAACATATCATGAAGTACAGTAATGGTATTCATTTTTTTTATTTCTACTTCATGTAATTGTATGATACCTAATGAATAAGAGATTTAGGTATTCAAAGAGGACCGGGTGTGGCGGTTCCTTTGGGTACCCAAATACATCGTGTTTATTTTTGGGGAGATAGTGGGAGTGAGCCCTTTTGAGTGGAGTTAGTGTTTCATTTTTAACTTTGGGCCTCCATTCAAACCTTGGTTTAATATTATTTTATGCATCAAATTTCCTTTGTGATTATCTTTATCTTGAAAATTATAATTGTAATGATTAAAAATATCATTCATAGGAAATTTGTGTAATTCTAATTTTAAGTTGGGAGAAAAATGATTTTGTAAATAATAGTGAATTAGATTTTGATTTACAAACACATTGTGTTTCTTACTCCAATTATTAGGCTCAGTCAAGATATTCATATTCAACTTGCTTTTAGATTTGCTTGATATTGTGAATTTATGTGTTGTGAATTTTTATTCATAATTTCCTTAAATAAGTTGATTTTTGTTTTTAATTTATTATTCTTGATCTTAAGATTATGTCTAGCTTTATTATATGCAATTGTGCTATTTTTAAGAGTTGTGACAATGGAGTCAATATGAGTTTGATAGTTATTTCTTAATTCCTCAAATGTTTCATCCATCTCTTTAATTTCAATTTTAGAATTTTTACACATAGCACAATTAGTTTTCCAAGATGAATTTTCTAAAGATAATTTATCATTATGTTCTCTTACAAAGATAAGTTCTTTTTCAAGTTCCTTGTATTTTTCTTTTAATTCAATAAATTTTATACAAGGTGTAATATTTGTAACTAAAGAGCAGTGGGCAAAACTAGATGCCTCAAAATTTGATTCTACATTAAGTTTTGCTTTTAAACTTTTATTTTCTAAATGCAATTTGCAATTAGCATTTTTCAATTTCTTAATTTTACACTTAGTAATTTGTAGCAATTGTAATGTAGAAATAGAATTACAAACAAAAAGATAATTTGATTTCCTTACAACACTTTTGGATGAGGCAAGATTTGAACGTAAAGTTCCTTTGACATCCTCTTCTTCCTCTTCCATTAATGATTTGTCATCTTCCCTTTCGCTTGATGTGCATTCCATGGATTCATCCGGAGAGGAGCTTTCTTGAATACATATGCGAGCTTGCATATTCTCCGATTCTCGCGATTGTTCCATACATATAGAAACAGAATCATAAGTTCTTTCAAGAAAGTTCATAATTTCATAAGCAGTAGGAAACTTATAAATAAGTTTGAAAATTTTTTGATCTAGCACACAAAATAGACTATTTATAGATTTTGCATTTAAAACAATTTCATTTCTATTTAGTACACTTGATGTCTTTTCAATAGTAATATTCCAAACTTTTTCATCTAAAGATTTCAGAAAATTTTCCATTTATATTTTCCACCATTTATAGTTTTTGCCCATAAATAAAGGTGGTGCTAAAGATTTTTCATTTAATAAAAAATCATCACCTCTAGTGGAAGCGAGATCATGAAGCACCACTATTCTTGGTTGTGAAGCCATTTTTGAATAACCTAGCTCTAATACAACTTGTTGGATCTCTATGTTCCCTTAGTGGGGGGTGAATAAGGGTTTTAAAACTTTTAAACTTAATTTAGTTTATTCAAATATGTTGACTATATTTATGAAGGTATTTTAGTTAAGAAAATGTTGTAGGCTTTTTATGAAACCGGGTTGTATTTGGCACGACAAATGTGAACTCTGTTACTTCCGCCAGTGATAGTGTTATCGCTCGGCATTAGTGATAGAGATTGCCTTTTCGTTTAGATTTCACCGATCAGCAAAGACAAGTCTATATTAGAGAAACTATATTATTATTGAATTAAATATGATTACAAAATTAGATTTCTATCATGCTAGAAATCAAGGCAAATAATATGAAAACTCTTTTTGGTTTTCTATACCGACCCTTCTCCCAAGGACCGGTTGGCTCTAGCCTATCTCTCCCCAGATGAGGCCTCGATCCGCCTCCTAGATCTAACCCTTAACCTAGTCCCCACACCCATGCGGTGAATTCTCCCTAGTCCTTGCATGGCCCTACTCGCCAACCACGCGGCGAATTCTCCCTAAACCACTCACGACCTCGTCGCCGACATAGGTGAATTTCTCTACCAATAAAAAGGTTAAGAGTTATAAGATAAAATAAAAACTAAAGACAAAAAACTCCCTCTTATGTTGAACTCGAAGAAATTGTCGAAGGTGCGCCAAAGTAATCTTTGATGTTGATGCGTATGGCCATTGTGTAATATAAGCGTGATCGATCCTTCTTCAAGTTCCTTGTATTTATGAACATCGATCGGAGTTTTCTTGGCTGCAAAGAAGAGGCTCTCACGAATATAGGAGTTGTGGCTTTGATATCTCCTCAAATCAGCTAATCAAAATGGAGGCGGACCGCTCTTTAAATAGACTTGGATCCTAGTGTCGGCGGTAGTGCTACCGTCGGGTGGTAGCCTCTTTTTAGGCAATAATCTGGCATGCGGATCGAGCTATTTTTGGCAACCTTCTAGCTCTAGAATTGGTATCCCCTCCTACCGCGCCGCGGTAATGCTAACGCATTGTGTTATTATATCATTCCCAA
Source organism: Dactylorhiza incarnata (assembly GCA_033032865.1). Classification (NCBI taxonomy): domain Eukaryota; kingdom Viridiplantae; phylum Streptophyta; class Magnoliopsida; order Asparagales; family Orchidaceae; genus Dactylorhiza; species Dactylorhiza incarnata. The sequence continues at coordinate 15,829,572 of JAWHQI010000033.1, read as the reverse complement.
CCGTTAGATCTCCTTCCTTTTCTGCTCCTCAATCAGCACCGTGATCGTGGGACTTCCATAACTTACCGTCGGGCGTTAGCCTTAACGCTCTGCGGTAAGAGTTGCCATATTCAGTCTCGATGACCTTCCTTTCTCGACGAATGTTTCCTTTTCAACAAAGTTTACAAATCTGCACATGCTACCGCCAGTGGTAGCGCTAGTGCGCCGCGCTAGTATCAGAACTTTGACCTGGTAGGGAATTCAAGGTCTTTCTTTTTCGTACTTATAGAGGATTGAAAGTAGAAGTTCCCGCGCACTATAAACACATGGAAAGTATGATCAAATACAATAGGATTGGTTATTCTCAAACCAAGAGATGTGGAAAGCATGTTCCAAAAAATCGAACCAATTCTAGGTAAACTATATTTGAACTTGAGAAGTTCAGGCAGTTCAAAATAATTAAATCTATCTCGGCTAAGATTTGTGGCATACTGATCTTTTTTGACGTAAACATTGAAATCAACATGACTAAGTTCAAAGGGCTCGGTGAAATTTAGTTATTACATGATATGTCATTTCTAAGGTAACGGACTTCTTTGCAAACAACAACTAAGAGAGCAAGTCAAACCCCTTCAATAAAAAAAGGAAGCAAGGCACAATGTATTTAAATATGATTGCTTCACTGCCCATAGCATAAGGTTACTCTATAAAGGAAGCTACATTTTTATTCACTTTGCTCGGTGAAGAGAATAAGTAGACTAGGGAAAGGTTGTTCGTTCAATTGGATAGAGTGATTCTTCTTTCTCCCCTCTTCGTCGCTATCCTCATTATACACAATCAAGCTTGTGTAGTTTGCCTAACTAAAAACCTCATAATGTTTCTTTGCCTATTTAGATCAGCTCATTTTTGTAAGCTCAGACATGTATCGTGCCTTTCAAAATCATGGGGAACTCCCTAGAGAAAACTCTGAAGGCGTGAACAAAGGAACGTGCGAGATCGTCATCGTAGATGCGTTCATTCATTGTATTGGATAAGCTTTGATTTTTAACACCTTCAAAATCTCCTCTGGTCAGTTGCAAGAGTCTCTTATAATTCCTCAAGACATCAAGCGTGAAAGCTTCCTTAAAAATAATTTCTTTCATACTTAAGAGACAGAGCAAAATGTCATTTAAATAGAACCTTGTATGTTATCGTCGACGATAGCCCAATAATTGAAGTTTTGCGCTCAGTACGTCCTTATTGGAAGTAATATTGTTATCTTAGGCAATGTTTTATCACAGCGTGGTAAACCTATCCCCACGTGGTATTCTGATATTGCAACATGCCAAAATGGGATCTCCTACTTCATTTGGCTCCCAAATCATTTTTTGATTGCTAGGGTTGCCTTACTAATACCACTGCACTATAATTTTATTGTGGTGCGGTAATGCTTTGCATAATCGGCTTTGAAATTTCCCAAGTCCCATTTAAAATTCTGCTTGCTAGTTGTCCATCTACAAAAAAAATTATCACCGACTGTAGTAACTATCCTCGTGAGGTAGATTGTAATTCAGTCTATATCTCTCATGCACCTCTCTCTATTGTACTTGAAGGACCTGCACACTATAAACATAAGAAAAGTAGATCAAACACATATTATGATTTTTTATTCTCAAACCAAGAGATGTAGAAGCCATGTTCCAAAAAACTCTCCCTTTTGATAATAACAGATCTCATAATGTGAATTCAATCATTTACGTAAGTGCTTTGTTTATGATTGTTGGGAATTGTATCCACAATTACCTTGATTTGAAGAAGTTCCCTTGCACTAAAATGAATTGAGTTTGTATTTGATTTGGTATTTTTGTCATGTGTTTGCAGGATATTAATTGCTAAGTACAAACCAATGTCAAGTTTCAATGAGTCATAAACACAGGCCTAAGCAATGTAATCCCTCATTGTGTAGACCAAGGTGTTGACTCATGTGAAATCTCTTTATTTGGGTGTATTTTGTTGGTACCCAAAAATGTACCAACTCCACACTCGCTCGAACTGAAGGACGGCGGGTGAGACTGTTGGGTGGCCGGTTACTTTCAGCTGAAAGAAAGGGAATTTTATTGATATAAAGCTTGTGTTACAGCTGAGGTTACAATAAAAAGTATGAAAAGAAGGCTCCTGAAAAAGAGGCGGAGAGGTCTCCGGAAGGGAGACAGGAAGGTCTCCACTGTCTCCAAAAACTGAGACCGCTCAAGTCCCTGACTAGAGCTGGGAACTCTTCCAAGAACCTCCAACTGGTACCCCTACCTATCTATTTATAGATACGAGGCCTACCCGAATAGGCAGATCTGAAAGGTAATGGGCTGCCGGAACTACTGAGATCTCCTGAGACTGCTGCTGAGACCGCTGAGATCGTGGAGATCGTCTGGACCTGCTGAGATCGTCTGGACCTGCTGCTGAGACCGTTGAGATCGTCGAGATCGTCTGGACCTGCTGAGATCATCTGGACCTGCTGCTGAGACCGCTGAGATCGTCGGGAACGTCTGGACCTGCTGAGATCATCTGGACCTGCTGCTGAGACCGTTGAGATCGTCGAGATCATCTGGACCTGCTGAGATCGTCAGGGAAGGTAATCACCTGAAAAGTGATCACATAAAAATGGGTCAGCACAGGACTCAGACCTCCAAGGGGCGAGGCCGCCTAAGAGGGCGACCTCCAAGGGGCGAGGTAGCCCAAGGGGGCGACCTCCATGAGGTCGCCCAAGGCGGCGACCTCCAAGGGGCGAGGTCGCCCAACTGGGCGACCTCCAAAGGGCGAGGTCGCCCATGGGGGCGACCTCCAAGGGGCGAGGCCGCCCAAAGGGGGCGACCTCCCCGAGGAAAACTGCCTGGGTCTTGACGATGACAGCCCGCCCGGGAGTTAGGAGACCATCCGGGCTTGAAAACCTAGAAAAAGCCAGTTCGAGGTGATCGCTGATTTCTGGGTTAAACATAATCCCCGTATTTTTTTAAGTTTTTGAAAAAACTTCGAAAAAATAAAACTTACCCACGAGAATTGCGATCCACCTTTCCTGTCATAGTAGATCATGTGCGATAGAAAAAAGTGGAAGTACCTGTGCAAATTTCCTATCGTCAGGCGTGCTTGTGAATATTTTCTCTCTTCTTAAGAAGACTTGCAAGCACTTGGCTATCTCTGCGAAAGAACGGTCAGAGCAAGTATAGGAAAAACATATATTACACGAGTACCTGAACAGAACCAGTGAACACCTGCTTCCATATATGAAAAGGTATGTTGGACAGGTATATGAAAAAGTAAAGATGTGTCAGGTACCTGAGACAACTTGTTGACAATCCATCGAACTGAAACAAATGAGATACTTATTGTGTTCATATTTGAACTTCAATTGATAATTTAGAATGGCGATCTTTTGGTTGTCAAAGCGCCTTTTAAGAAGTTATTAGGTTTGGCCATTTGAAGCTGCTTTGTTATGAAATAATTCCAATGTCAATTATCTATAAATGCCGAACTTTAGTACTCAAGGTCTTCTAGGGAGAGACCAGATTATGATAATGATGATCTTGAACTCTTGTAGTCCCATTTGAGTGATCTTTAAGGGATGAATGCCGGTCTCAAATAATTCAGACCGCCCCTTCCTGTGGATAAAATGATAAATATTTGATGGATTCATGTTAGAAGATTGATTTATCAATGATTCCAACAATCCCGGACCGTCTTGTAACATAAAAATAGAAAAAGATCTCAAGAAAATCCTTGGTATACTTCAGATCGCTTGAGCTGATAAACGTTCATGTTGTGGTCTTAATTTCTCTAGACCTCCTGAAATAAATATGAGAGGTTCTCAGTTGATGATCATAAATGTCCTAAATCACTTGTCAGTCAAAAAGCTTTTTGGAGGAGACCCAGTTAATAGTATCCAATACTTCAGATTGCCAAAATCTCTTCTAAAACTGAAATTTTTTTGGAGATCCCACTAGCAATCTCTAACATCCAAATCCTGGTGGAGATACAGTCGGCGGTCTCAAATATTTAAGATCGTTGAGAAACACTTTTTGAAAAGAAATGGAGAACTCAACCAGCAATCTCAAACATCCAAGTACTGGAGGAGATCAAACTGGTGGTCTCAACATATTTAGATCTATGAAAACCACTTTTGGAAAAGAAATGAAGAATTCAACTAGCAATCTCAAACATCCAAGTCCTGGAGGAGATCAAACTGGTGGTCTCAACATGTTTAGATCTCTGAAAACCACTTTCTGAAAAGAAATGGAGAACTCAACCAGCAATCTCAAACATCCAAGTCCTGGAGGAGATCAAACTGGTGGTCTCAACATATTTAGATCTCTGAAAACCACTTTCTGAAAAGAAATGGAGAACTCAACCAGCAATCTCAAACATCCAAGTCCTGGAGGAGATCAAACTGGTGGTCTCAACATGTTTAGATCTCTGAAAACCACCTTCTGAAAAGAAATGGAGAACTCAACCAGCAATCTCAAACATCCAAGTCCTGGAGGAGAGCAAACTGGTGGTCTCAACATATTTAGATCTCTGAAAACCACTTTCTGAAAAGAAATGGAGAACTCAACCAGCAATCTCAAACATCCAAGTCCTGGAGGAGATCCAACTGGTGGTCTCAACATATTTAGATCTCTGAAAACCACTTTCTGAAGAGAAATGTAGAACTCAACGAAGAATCTCAAACATTCAAGTCCTGGAGGAGATCAAACTGGTGGTCTCAACATATTTAGATCTCCGAAAATCACTTTTTTTAATCTCAACCAGATGTCTCGGCTATTAATGGTAATCATCACATAGAAAGAGATTGGGAGAGAAAGAGGTTGAAGGAGAAAGAGATTGGGGGAGAAAGGGGGGTTGGGTTACCACGACACATCTGCGTTTACTTCTAGCGAGATGTGTACTTGGTGGTTTTACGACCCGGAGAAGAAGAGATAATTAGAGATGTTACTTTCACACTTTATATCAAACAACAGAAATGGTATTTCTATCTTCCATATCCATGCATTTCTAGAAATATTAATGTAAACAGGAAAAAGTAAAGTAATGAAAAAAGTTTTAGACGTACTTGGCTGAATGTCTGCAGTGAATATGGGTATGAAGTTTGATATAGCTGACTGCTGAAAAAATCCTCGCAATGGTAGCTGCTTGTAGAATACAGATTACTGCCACACTTATTACAAGTAAACTTAGAAAATAAAAGATGCAGAAACTCCAAACAAATGGGAGACATACAAAACAAAAAAGACACTTTATCTCATCCCCATTTCATGCATTTCTTTTATTGAAGGAGAGAATCTCTGTTTTGTAAGCTGTCTTTGCTGGAAAGAAAAATCATCTTCATATTATTAAACAACATAATCTTGTAATTTTCCTGCCTTCAACAGTTGGTCTACCAATTTTCGGAGAGCGCGACAGTCTTCTGTATCATGACTCATAGGTGAATGGTATATGCAGTAGAGTTCCTGATTGCGATTTTCAACTTTAGACTTTATAGAACGGGGTCTTCTATACTCGGGCATATTCTGAATAATTGGAAGAACCTCTTCCAAAGGGAGATTCAACTGATCAAATCCTTCTGAGTAAGTTTCATATTCAAATGTTGCAGGATCATAGGACAGAATGGGAGAGACATCCAAATATGGAGATGGCATATCCTGTTGAGGTGGTGTGGGCATATTCGGAGGAGGTGAATAAGACTTGAACTACTCATCCTGCGGAGGGATTTGTGATGAAGATGAACGATGATGATATAAATTCCACCGATGCTGCTGAGTATGCTGGTTCCGAGAATTCATATAGTTGGGATTCATTGCCTCACCCTCAATAAACTAATTTGCTATTTCGATGAGGTGCCTATAAGACTTGGGCTCATTTGTGCTAACTTCAAATTTGAGAGGGCCTTCTTGGAGTCCGTCGATTAAGGCAATTTGATACAGTTCCTTATCTACATTAACAATTTCAAGAAGTTCTCTCTGGAATCTGTCGACGAAATGAGCGAGAGTTTCATTAACTCCTTGCTTGATTTGAAAAAGGGCTGCTTGACCTCTTTTTCTCTTTCTAGAGGTAGGAACCTAAAGAGAAAAATTCTCCGCAAATCCATAAAACAAGCAATGGATCGAGATGGCAAGTTATTAAACCATTCTCTAGCATGAATACCAAAGGTCATAACAAGTAGCTTGCACTTGACGCCATCCGTTATCGCTCTTAATGAAATAGCTGACTCAAAGGCCCGAAGGTGGGAGATTGGATCTTATCCTCCTGTGAAGGTTGGCAGACAAGGTTCTCTAAAACTATCGGGAGCAGTCACCCAACGAACTCTGTCTGTGTAGGGGGAAGGCTCTTCCTCTTCAATAATATCTGGAGGAGATGAAGGACAAGCCGCATCAGCTAGGGATGGAAAATAAGCACACTTCTTTTGAGAGTTAGACATTTCTACGGGACCTCCTCGGGCAACTGGTCTGAAATAGTCACGACGAGTAGCGGCGAACTCTTCAGCTTTGGATGGTAGAGGAACAACAAGACGCGCAAATCTTGTTGGAGGAAGAGGAGCTACGACTTAAGGAGAAAAAAGATCCACAACTCGGGGTGGAGCAGCTACTCGAGGAGGAAAAAGATCCGTGACTCGAGGTGGGAAAGGAGCTTTCTCAACAGGAGCTTGAACCTCTGGAATCTACATTGCTACTAAAAAAACAGGAATTGCCGAAATAGAAAAACTGCGATAACTTCCAAACGGAGTCAAATTTTAAAAAATTGAGTGCTAAAAAGTGCCTGAACGGGAAACCCTGCTCAATTTTCGGATAGTTCAGGTCAAGTCGGTTCAAACAAGCTTTGAATTTCTGTATTCCGACACCCGGATCAAAAGTTATGGGCTTTTGAAGTTTTGGTGTATTTTAGGTCGAATCCCGCAACTTCCTCGCAACTGATGTTCACCAACCACTCAAGATCTGAAGGTCGCGTGTTGTTCTGTTGGTACCAAAAAATGTACCAACTCCACACTCGCTCGAACTGAAGGACGGGGGTGAGACTGTTGGGTGGCCGGTTACTTTGAGCTGAAAGAAAGGGAATTTTATTGATATAAAGCTTGTGTTACAGCTAAGGTTACAATAAAATGTATGAAAAAAAAGGCTCTTGAAAAAGAGGCAGAGAGGTCTCCGGAAGGGAGACGGGAAGGTCTCCGCGGTCTCCAAAAACTGAGATCGCTCAAGTCCCCGACTACAGCTGGGAACTCTTCCAAGATCCTCCAACTGGTACCCCTACCCCAATATTTATAGACGCGGGCCCTACCCGAATGGGCAGATCTGAAAGGTAACGGGCTGCCCGGAACTGCTGAGATCGCTTGAGACCACTGCTGAGACCGCTGAGATCGTCTGTACCTGCTGAGATAGTCTTGACCTGCTGCTAAGACCACTGAGATCGTCGAGATCGTCTGGACCTGCTGAGATCGTCAGGACCTGCTGCTGAGACCGGTGAGATCGTCGAGATCGTCTGGACCTGCTGAGATCGTCAGGGAAGGTAATCACCTGAAAAATGATCACATAAAAATGGGTCAGCACAGGGCTCAGACCTCCAAGGGGCGAGGCCACCTAAGAGGGCGACCTCCCCGAGGTCGCCTAAGGGGGCGACCTCCAAGGGGCGAGGTCGCCTAATGGGGCGACCTCCCCGAGGTTGCCCAAGGCGGCGACCTCCAAGGGGAGAGGTCGCCCAAGGGGGCGACCTCCCCGAGGTCGACCAAGGGGGCAACCTCCAAAGGGCGAGGTCGCCCAAGGGGGCGACCTCCAAGGGGCGAGGCCGCCCAAAGGGGGAGACCTCCCCGAGGAAAACTGCCTGGGTCTTGACGACGATAGCCCGCCCGGGAGGTAGGAGACCATCCGGGCTTGAAAACCTGGAAAAAGCCAGTTCGAGGTGATCGCCGATTTCTGGGTAAAATATATTTCATATTCAAACACTATGGAGGATTAAAGATGTATTTGTTGTGTTCAAGACTGGAAGAGATTTTATTCAAGTCAATTCGTCGAGTACACTCGAGAAGACTCGATGAATTCATCGAGTACACTCGAGAAGACTCGATGAATTCGTCGAGACATCTCGAGTGCACTAGACAAATCTGTTGAGATTACTTGATAGGTCTCATGAAATGTCTTGAGTCTTTTCATCGAGTACACTCAAGCAGACTCGATGAATTCGTCGAGACATCTCGAGTGGACTAGATGAATTTGTCGAGTTCACTTGATAAGTCTCGAGTAATGTCTTAAGTCTGTTTGTCGAGTACCAAAGTGATCACTCGAGAACACTCGACGAATTCGTCGGGTGGTCTGCTGGATTCTCGTGAACACTCGACGAATTTGTTGAGTGCTCTCGAGAAGGTCTCGAGTGATCTTAGTTATAGTTTTTTCCCATCTCAGCTTTCTGCTAAGTTATTTTCATCGAGTCTTCATGAAGCTTTCATCGAGTCACTAAGTGTATTCGTCGAGTGGTCAATGATTACACGAGTTCACTAGATGAATGAAGACACAGCGCTTTTTTTTCAAATGTGCAGATGGAAATTCCTTTTAGGTCTTCACCATGTACAGTACACGTAGAGATCATTCCTTGATTTTGTTTTTAGTTATTAGAGAGGATGTGCTATATATATATATATATATATTATATATATATATCTTAAGGGTTATTTCTAAAACCCTAATCGTGCTTATTTCAAAAAATTGCAAATCGTCTGTGTCGATTGTTCTTGTTTTCGCAAAGGAATTTTCTGTTGCTGACAAAGTTTATTGCACGATCCTTCTCAAAGAAAGATTCAATAAGATCTCGGATTTCAGATTTGTTCTAGTTCTATTCAGATCTTGTTGTCTCTCAAGTTTTCATATGCAAGTTTCTCAAGAGAAGATTTCTTCTTCCTCTTTCAAGATCAAGATTTTCATTTAAAGCAAGGAAGAAGAAGATCCATTATTTATAGATCTGAAGAAGTTAAATCTCAAGGAGATTTTAGAAGATTATCTTTCAATCTAAAGAGTTGTAAAAATCTCTTTACAATATTTTTGTAGGAGAGTTTGTTCTCCGAGTTTTTGTAGGAGAGATTGTTCTCCAAGTTTATTGGAGTTGCTAACTCCAAGTTGTTAGATTATTTCAATCTGAGATTAGTGAAGTAGCCTAGTCTAGTCGGGAGTGCTAGATAGGTGAGGCGGGAAAGTGGACGTACTCATTCCGAGAAACCACTATAAATCCTTGTGTTTGTGTGTGCTCTTTATTTCTTTGTGCTTTTCTTTAAAGTTTTTTATTCCGCATAAAAGCCATAGAATTCACCTATTCACCTCTCTCTAGGTGATTTAGGTAGCAACTAGATACTTTCAATTGGTATCAGAGGTTGGTTGTTCGCTAAGAAGTTAACAACTTGAACAAAGTTCTCCATCCAGTTGCTAAGACACCATGTCTGGAATGGACAAAAACAAGGATTCTTCCATTAATTTGCCAGTGTGCACGAAAGAGAACTTTCCTATGTGGAAGGAAAGAGTAAGGTTGTACATGGAAGCTGCCAGCCCAAGAATATTTCAGATTGTTGAAGAAGGTCCTCATGTTCCAATGACAACATTTGTCGTAAATCCAAACGTGCAAGTTCCTAAGAAGATGCTTGATTTAACAAAGGATGAGATTGTCATTGTCACCTTGGACAAGAAGGCACATAACATTATTGTCAGTGTAGTGGATGACTTTATGCTGCAAAATCATTTTCACTGCAAGTCCGCCAAAGAGATGTGGGATTCTCTTATTGTCTTGATGGAAGGTACAGAAGAAGTCAGAAGTGATCGTAGATCTCTGCTGAATCAAGAGTGTGAAGCCTTCAAGCAAGACCCAAGAGATAGCATATCTGATACCTACGAGAAATTCTTCAAAATTGTCAACGGTCTAAGAAATTATTACAGAGAGTTCACTGTTGGAGTACTGAATGACAAGTTCTTGAGATCCCTAACGAAGGAATGGCATACCAAGGCAATCACTATAAGGGAATTTGGCAAGGTGGCTACAATGGAGCCTCAGATCTTGTTTGGGAAGCTTCTTTCCCATGAACTAAAGCTTAGCATCAGGAAAGTTGAGGAAGAGGGGAGCAAGACTTCTGGAAGGGATAATTTTGTACCACTGAAGGCCGAAGGTTCAAGGAAAGGTAAAGTTATGCCTCCGATAAGGACACTATCATCAGATGAATATGACGAGTCAGTGGCTTGCTCCTCAAGCTCAAAAAATTTTGATGGAGAGTTCTCCTTACTCTCCAAGCAATTCAAGAGATTGCTAAACAAAAGAAAGAAAAGGAGAAGTCAATCCTCCTTATCCGATCATAGAAGATCAAGACGTGATGGTGAACATCACAAAAAGGATACAACAACGACAAGTATAAAATTAAACCGAATAAACATATTTCAACTGATATTATTTGTTATTACTGCAATAAGCCAGGGCATATGATCGCGGAATATTTGTACAAGAAGAAAGAAGGATTGAGAAAGGAAGACAAGAAATCCTTCAAAAATAAGAAGAAGGAGGAAAAGAGCTTCTTGGCTAAGAAGTCTAAAACTTTGAGCGACAATGGCTCAGACGAGTCAAGCTCAGACGAAGAAGCCTACTTCTGGCTCATGGCTCAGACCGATCAGGAAACCTATGACACCACTTATGAGGGGAAGGTAAACTCTCATACTCCTTTATTTGAGTCTGAAGTTGAGTCCAATGTGGATGAAGGCTACAGTTCTCAGGAGGAATCGGAATTAATGGTTCAGCACCAAGCATTGTTAAAGTTATTTAACAAATGCCGCAAGGCAGTTAAATATCAAGCTAAAGAGATTGCGACTCTCAAGACCGTGGAATCGGATTTGAGGGAAGAAATTGAAAAATTGATTCCCTATAGAGATGAAGTCCAACTCTTGAAGGACGAACTCAAAAGCTCTACTGAACTAATAAAGGTTAAGGAGAAATCTATAAATGAGTTGGAAGGGAAGTTAGTGGTTGAGAGGAAGCAAGTAGAAAGCTTCTCCAAACCAAAGACCATCCTTCCTTTATTGATGGCTTTTCAGCTCCTGTGAAGGGTAGCGGTTTTGGTCATGAGACCGAGAAAAGTAAGGCTACTAAGAAAAGGGTCGTTAAGGGTAAGGGAAAGGCGAATCAAAGTCAACCTTCATTCAAGAAGGTAGTCTTTCCGACAAATAACTATGACATTGAAACATCTTATGGACACTTTACGAGACAAACTCACGTTGAGTCAAATAAGAGTAGCCAAGGATGGAGCCATCCCTGAAACATCAGAATGACTGCTTTCAAAGCTCCTTACGAAGAGATAGTTCTCAAGGACTATGGTTCATTTGTGCATGGATCGTCAGCTAAGAAAGAACCAAAAGTCAAACCTGCTGCTACGAAACCACTTGAGAAGGAGCCATATGTTTATTGTAATCACGAGGCTTCTACCTCCAAGACTGTATCTCCTGCTATACCCCCGCCCCTTCTCGTTCAAAGAGTTAATAAGGAGAGGAAAAGAAGGTACAACAGGTTCGACTGCTGTTGTTGTGGCAAAGTTGGTCACTTCGCCATAGATTGTTGGTTTAATCCAAAGAATTTCAGGACTCCACTAGTTAATAATGCAAGGATGACCACTCGCAATATTAACACTCCAAGTGGAAGTCGTCTAACAAGAAGCCAAGGACCCAAATCCTTTTGGGTTCCTAAGAGCAATTGATTATTGATTGCAGGTATGTCCAAAGGCCAACAATACGCCTATCGGGTATTTGGACAATGGATGTTCGCGGCACATGACTGGAACAAGAAGCTTATTGGAAAATTTCACCCCCAATCAAGGGTTGTCCAAAGGTCATCTTCGGTGGATCTGATCGGGGAATCAAGAAAGACTACAGTAAGATTACCAATGGTATGGTCTCTTTCACAGACATAGCTTATGTTAAGGGATTACAACATAATCGTATTATCATAAGTCAATTATGTGACAAAGGTTATATGGTTGAGTTCTACAAGGACAAGTGCTTGATAAAGTCGTCTGATACGTCAGAAACTATTTTTACTGGCACTCGGAGTAGAAATATTTTCTGCTTAAATTTTCTTTGTTTAGATTCTTCTACAGCAGTGTGTTTTTTAGCAAAAGATAGTGCATCTCTTTGTGACAAATGGCACAAAAGACTAGCACATATTAATTTTAAAACTATAAGTAAATTATTTTCTCACAACTTAGTGCGTGACGCACTTGATGTTAAGTGCATTAAAGAGAGACCTTGGCATGCATGCCAAATGGGCAAGTAGACTCAGGCTAACTTTAAGAGCATCATTGGCAAAGATTCTACCAGATGTTTATATCTGCTTCATTTGTATCTATTTGGTCCCATGCCAGTTAGGAGTTTTGGAGGTAAAGCTTATACCTTGGTAATTGTTGATGACTACTCACATTTTGCTTGGGTATTCTTTCTGAAACATAAGTCAGATACTTTTGACTCTTTCACTAATTTTGTTAGGCAAATATAGAATGAACTAAACTGCTCCGTAGTCAAAATCAGAAGTGACCACAGAACAGAAATCAAGCCTGAGGCTATGACAGAGTTTTGTGAAAGCTTAGGTATCTTTCATGAGTTTTCCTCTCCTCATACTCCACAACAAAATGGAGTTGCCAAGAGAAAGAATAGAACACTCATAGAGGCAAGTAGAACACTGTTGAATGATTCTTCTCTTCCTGAATATTTCTGGGCAGAAGCCGTCAACACTGCTTGTCACGTGCAAAACAGGGCACTAATCAACAAGAACCATCGTAAGACACCTTATGAACTTCTAAAGGGAAGGAAACCAACTATATCTTATTTTAGATTTTTTGGCAGTAAGTACTTCGTACTTAACAATGGGAAGTATTACAAAACTAAGTTTAGTGAAAAATGTTTTGAAGGTATTTTGTAGACTGTAGTAGCCATAGTAAGGCATATTGGATTTTCAACAAGAAAACTTTTATTGTAGAAGAATCCATAAATATTGTATTTGATGAGATGTGTAAGCTTCACAACAGCACTTCTAGTGTTTTTATTGAAGATGCAGGTGCATGTTTGAAATTGAAAGAACTCAACATGGAAGAAGTCATTAAAGAAGATGCTCCAGGGATAGTTTCAGTGAATATTCCAATTACACCTAAAGAAGAAGAACCTCAAGAAATAGAAGACGTACCAAAAGTAGAAGAACCTGGTATTAAGGAAGATGCAAGGAATATGGTGATCAGACATCAGAGAGATCACCCAGCAAATCAAATCATCAGATATACCTGAGTTGGAATAAGGACAAGAAGAGGTACAACTAACGAAGTTTTGCATTTAAGATTTCTTTCGTAGATTGAGCCAAAGAAATTTGATGGGCCCAAAGAGGATGCTTCATGGGTTATTGCAATGCAAGAGGAGCTCAATCAATTAAAAAGATGCAAAGTTTGGTAGTTGGTGCCAAGACCCAAAGGTCAAAATGTCATTGGAATTTAAGAAACAAGTTGGATGAAAACAGTGTGATCATCAAGAACAAGGCCAGACTTGTTGCCCAAGGTTACCGACAAGAAGAAGGGATTGACTTCGATCAAACTTATGCTCCAGTGGCAAGACTTGAAGCGATCAGGTTGTTTCTAGCGTATGCTGCTCAGAAGGGTTTAAGGTGTATCAAATGGACGTGAAGTCAGCCTTCCTTAATGGTAATCTAAAGGAAGAAGTATACGTAGAACAACCTCAAGGTTTTCTTGATTCCTCCCTCCTTGATTATGTTTATTTCTTACAAAAAGCTTTATATTGTCTAAAATAAGCACCCCGAGCATGGTATGAGACCCTCTCTAGCTTTCTTCTTGAGAACAAATTCACAAGAGGAAAGATAGACAAGTCATTATTTCTTAGGGAAGTAAAAGGCAAGATTTTGCTAGTGCAATTCTATGTCGATGATATTATCTTTGGATCTACGGAAGATCACTATTGCAAAAACTTCTCTAACTTGATTCAAGGGAAATTTGAAATGAGTAGTATGGGTGAGCTGAAGTATTTCCTAAGACTTCAGGTGAAACAATCTTAAGATGGAATTTTCATCTCTCAGATGAAGTTCACCAAAGAGTTAATTAATAAATTCGGAATGGAGAATGCAACCTCAATGAGGACTCTAATGGGTTCAACCATGACTCTGGACAAGGATGAGAAAGGGAAACCTTTTAATGAAACCAAGTATAGAAGCATAATTGGTGTAACACCCCAGGTTTCGCTAAGCATGGAGGTTGGAATGCCCAAGGCTAAGTGTGGGTTATCTGTATCTGGGAGCTAGCACCGGCACTAGGTGCTAGCGCTGATGTTAGCTGCCCCGTTGAGAAGACTAGCAATTTTGATGGTTACATCGAGATGGATTCATCGAGATGGTTTTGTCGAAAGGAGTTCGTCGAGAGGCTAGCGCGGGCGGTAGCACTAGCATCGGCGTTAGAATTCGTCGTGTGTTGTAGTTCCATCAGGGATGTCGAGATGGATTCATCGAGAGGGATTTCATCGAGTTTCTAGCGTAGGCGGTAGCGCTAGCGCCGACGGAAGCTTACGGAACCAGATCCGTAAGTAGCATTTTCTAGATATTCGTTCTTCTTAGATCTTGATCCAAAGGCTCAGATAGGTGTGTCCTAAAGCCCTAAATAGGGAAGAAGAGTTCTACTCTCTTTTCATTAAGTCATTTGTGCTTTTGGAGGCTAAGGAAAGAGGTAGAGTTTGGAGGAAGAAGAAGAGCAAGATCCGCCATTGTAGGAGCGTCGGAGCTCCATTCGTTGATCCGAAACCAGATTCGTGGAGAGGACTCGAAGGCGCTCTTTTCTGTATGTTCCTTTCAACTGATCCATGGCGAGGAAGAGAACTCTTAGGGTAATGACATCTCTCCTCCTGGTTTAAGGATGCTTGCATGACATCTCTTATTTTCTCTTTCTCTTTTTTGAAATTTTGGCACCGGATCTCTCAAATGAGAGGGGTTCGGGTCGCCTTGATTCAAGAAGAACCATCGGGTTGATTGAGTTCATCCCCGAAATGATCTTGCATTAGAGATCAGCTCTGTTAGCGGATTAGGCATTGTGGGTGAAGCTAAACTCGCGACCCATTGTCCGATTCGGTAATGTTGCTTAACGTGTATTTTAGGGATTTTTGCTAGAAATCTAGCTGCGGCAAAAATGTCGTTGTGACGCCCTTTTGGGTTTCGTGTGAGAACGAACGTTGGTTTTGGGCGAGATTATTTGCGCGTGATGAAGGGCTTGTGATGCCCGTTGGTATGAGAAGGCGAGGATTTGTCTTTGTGGTCGGCTGGCCAGCCCGTGACAATGCAAGTCATGTTGGGAGGGTGTCCCGACAAGACATATCCCCTTCTATTTTGGGTGTGTTGAAGCTGACGAGAATGTCTGTGCTGAAGGATAAGCCCGATGGCATTGTAGGACATTTGCAGGTGGGGTCTAGGCAAGAGCTTCTAGCACCGATTGTACTCTTGGTGGTGTTTCTGGCAAGAATGGGCGAGCTGATGGGCAAGCCTGATGGCATTAAGGGCCTTGTGCGGGTGGGGTCTCAGCATGAGTTCTTGGTCTTGGGCTTGCATGCCCTTGGTGGAAATGATGAGTACCACTGTGTTTTGGTGAATTGATGATATGTGATGTTGTGTAGAAGCATACACGCCATAAGTTGCCTTATGTAAAACCCAGGATTGCATTTGTAGGCCCCCTTACTTTAATTACTCAACATAGAAACATGGATGATGCTTGCAACACTCATACCTATTGTTTTTATGTTGTTATTATTTATTACATTTGCATAATAAGTGCTGACTTGCAGGGTGATATAGTTCCCCGGGATCCGCTAGGATGGCTGGTAGGAGGGGTGTTGTTACACCGTCGTTGGTCAGCCAAAGCTGACCCTCGTTATATCGCTCTTTGTGTATTGGATGCAGGGCAAGGATCGCAGGCTGGACCCAGCTCGCCGGCCAAAAAAGCCTAAGCCTCATGAAGTGTACCTTCTCCTATTTTCATGTCTGATCATGTTGTCTTTATTTTGTTCCGACTTGCAGGTCAAGGTAGCATAGGAATGTTATTATCTTTTGGATATTTTATGTGTTGTGGTTGATGACTAGAGCATTGGTTTTATAAGGCCTTAAGGCCATGGTACTCTTATGTTGTTGTCGACAACTTATGTGTCTTGTTAAATGTTTCCGTTGTGTTTGTTCTGAGTTTTGAGTTGGGTAGAATCTATATCACTTTTTAATATTAAAGCTGTGGTGATTATATGTTGTGGGGTCCCAACTGGACCTATATTTATTTAGTCATTGCAATGGAGGTGTTACAATTGGATCATTGCTCTACCTTACTGCCAGTAGACTGGACATAATGTTTTCAACATGTGTTTGTGCTAGATTTTAGGTGAACTCTAAGGAATCTGATTATGCCACTACAAACAGGATTTTGAGATACCTAAAAGGCACACTGAATCTTGGCTTATGGTACCCAAGAAGTAATGACTTCGAGCTAACTGGCTTTTGAGATGCTGATTTTGCAAGTGGCAGGGATGACAGAAAAATCATTTTCAGGACTTGCCAATTCCTAGGAAGGAGGCTTATTTCTTTGAGAAGCAAGAAGCAGAATTGTGTAGCAACTTCAACTGCTGAATCGGAGTATATCTCCGCAGGCAGTTGTTGTGCAAAACTTCTATGGATCAAGAATCAGCTAGAAGACTACAACTTGAAGTTGAAGGAGATTCCCATGTTCTGTGACTCATCAAGTGCCATAGCAATTGCTAACAATCCAGTCTCTCATAGCTGGACAAAGCACATAGAGATATGTTATCAATTCATTAGGGAGAATGTGGAGGACAAGGACATCAACCTCGGTTATGTCCCGACGGATAAGCAGATTGCAGACATTTTTCACGAAGCCGCTAGATGAGGCCAATTTCAACTATTTCAAGTTGGAACTTGGTATGTTGAACAAGGACTCTTGAAGAAAAGCTCAGGAAATCAGTCCAAGCACTAAATTTCTAAGGGGGGAGAAGATTGAGTGGGAGATGAAACATGTTTTCAAAGTCTACTTCCAAATAAGGACTCTGGTGTAGTTGCTGAGGGGGAGAACCCTGTTGAACTGCATTGTTATCACTTCCCTATCTAAAGCAGTCAGAAAGGGGGAGAGGAGATTGAAAGGGGGAAAAGCTAAGTCTTTAACTCTCTATGCCACTTTATGTATTTGATATTATTTTTTATCTGTGCAATTCACCTTTGTAGATAGGGTTCTGACTTTTTCAAATAGGGGAAGATTATTGGGAATTGTATCCACAATTACCTTGATTTGAAGAAGTCCCCTTACACTAAGATGAATTGAGTTTGTATTTGATTTGGTATCTTAGTTATGTGTTTGTAGGATATTAATTGCTAAGTACAAACCAATGTCAGGTTTCAATGAGTCATAATCACAGGCCTATGCAATATAATCCCTCATTGTGTATACTAAGGTGTTGACTCATGTGAAATTTCTCTATTGGGGGGTACTTCATATTCAAACACTATGGAGGAGTCAAGTTGAAGTAGTTGCTGTGTTCAGGACTGCAAGAGATTTTATTCAATTCAATTCATTGAGTACACTCGAGAATACTCGATGAATTTGTCGAGTACACTCGAGAAGACTCGACGAATTCATCGAGGCCTCTCGAGTGGACTAGATGAATTCATCGAGATTATTTGATAGGTCCCGTGAAATGTCTTAACTCTTTTCGTTGAGTACACTCAAGAAGACTCGACGAATTCATCGAGACATCTCGAGTGTACTAGACGAATTCATCGAGTTCACTTGGTATGTCTCGAGTAATGTCTTAAGTCAGTTCATCGAGTAATAAAGTGTTCACTTCGAGAACACTCGATGAATTCATCGAGTGGTCTGATAGTTTCTCGTGAACACTCGACGAATTTGTCGAGTGCTCTCAAGAAGGTCTCCAGTGATCTTAGCTATAGCTTCTTCCCGTCTCAGCTTTCTGCTAAGTTATTTTCATCGAGTCTTTATGAATCTTTCAGTCGAGACAATAAGTGAATTCATCGAGTGGTCAATGATTACACGAGTTCACTTGACGAATGAAGACATAGCACTTTCTTTTCAAATGTGTAAACAGAAATTCCTTTTAGGTCTTCACCATGTACAGTACATGTGGAGATCATTCCTTGATTTCATTTTTAGCCATCAAAGAGGATGTGCTATATATATATATCTTAAGGGTTATTTCTTAAACCATAATCGTGCTTATTTCTAAAAAACGCAAATTGTCTGTGTCGACTATTCTTATTTTTACAAAGGAATTTTCTGCTACCGACAAAGTTTATTGCACAATCCTTCTCAAAGAAAAGATTCAACAAGATCTCTGATTTCAGATTTGTTCAAGTTCTATTCAGATCTTGTTGTCTCTCAAGTTTTCAGATCCAAGTTTCTCAAGAGAAGATTTCTTCATCCTCTTTCAAGATCAAGATTTTCATTTCAGCCAAGGAAGAAGAAGATCCATTATTTTCAAATCTGAAGAAGTTAAATCTCAAGGAGAGTTTAGAAGATTGTCTGTCAATCTAAAGAGTAGTAAAAATCCCTTTACAATATTTTTGTAGTAGAGTTTGTTCTCCGAGTTTTTGTAGGTAGAGATTGTTCTCCGAGTTTATAGGAGTTGCTAACTCCGAGTTGTAAGATTGTTTCAATCTAAGATTAGTGAATTAGCCTAGTCTAGTCGGGAGTGCTAGATAGGTGAGGCGGGAAAGTGAATGTACTCATTCCTGGGGAACCACTATAAATCCTTATGTTTGTGTGTGCTCTTTATTTCTGTGTGCTTTTATTTAAAGGTTTTTAATTCCGCATAAAAGCCATAGAATTCACCTATTCACACCCCCCCTATAGGTGATTTAGGTAGCAACTAGATACTTTCAATGATAGTGTGTGGTAAATAATAATCATGAAAATAGGTATATAGAATGATCATATGAATATATGGAAGTACACTAATATAAAATTCTTCCTAAGTGTGTGCTCCCCCTAAATATGTGTTCCCACTAAACTCAATGGCTTTTATGTTTTCTCTCCCAAGATTTCTCAATTTAATCTCCCCCTTTTGGTATTATCAAAAGAGGGTGAAGGTGAAATATTTCATGAAATAATGAACCACTTTAAAAAATTATAATCATGATAGAGAAAAGAGAATATTCAACAGAAAAATTATGATGAAATGCATAGTGAGGGAATTACACATAAGATAATCATTAAATTATAAGAGTACAAATGTAGAATAGAGATACAAAAAAATAGTAATTATAATTCGATAAACTTCAAAAAAATCATGAATGAGCAACAAGCAAAGTGTAAATCTGATAAGCATGAAAGAGAATTGCAAAGAATCAACACATATGAGATAAGCATGATAAACCAATGATCATACATAGGGTGAAGCATAGAAAAATAATCTTGTGAAATCATGAAGTAAGTGATAAGCATGAAGGAATACTCAGATAATTGAATACTCATAATGAAAATTACGATTAGGAATGTAAAGGAAATCATACTGGCATACGAGTAAGTTTCTACAACTACAAAGATGAAGTTAGACCCAAAGCAGCAAGAATTCTAATGTAGCAAATGAAGTTACATCATAAAATTAAAATAATAAATAATGATTACTATCGTCGACGGTATAGTCTATCGCACTGCAATATCATTAGCAGAAACTAGAATTCATATTTTAAATAATTATATTCCTCTTCTAATATGTGATAACTCATTAGTAGTCATAAGAGAGATGATGATATTTAAAATATCATGTGACTTCAAAAATTAAGGCTTAAAGTTTATTTGATGATTGAGAGGATCATCTTTGAGGTATCAAGTTGTATAAGAATGATAAATAGCATAATCGATATAAAGTCAAAAGATTAACTTATTACAATGTTAAGAGATTTGCAAGATAATCAAATAAACATTGTAGAGATCATGCAAAGTAATCTAGTACATTATTTCTCATGTAAAGGAATATTCAATGAAGCTTAGAGACCAATTCTTATATATGGAAATGTTATATGAAACAATTATTATACAAGAGTATATCATCAATAGTTTATACCATATGTATTAAGCAAGAAACATATCAATACGTAATGAATTGTACACTAACAACATCATCATGCATAGTAAAATTACTTCCACAAATTCTAAGCACAAGTACAACTACAAAGATGCTTCATTCACACAATGCTCATTAAAACATATTAGGGATATGAATTATTTCTTGGAAGATCACAAGGTTTTGAGTTTTTTATTTTATTTACAGTGATAAAGTGTACCAAAGAGAAGTGGAGAGTGGTTTTTTTATAGTTTTAAGTTTGCACAAGGACACCTTACAATGCCTTCTTAAGGTGCCCAACCTTACGATGTTCATTAAGATTTATAAGAAGGGGAAGTAGTGTTTGGGCGAGTTTTCTTGTCATTTATTTTTTTTATTTTTTTTATTTTGAATGGACAAGAGCTTTAATTCACTTATTAGCAAACATGCATATATAAATCACACTCCTCTTGATGTAGTGCATAAATATACATGGATCACATAGAGGCAATCCAATGGAGTGTATGTAATTTGTCTATGCATGCCAATTAGTTGTGGCATAGACACTACATATACATGTAAACAAAATAATATGCATAAGTATTTAACATGATGAGTGGATGTGTGTAAACATTGCTCAAATATATCCTTACACATCCATAGAGACATACATAAGCATCATGTCGCATTCACCTGCACATTATTTTCAAGATACATAAATAGATTTTTACTTGGCATGAAAGTACACTACAATGTAAACAATGATTAAAGCATGACAAATCAAATATTTTAGGAAATCTTAACGATTTATATATACTATGATATTCATAGCATATTAGCTTAGCAATTTTTATATGATTTAATATTTTTAAAAATAAACACAAATGAATAGAAGCATCAAAACATATTTTTGCATTTTTAACTTGCTTTGTATTTTTTCAGTTTCAATTATTTATAAGGAAAAAATAGTAATGAAAATATAGTAATTTTGTGCACAGAAAGCATTAATGAGCAAATTAGTTAATATAATATCCCATAACAACAAAAATACAAAGAAATGTAAGCAAAGTGAAAACATCATTTATTTTTGGCGGTAGAGGTTATCACGCGGCGATAGTAAAGAAAGATTTGTTAATTCATGTAGAAAACAAATTTTTGGATAATTTTCTTTTTCAAGTTTTTTGGATTATATATATACTATAAGGAGCAACTAATACAAGCAAAATATAGCAAAAATAGCAAGTATCGGAAGTAATATGATTGATCATGCATTACACTACATATATTCAGATGTCTCATGTTTGTACGAAATGTAGAGAATGATCTAAATTCAAAAAAGGATGCTTTCATTGTACTTACAGTTCACTTAGAAGAACCATCATCTGAATTATTTGATGCACTATCAATTTCCCTTATACTTGATGTGTTTGGCGTAGATTAATTCGAACAAGAGTCCTTTTGATAGATAGAGCATCTATACACATTTTGTTTATCTAATAGATTCGATGATTGTTTACTTCTTTTAGCACCACTAGAAAAAGAACATAAGTATTTTCAAGAAAATTCTAATGTCGAAAGCAATGTTAAAAGTATAAACAAGTGTAAATATATTTTTTCAATACCATATAATAAATAATTCATAGCTTTAGCATATAAATTGCATTCATTTTTTCAAATTCATTAAACTTAATGGTAGGCTTAGGAATCACAATATTGTTCTTTAAAATAGATGGTGCAATATACTTATTAATAGTCATATTTCACACATTAATATCAATAAAAATAAGAACATTTTTCAATAAATCTTTCCATGCATCATAATAACTTCTGGTGAATAATCGATGACTTAATATAGATCTATCATCACTATTCAACAGATCTCTAAGGTTCATAATCTCATACTCTAGGTTATTAAGCAGAATATGAGTAACCTTATTCTGATACCACTTGTTAGATTGTGAAGCGCCCTTAGAGGGGGGTGAATAAGGTATTTTAATTTTTATAAAATCTTTATAAATAAAATGATTGGAATGATTTTATAGAACTTTAACTTTAGAAATGAAACAATATTGAAAACAATAACAGGGACATGATTTATGTCATTTAAAAATGATTACAAAATTTGGATCTTCATAATGATATAGATCAAGGCAATATAGAAAATACCTTTTGTTTTCTATTATGACTCAGCGCCTCATACCAAATGGCCTTACCATATCTATCCCTAGATAGACCTTAAGCCGCCCATAAACTTTAACCTCAGGTCTAGTCTCCTAACATACGAGGTGAATTTCCCCCTAAGCCGTACAAAAACCTAGTCACCAACACACGGGATAATTCCTCTACAGTATAATAAAAGTGTTAAAAAATCAAAGAGAATATACAAGACAGAAAAATTAAAATATTCGAGAATAAAAACTCCCTAGAAAAAACTATGAAGGTGTAAACGAAGGAATGTGTGAGATTGTCACCATAGATGTGTTCATTCATTCGTGTTGAATAAGCTTTGGTTTTGATCATCTTCAAAATATCATTCAATAGCTATAAGGGCCTCTTGGAACTCCTATGGATGTCAGGCACGAAGTCTCCCTGTAAAATAATTCATTTTGTGCATAAGAGATAGAACAAAATGTCCATTAAATAGAACATTGTCTATTATCACCAATGGTAGTACCTATCATCAATGGTAGCCGAATAATTGAATTTTTATGCTCCAGCCATCTCCATTTGGATGAACCACAACAAAAATAGAATCATTACCATTTGTGTCCTCGGCAATCCAACAATGAAATACATACTTATATCGTCCCAAGGATGCTCTGTAATGGGAAGTGGTTGATAAAGCACATGGCTTTTTGCATTGTACCTTTAGCTTGTTGGCAAATCAACCATCACTTTATAAACTATCCAACATCTTTAAAAAGGTTTGGTCAAAAATATATTTCTTGAATCATTATTAATGTTTTTCCCACCCAAATTGACTTCCTAAAGCCACCACCATGTACTTCATGAATGATTTGTGGGCATAATGTTGGGATACATAATTTAATGTTTTAAAAATAACCCATGGACAATTGTAGAGTTGATGTCTTTATCTTCTTGACAAGATTTATAAATAACTGCAAAGTAAGGATCATTTTCATAATGTCCGGGAAGCTGATCAAAACCAACAATATTATATGCCATTTTTTTCAATAGGCAAAGTTTTCTACTTAATGCATCGGCTACTTTGTTTAAACACAAGATATATGACGAATAAAGAACATAAATTCTTGAAGGTAAGAAATCTGCTTAACATGTCTATATTTTAACTCTTTTAGAGCATTAATGTACATAAGAGTTTCATGATTAGAATGCAAAACATAATCTTTTTAAGTTAAATAATGACGGAAAAAAAGTAAGGATTGAACTAGAGCATAACTTTCTAAATCATAGGTAAAATAACATTTTTTTATCATTAAGTTTCTCATTAAAGAAAGCTATGGGAAGCTCGTTTTAGCATAGAATGGATGTGATGCCTATATGTGACCCATCACATTCAACTTCAAAATTATCGTCAAAATTTGGTAAATTATGTCTATGAGCATTAGTTAAATTTTTTTTAATTAAATTATAACATTTTTCTATATCCTTTGTCCAAATAAAGTCTGTATCTTTCATACAACTAGCTAATTGCACAATAATAGAACCTAATTTCTTATGAAATGTCGAATAAAATATAGCTAAGCCATGAAATCTTCTTACCTTGGTGATAGATTGTGATAATGGACATTCGACAATTGCTTTTATTTTGTCGTCATCAACCTTAATTCCTTCAGACGTTATAACATGTCCCAAGAAAACTACACTATTCTTTACAAATGAACACTTTTTCATATTAATATATAATATTTCATTTCTTAATGTTTAAAATTTTTGTTAATATGCCCAATATGAACATCAATATTTTTACTAAAAATTAGAATATCATCAAAATAAACAGTAACAAACTTCTCAATAAATGATCTTAAAATTTAGTTCATTATGTGCATGAACATGGTTGGATGCATTTGAGAGTCCAATTGGTATAACGAGCCATTCATAAATTCAATCCAGTGTTTTAAAAGCGGTTTTCCACCCGTCGCCAGATCTTACTCAAATTTGACGATAACCAATTTAAGGTCATTTTTTGAAAATATTTGGGATCCATGCAACATATATAACATGTCATCAAGTTGAGAATTTGGTAAATGATACTTAATTGTTATTTTATTTATAGCACGACTATCAATACGCATTCTTCATGAACCATCTTTCTTATATGTGAGAGGAAAGGTACGAAACATGGGCTTAAACTCTCTTGAATTAACCCTTTATTTAATAATTCTTCTGATTGTACTTTGTGATGAGCGTACTTTACATAATATATTATGCTCTATTTTAACCTGATTTTCATGAGGTTTCGCTCTTCTTCTATGTGGTTCTAGTATAAAATCCTTCTTCTTCATACTTTGCATCATTTGAGCGTGTTTTGGCTAATTAGAGTATCTTTGCGGACATTTCATGCATTCTCTTCCTTTCTTCATGTCTATATACATTTTGATTGCATAGAATGTGTTGATTATTGCATTATTCTGGTGGTTATTGTTGTTTTACAAGCAAGTACAACATTGTGTAGAATTTCATGGGAGTTTCAACCCCATTTCGCAACAATGGCCACTGAATGTGCATTTTTCTTCTATAACATCCCCAAAACACCTAGACTCCTAAGATGCATTTTGTCATGATAAGGTCATGACATTGCTCTAAGAGACCAAAATGTCCCTAAGAACCAAGGTGAATAGGTGAAAATCACCTAGGTGTGCAAATAGACAAATTTGAGTCCAAGGCTTAGGGGTTGATATTTAAGCTTCAAAATGACAAGCTAACCCCACCAACTCTTCTTAAACCCCTTGGGGAGTCCCTTGGGTCATTTAGGCCACATTAGGGTCAACCCAATTGATCAAATTGACCAATGTCAACTCTATCCCCAAATAGGTCAAACCACCCTATTTAGGGCCAATTATGGTTCAATTGGCCTAATTGACTTCCCCCAAGTCCATTTAACCATCAAGGGAGGCCAAAGAGGTCAACATTGACCCATTGGGCCCACTCAATTTCATCAAATTGATCAAAGTCAACTCTTGATCAACTTCACCACAATTTGGCCCAACTAGACTAAATTGACCCGATGTGGGCCCCACCATGGTCCAATCCACCATTTATTGTGCTCATGGACCCATGACCACCATTTAGGGTTATCCCACTCATAAATTTGACCAAGTCAACTCAAAAGTCAACACTTGGTCAAATAGGCAAAAATTTGGCTTATGTGGAATTAAATCAAATTCACATGGGCTAAGGCCCTCAATAGAGGCCTATTCTGCAGCCCAAACATCAATTACCATGCTTGCCCCTTTGAATTTAAAAGAGGGAGACATGCAAGGGTTGAATTTAGGAAAACACCCAATTTTCACAAAGGGACAAACCATGAATTCATGGAATGAGCTCCACATGGCTCCAATTCCTCCTTCCAAAACCTTCCCTCATCTTCAACAATGAATTTCAGCTGAATTCATGCAAAGGGGTGGCCAGTTGGAGGGGAATTGAGGAGTTCATTAGCTAGCCGAGAGCTGCAATAATGGCAACCTTAGTTAAAGACCTCCCCGGCTCCAATTTGAGCCCCCATCACCTTCAAAAACTCGAGAGAAGAATCCCCAACTTTCTTGAAGGAATCATGGACTGGATGGGGATATCAGCAAGGTCCTCTAATGGAGGTGGTTGGCCATGGAAATTTTGGGAAAAGTCCACCATCAAGTTCATTTAAGGTAGGTTTCCTCTTCTCCTCCTCTTGTGACAGCTTCATCCATCTCCAATTTTCAAAATCTAGGAAGAAATGGAGAAATTCATTTCATATTTAGTATTCCCAAACTCAAAAATCGAAAATGGCGGGAGTGCAAATCTGGGCACCTCTGGCCAAGATCTCACCGCCGGTGGATAGCCAAACCTTGGATGGAGGTGGTGGCTTGAGGGTTTAGACGAAGTTGCCCTCAGGTGGCCGGAATAAGGAGGAAAAATCGGCCCAGGAAGAGTTGATCTGAGCCCTTTCCTCAAGGAGAAGATGACCCCACAACCATTAGATCTGGGAAGATCTGTGTAATCAATCCTTGTATTTTTCTTCTCCTCTCAGCATACTTATTCTCCATGATTGAATTTGAATTTCTTTCTTCTTTTGGGTTGTCCTGAAAAAGGAATTCTTATTGGACAGTTGATTTCACTTTCTTCTTTTATTCCCGACCCAGTCCATCAGTTCTGAATACATTCCAAGAATGTTTTTGCTGCCTCCTGGAATACATTCCATTCCTGGCAAAAAATGAGCCGTCGGAGGATTGTCTTCAGTATTATGGACCTTCTAAAAAGGTATCAAATGAAAAGCTGAAAAAGTTTCTATTTCAGACTGTATTCGACGCTGCGTCGACTTCATCATTCTTCATATCGATGTACCTCTGAGTTCTTATAAGAGTAGCTCCGAATTCCTTCTTAGCTCTGGCTGAACTCAGAAGTCGATGTTGCGTCGATTACTTATCGACGTATCCGTCGAGTTGAAAGCTTTGACTTGAGCTTCATCTTTTATGTTGAATAGAAGTCAAAGTTATGTCGACTTCTAAGATGGCTTCAACGGGCTCTTCCTTCTGCGTCGAGTTCCTTTCGACGTTTCGTCGACTTGACTTATACTTCGACAAGCTGATTGAGTTGCTTCGACTTTCAGTCAGAGTTACATCGACATCTAGTCAAAGTTGCGTCGACATCTATTTAATGTAAGTTTTAACTCAACTGAATTTGTACTTATCTTGACCTAGTCTTGAAACTCTAGGGCGAGTGTGACATCCTAAGACATCTAATGACCAACTTACCATTTCTACAATGTGGTTAATATAACCTAACTAATGAAATCACTTTAAGTAATTTGTTAGATAAATCACAAGGGTTTTTGCCAACACCCCTAACATTGGCAGTAAAGATCATGTCAATGGGGCAGCAGTCACCGGGCATTCAAGTCAATGCATTAGCAGGAGAAATGAAGCCAAATAGTAAAGAAGTTAATGCACGGCGTTAACACTAACGGAGGTAGTAACTAGATGGCATGTTTGATAATCAACAGCTGATTAATGGAGCCAAATAGGGCAAGAAATCAGTCCAACATTGGGAATGTATATGGAGCTAACATGGTGTGGTGACCCTATCATGGTGCTATGGTGGTATTCTAAAGTAAGGAATGCGCTTACCATTCCTGGATGGATGCATGCTAGATCTCATTCCATTTAGACTACTGCCGGACGATAACATCTACCATAGGCGCTAGCTCACATTCTTATATAAAGAGTCTCTTCTCCTATTATTTTATCAATGATCAAAGCAACAACTTCGATCCAATTTTTGTAAGCCCACTGTTATTCTATAGGAATGACTAAGATCACACCTAGAGGGGGGTGAATAGTGTGATGGGTGATTTATGAGACTTTCTTTTTTTAGAATAAAACCACAGAACAATCAATCACAACAAAGCACACAGAAGAAACAAAGATTTATAGTGGTTCCCCAAGAATTGGGTACATCCACTTCCCCACACCTCTCAAGCAAAGTGCTTGACAAGGCAAAACTCCACCAAAACTCAGAACTCACTGAGTTCCAACCTCAGCCATTTACAATACAAAACGTACACTCAGATCTACAATTAGATCCTACCTCAGATCACAAAGATCTTACACTCAGATCACTAAAATCTCACTTTAAGATTCACACAGGACTCCTACACTCAGATCACAAAGATCTTACACAACTGTTTATAAGATTACATTTTTTACAGTATTGGACTCAAACAGAATTAAGGCTTGGATCTTGAGTCTTCAATAGAAAACCTAGTAGTAGGCTTCTTCTTCCTTGATAGATGATGATATATATTTTGTAAGAGTAAATCTGTATCAAGGAGAATGAGCAGCAACAATCACTTCTTTCTTTTTAGATAGTTGAAAACTTCTTCATTCTTCAGAATTAGAGTCAATGGCACTCTTGGGAATTGAAAAGGATTTTGCTCTTGATAGTAGAATAATTGACTTGAGAATTCTTATTGTTGAATTTTATATTCTACAAATCATTAGTTATGACAAGAGGAGTCCATCTCCTTTTATAGTGGTGCATTTCTTAAATGGAAATGGAGGAGATCAGGGGATGTGATTAATATCATTGAATTTGAATATTCAAATTCGATCAGAAAAGGGAATATACAAATTTGGCCTAATTTTGAATATTCCTCGTATAGTAAGAATGATCAGAAAAAGGAATGCATAATTTTGACTTATTTTAGAATGATCCTCCAATAGTATTAATTCAGTAATCGATTCCATAATCAATTCTCCAACAAATTTAATCCATTAAAGACTTACATATGAGTACCATTGAAATGCACCTTGATTTGCATGAAAAGATTGGAGAAATAATAATGACATGCGTTTACAAATACTTAGAGTAAATCTGAATAATTGTTAGTCTGTCCAGTCGACGTGGAGATTGTCCCGTCGATCGAATTTAATCTAGTCGATTCCCTGTCCAATCGATTTGTAGAATAGATGATCTTTCTAGTACATTTTTCCTTGTAACAAAGTAGATAAGCTCAGCATAGATAGATTATCTAGTCAATCAATTTTGTTGACATATTTTCCCGTCGATACTTTAAGTTCAATTGACAGAGCGTCCCGTTGATTTTTACTTAATAATATTATGAATTCATTATTTCCTGATTTCAGTAATCCTCCTTGGTTTTTCCAAGAAGTGTCTTCAAGATAAATGTCATTATGTAATTAGTAATATATTTGAGATCATATAACATGAGTAAGTGTTGGGTCTAAGTGCCCCTTAGCAATATATATTAATTTTCCCTAGATCATAAGTACCTGTCTCAAGCATAATCAAGGATTCATCAAACACATTAAGTTTATTATTATGTTAATGTTCTTCTTTAAATCAGGAATCTTGGGGACCAAATTCTCAACAATCTCCCCCTATTTGAAGAAGTCAGAACCTCACATAATAATAACCTTTATAAATAAAAGAGAAAGCAAATAGATATAAAGTGAGCGATCTAATAGGTATTAAATGCTAGAGTTCGCAGGTTTAGGATGGAGTTTTAACAATAATCACAAGATCCACACATTATTCTCCTATATTTAATCACTATCACCAACAACATTTCTTTTTTGCCTGGAGAAGTAGTTCCTTGGCTTTGGTTTGTACCTAGGAGGAGCTGGATCCTGAGAATTATTTTTTCAATGTAGCCTTCTCTTGGTCTCCTGATCATGGTGCTTCTTTAGGTCAGCTGAGTTATAGAATCTTTCCATATGTAGTCCTTTGTTGACAAAATCTTTCCATGTGGAGAGTATGATTTCCTTATAAATAGGACTCCATTCTTCATATCCTGGCATTTGTTTGATCTCCTCTCTCCTCCTTTGTCTAGCCTGCCAGTCTTCTTCAGTGTTGATTGCTTTTCTTTTCTGATATGGACCTGCTTCCATTCTTGGAGGACGGATATAATAATGTTCAGGGGGAACATAACTTTCTTCATCATTATATTGAGGTTCATAATTTAACCCTCGTAGGTTCATGGTAGCTCTTACTTCATTGGCTATCCAGACTGCTTAGTCCGCTCCAGATTTCATAAGATTTTCCTCCCCCTTTCTGACTTCTTCAGATAGGTGGGAGCCACTTCTGTTGTGCAGTCAGTCAATTTTTTGTGGAGATGGTTTACTCCATCTGAGATGTGGTTCTTTGTTTCTAAGAGATGAGCATTCAACAACTGAATTTCTTCAGCATTTGTCTCTTAAAGTATTCTTCTATTTTCTAGGATGTGATTGCCAGAAGCCTGGAAGGCATTTTGCAAGTTTTCAGAAGTGGTGTATTGATTTTTGATTACATCATCCATTTTTTGTTGGCATCTTGTAATTGTCTAGCAGTGTAGTCTACTACATTGGCTGCTTTGTAAAACAATTTGTATGACTGAGTGTGCATGTGATTCACATCCTTCTGCAAGTCTGAATATTTCTTCCACATTTCTGTTCTCAAGGATTGAACAGACTTATCAACATATGATTCAATATGTTTTCTTTGGTTTTTAAGTAGGAGGTGGATCTAATTGATTAGGGAGGTGGAAGAGGATTCATGAATGTTGCTAGATGGGATGGGTTGTGCTTCTACATATGGAGGAGGGCTTGGTTCATATGTGCCAAAGTCCGCATCTTTTTACAGACAATCAAGAGTGTCTGCCATTAATTGCCTAGATGGTGATGGTTCTCTTGCAACATTTTTGCCTTGTCAAGCACACTACTTGAGATGGTGTGGGGAAAGTGGATGTACCCAATTTTTGGGGAACCACTATAAATCTTTGTGTCTTCTGTGTGCTTTGTTGTGATTGATTGTTCTGTGGTTTTACTCTAAAAAAAGTCTCATAAATCACCCATCACACTATTCACCCCCCTGTAGGTGTGATATTAGTCATTCCTATAGAATAATAATCGTTATCAGAGGCAGGTTGAGTTCTAAATAGACTAACAGCTAAGGAACAAGATCTGCTCTGGATTGAACTATACTCACACCATGACTGGAGAGAACTACAAAGAACTCAGTTCTATGAAGTTGCCCATATGCAGAAAGGATAATTTTGCCATGTGGAAGGAATGGGTGAAACTCTATATGGAAGCATCTGATCCAAGGATCTTCATGACCATTGAAGATGGTCCTGTTGGAGCATGCGTTCCACACTCGTCCGGTTTGAGAATAACAAATCCCGAATGTATTTGATCCTATTTTTGATTAATGGTGTGCAGATAACAGGCGCAAGAATAACATGTTTGCAATTGGAGCAAAATACTGATTTTCCAGAAATTGGAGCTATCGGATTTCCGACAGCTAGCTAATGGATTTCCGACAGCGCACGATTTCTTCCGTTCTCCGATCTATACTCAGCGGTTTAGAGCTATCGGATTTCTGGCAGCAGTAACAGATTTCTGACAGTGCACGATTTTCCCGTAACTCCAAGACGTGCAGCAGTTATGCAAGCTAACGGATATCCGATAGTACTATCGGATATCCGACAGCCCGCGTCTCAACCACGACCTCCACTTCGCGCAGAAACTTTGAATTAGTGGGACATGTGGCAAATTCTGGAGATATCGGATTTTGGCGATACCTAGCTAACGGACGGCGACATCTCTCTTTTATTAAAAGAGTTCAGAACTTCGTGGATTTCATGCTTTAAGACCTTCAAGACTTCTTCCTGTGTGTCATCGTCCAGAGAGCTCCAGAGAACGAAAATCCCCATCCTTGAAGAAGAAAAGAGAGAGCGAAGCCGAAGATTGTACACGCGTTCCAAGGAGATTTTCTCAAGGATTCTTTGCTGCTTTGGTCCGGAAATTTTAAAGGGGGTTTTTATTTTGTATTTTCATTTATATTTACATTCATCTTGTAATCGTTGTAGAAATCGTCGTCTTGCGTGCGATGTCTAAGTCCTTGTGAGGCTTAGGGGAAATCATCACCTTGTGTGTGGTGTTAGATCCTTGTGTGGTCTAGGGTAAATCATCGTCTTGTGTGCGGTGTCAAGACCTTGTGTGGCTTGGGAGAAAATCGCCGCCGTGTCTGCTGCGTCTAGATCAAGATTTGATTTAGGGGGAGGCTAGTGTCTATATCTGGGAGATATACGCTATAGCCAACCGGTCCTTAGGAGAAGGACCGGTGAAAAGAGACAAGAGATTTTATTAATTGTAAGCCTTTGATTCCAAGCTTTATTGGAATCATTTCTACTCATTATCTTTGATGAAATAAAATCTTGTTTTTAAATTCAATTATTTGTCTCTATATTCATATATTGTTTCGTTTTTTACAAAAATTATCAAAGGTTTAAATTGCCCTTATTCACCCCCCCCCCCCCCCCTCTAAGTGCGCCACAAGATCCAACAAGTGGTATCAGAGGCAGGTTAATTCCTTATAAGGTTTAACCACCTGGAATTATGGCGCATCATGATCATGCATTTTCCGAGGGCCAAGGAATAACTAGACCACCATTATTTACAGGTTCTGATTATAATTATTGGAAAACTAGGATGAGGTGTTTTTAATATCATTAGATATTGAAGTATGGAATATGGTTGAAACAAATTATACTCATCCTACTTTTACAATTGGTGATATTGTCATGGAGAAACCCAAAGATAAATGGGATGACCAGGATAAAATAAAATGCAAAAATAATGCAAAAGCAATGAACGCATTATTTTGTGCTCTTGATAAAACTGAATTTAATAGAACTTGTGCATGTCAAACTGCATATGAAATTTGGAATTTATTGGAAATTACTCATGAAGGTACCTCGCAGGTAAAGGACTCAAAGCTTTTCCAATTGGAGTCAGAATTCGAAAAGTTCAGGATGGAGGTAGATGAGGATGTGGATACCATGTACACAAGATTCACTAAGATGGTAAATGACTCAAAAGTTTTAGGAATTTTTTTTTCAAATGGTGATTTGGTGAGAAAACTTCTTAGATCTCTCCCCCCAAAATTCAATCCCAAAGTGATGGCTTTTTCTGAATCTCATGATCTTAAAGCTCTTAATATTGAAAGCCTGGTTGGGAACTTGAAAACTCATGAAGTTGAATTAAAAATTCAACAACAAGAGTATATGGAGCCAAAGAAGAAGGGATTGGCTCTAAGATCTAAGTAGGAAGAAAGTAGTGATTCTGAGGAGGAAGAAGAAGATGAGGAAGGTTTACTTGTTAGGAATTTTAGAAAATTTATGAGAAATCCAGAAAGGAGGAATTCATTTAAGAAGTTTTTTAAGAAGGAGACGTTTAGGAAGAAAAAAGGAAAGGAAGACGATGAGGAGTAAGAGAGACCGCCACCGGAGTGCTATCACTGCAAAAAGTTAGAACACATCCGAAGCAAGTGTCCAAAGTACTTGAAAGAACTTAAAGAAAAGAAGCACAAAGGGAAGAAGAAGGTGCTGAAGGAGGGAACATGGGATGATACTACTTCTGAGGATGCAAGCAGTTCAAGCTCAAGTAAAGAAGAGGAGGCCAACATGTGCTTAATGGGAAAGAGCGTCATATCTGATGACGAATGCAGTGTCCAAAGTGACACTGAGGTAACTCCTCCAACCTACGATGAATTATTTTCTGAATTTTTAAAGACTTGCAAATTTTTTGAAAAGAGTTTAAAAGATAATGATTTTCTTAAATCTGAAAATAAAATTTTGCTTAAAGAAAACAAAAAATTGTTAAATGAAATTAAGACTATTGGAAAAGGAAAAATTTCTTGCCAAGAGTGTGATCACTTTTTGGGAAGAATTAAAGAACTTGAAGAATCTCTTTCCAAATCTCATTCTACAATAAAAATTCTTACTAAAAAGAATGAGATTTTAGAGAGAGGTCTGAAATCTTCAATTTCCAAAGTCCATGAGGGAAAGAAATCTTTTGAACGTAGATGTGTAAATTTAGTATCCGAGAATACAGAAATGAGAAACCAGATTCATGACTTAACGCTAGCCATGAAAAAATTTGGAATGGGCTGAAAATCACTGGATATGATATTAGGATACCAATGCCATGGATCTGGAAGGTTTGGACTCGGATACACGTCAGGAAGCTATCGCCCGGCGATAACCACTGTCGCCAGGCGACAACGAAAAGTCCAGAAAATCTACTTTTAAAAATTCTGAAGTTAATAAATTGTCTAATACTTCATCCTCATCCAGTAAAAGTCCAGAAAAGTTATACTCTTCTCAATACATTACTTGTGCCAATTGAAATAGATTTGGTCACACTACGGACTCTTGCTGGAGGAAAGGGAAAAGTAAAATTAAACAAATCTGGGTGCCTAAGGCTTTTACCTATACTATGGGTGGAACCACTTGGGTAACCAGATCTTTACTCACCTCTTCTTTCTAGGTGTGTTGGCAGGCTAAGGACAAAGAAGACGTGTGGTACTTGGACTCGGGTTGTTCAAAGCACATGACGGGCAATAATGAGAAGTTCCTTAGCCTAAAGATGAAAAAAGAAGTAGTTGTTACATTCGGAGATAATGGAAAAGGAAAAATCATCGGCATCGGAGTTGTGGGTAACAAAAATTTTTCAATTTCAAAAGTTTTATTTGTAGAAGGATTAAAGCATAATTTGATTTCTATTAGTCAATTATGTGATAAGGGTTTAGATGTTTTATTTGAATCTTCTACAAATTTGTGCAAAATTATTAATTCTGAAACAAAAGAAATTGTTTTTACCGCACCTAGATGTCATAATGTATATATGATTAAATTTCTTTATTTTTCAAATTCCACTTTAAAATGTTTTTATCAAAAAATGATGAATTAGAATTATGGCATAGGTGGCTTGGACATACTAGTGCCAAGTTAATTACAAAACTTTCAAAAGATAAATTAATTAAAGGTTTACCATTGTTAAATGGAAATTTATCTTCTTCCTTATGTGTGCCTTGCCAAAAAGGAAAATTTTCAAAATCATCTTTCAAAAGTAAAAATATTATTTCTACCACTAGGCCACTTCAATTAATAAATATGGATTTATTTGGGCCAATTGGAATTTCTAGCTTAGGAGGTAGAAAATATACATTTGTATTGATTGATGATTATTCTCGTTTTTGTTGGACTTTATTTCTAACCTCCAAATCCGATGCATTTTCAAAATTATGTTTGCGTATTCAAAATGAATCTGAGTTAAAAATTAAACGCATACGATGGGATCATGGAGGAGAATTTGAAAATGAAAAGTTTATTTCTTTTTGTACGGAGTTAGGAAATAAACACTGAATTCTCCGCTCCACGCACACCACAGCAAAATGGTGTAGTGGAGAGGGAAAACAGAACTCTTCAAAAGTTAGCCCGTACGATGCTATCTGAGTTTAAATTACCAAAATCATTCTGGGCTGAAGCGGTTAGTACGACATGTTATGTAATTAATAGAGTAATGCTTCGCCCTATTTTAAAATTAACTCCTTATGAATTAATTTTTAGTAAAAAACCAAATGTTTCTTATTTCAAAGTTTTTGGTTGTAAATGTTTTATTTTGAATTCTAAAGATTCCTTAGGAAAATTTGATGAAAAATGTGATGAAGGTATTTTTATTGGCTATTCTTCAACTAGTAAAGCTTATAGGATTTTTAATAAAAGAACAAAAATAGTTGAAGAATCTATTCATGTTAGGTTTGATGAGTTTGTTTCATGTGTAGAAAAGAAAATTACAGGAAAAGAAGATGAACCCCTTCCTTCGGTGGAGAATGATGATGAAGAACTTGGAAAAAATGAAGAAGAAAAAGAAGAAGAGAGAGAAGGAGAAAGAGAAGAAGATAGAGAAGGAGAAGAAAGAGAAGAATATATGCCTCCAAGTGAATTGAGATTTTCAAAGGATCATCCAAAGGAGCTTATCATTGGAGATCCGCAAAAAGGGGTTAGTACTCGTTCATCATTACATGTTTTATTTTCAAACCTTTGCTTTGTCTCTGAAATAGAACCAAAAGATGTTTCCACCGCTTTAAATGATGAATTTTGGTTTTTAGCTATGAATGAAGAACTTAATCAATTTGAACGTAATAAGGTTTGGAATCTTGTAGAACGACCCAAAAATCATCCTGTAGTTGGAGTTAAGTGGATTTTTAAAAATAAACTGGATAGTGAATCTAGAATTGTTAGAAATAAAGCCAGATTAGTTACAAAAGGTTATCCACAAATTGAAGGGGTATATTTTGATGAAACTTTTGCACCCGTAGCAAGATTAGAAGTGGTTAGGATATTTCTTGCATTTGCTTATTTTAAAAGATTTAAATTATATCAAATGGATGTCAAAACCGCATTTTTAAACGGGTATATAAAAGAAGAGATTTATGTAGAACAACCCCCTGGCTTTATAAATGAAAAATATCCAAATTATGTTTATAAATTAGATAAAGCGCTTTATGGATTAAAACAAGCGCCTCGTGCTTGGTATGATCGATTAACTCAGTATTTGTTAAAGCACGATTATAAAATGGGAAGTGCCGATTCTACACTCTTCATTAAGCAATTTGATCATGATTTAGTTATTTTGCAAATTTATGTTGATGATATTATTTTTGGAGCCACTAATGAAGAGTTGTGTAATGAAGTAGTTCAAATTATGAAAAATGAATTTGAAATGAGCATGGTAGGAGAACTTTCATATTTTTTAGGTTTTCAAATTACACAAAAACATGATGGTATTTTTATATGTAAATCCAAATATATTCATGATATGTTAAAAAGATTTGGATTTGAAAATCTTAAGAATGCAAACACTCCTTTGAGTGCTTCACTAAAATTAGGAAAAGATGAAAGTGGAGTTTCAATTGACCAAACCCTTTATAGAAGTATGATAGGATCTTTATTATATTTAACCGCATCTAGGCCTGACATTATGTTTGCCGTTTGTTTATGTGCTAGATTTCAGGCTAATCCTAAAGAGTCACATTTAAAAGCGGTGAAATGCATCTTTCGATATCTTATAGGAACATCTAAATTAGGATTATGGTATCCTTATAATGATTCCTTTATTTTACATGGCTTTTCAGATTCAGATTATGCGGGATGTTCTTTAGATAGGAAAAGCACTAGTGGCACTTGTCATTTTATCGGCCCTTCACTTATTTCCTGGTCGAGTAGGAAACAGAATTCTGTTGCCCTCTCTACTACCGAGGCCGAATATATTGCACTAGGTAGTTGTTGTGCCCAAGCTCTTTGGATGTCACAAACATTAGAAGACTTTGGCATGCAACAAAGTAGTGTAAAATTAATGTGTGATAATAAAAGTGCTATAGACTTAACTAATAATCCCGTATTACACTCTAGATCTAAGCATATAGATGTCCGACATCATTTTATAAGGGATCATATTAAGAAGGGTAATGTAAAAATCAACTTCATAGGAACGGATTCACAATTAGCGGATATTATTACAAAACCACTTAATAATTCACGCTTTTCTATGTTAAGATTAGAACTTGGAATCTTAGAAATATAAATCTTAATTTTTTTTTAAAATTACATGTATTTAATTTTTATATGTTATCAAAAATTATTAAAATTATTAAATTATTTACTCTTATAATATGTAATTAAACAAACTATCACAGAACAAAGTCAAATTGACATAAAAATTCTCTTAAAATGCATATGATAAAACCGGAACAGAAAATAGATCAAAAATAGAGTTTTCACTATCGCTGGGCGACAGTGATGTCGCCGGGCGTTAGCTCAAAATTGTTCAAGCATAAATATTATTACATCCACAGCATGAAAACTATCATTCATCCAGATTTTCTTCAGAAGCAGCAATATCAAGGCTAAATTTTTGGATGGTTATCATGATACAATATCTAGTACATGTGATTGTTAATATATGAGTTCTTTGAACATTGTACTTAATTTCTCTTGCTTTAGATATCTACTTATACTTTTTGATGACTAGAAATTGAGTAGAATTATTTCCGCATGCCTCTAAGTATGAGTAATATTTTATATTTGATAATGTACTAACACTTACACAAGTTGATAATTGACATTTACTTAAGTTTCTTTTTACATGATATTGGTTTGTTAAACTCTTTCAAAGCTTGAAATGCATAGCTAAATTTTTTTTCATTTATGTTTCATTCACAAATGATTCTCCCAATTGTTGGCCATTTTATACAAAAAAAATTTGTGTTATTATCATGTTTGCAATACAAGTGAATTCGGAGTCCTAAGTCATAATTTAAAAAAAAAATGAAATGACGAAGCATGAATTAAAGTTGCAAAATCAAATAAATATGACTAGGTTACTCCATCAAGCTCTACTCACCCTCCTGATAAGTCTTAATGAGCATTGTGAGGTTGAGCACCTTGACAAGAATTGTAAAGTGTCTTGTGCAAACAATCTTGGCCGTTTCTTAATCATTGTGACATGAAATCATATATGAAAATCTTTTAGATATGAATGTTTCTTGTATTATATTTTACAAACCTTCATGTAAAAGTATTTCTTAAGGAATATGTTTACTTTATCGCTCTTCACATCTACACATCATTATCTTTTATAAAATTTCTTCTCATGAGAATTGGACCGGAAATAGTTTATCTCTTTTTCTTTCATCTGTCTTAATGCTTTAGATATCTTAGCTTGACTATTTTCAATGTTCAAATTATACGAATACATTACTTTTTTCCACATGTTACAACTTCTTACATGATTATATTCCAAATTTCATTGTAATCCTACTCCATGTTTATCATTGTTGCTATTCTACTCCTCTTGTTCTCACAATTCTTTTACTAATTTATAACTCTCTCACTTCTTTACGCTTCTGCATTTGCTACTCAATTCCTAAACTATTTTATCTTCCATACCCCACCTTCTTTTGATAATATCAAAGGGGGAGAAGATAATAAGAAATCACTTAAATCACTTAAATTACTTAATTAATACAGGGAGCATACATGTCGGGGGAGAATATTTTGGGGAGATCATATCATATTAAGGGGGAGATCATGGAAATCAAAAGTTCACACTTGTACACACATGATATACTTTTCACAATCTCTATAGGATTTATTCTATTTGTTTTCATAAGGATTTGTTATTATCAAAAGGGGGAGATTGTTGGAGCATGCGTTCCGCACTCGTCCGGTTTGAGAATAACAAATCCCGAATGTATTTGATCCTATTTTTGATTAATGGTGTGCAGATAGCAGGTGCAAGAATAACATGTTTGCAATTGGAGCAAAATACCAATTTTCCAGAAATTGGAGCTATCGGATTTCCGACAGCTAGCTAACGGATTTCCGACAGCGCACGATTTCTTCCGTTCTCCGATCTCTACTCAGCGGTTTAGAGCTATCGGATTTCTGACAGCAGTAACGGATTTCCGATAGTGCACGATCTTCCCGTAACTCCAAGACGTGCAGCAGTTATGCAAGCTAACGGATATCCGATAGTACTATCGGATATCCGACAGCCCACGTCTCAAACACGACCTCCACTTCACGCAGAAACTTTGAATTAGTGGGACACGTGGCAGCCTCTGGAGATATCGGATTCTGGCGATACCTAGCTAACGGACAGCGACATCTCTCTTTTATTAAAAGGGTTCAGAACTTCGTGGATTTCATGCTTTCAGACCTTCAAGACTTCTTCCTGTGTGTCATCGTCCAGAGAGCTCCAGAGAATGAAAATCCCCATCCTTGAAGAAGAAAAGAGAGAGCGAAGCAGAAGCTTGTACACGCGTTCCAAGGAGATTTTCTCAAGGATTCTTCGCTGCTTTGGTCCAGAAATTTTAAAGGG
The DNA here is from genome assembly GCA_033032865.1 of Dactylorhiza incarnata. Classification (NCBI taxonomy): domain Eukaryota; kingdom Viridiplantae; phylum Streptophyta; class Magnoliopsida; order Asparagales; family Orchidaceae; genus Dactylorhiza; species Dactylorhiza incarnata. The sequence goes on along the minus strand of JAWHQI010000033.1, from coordinate 15,790,079 downwards.
GGTTTTTATTTTGTATTTCATTTATATTTACATTCATCTTGTAATCGTTGTAGAAATCGTCGTCTTGCGTTCGACGTCTAAGTCCGTGTGAGGCTTAGGGTAAATCATCACCTTGTGTGTGGTGTTAGATCCTTGTGTGGTCTAGGGTAAATCATCATCTTGTGTGCGGTGTCAAGTCCTTGTGTGGCTTGGGAGAAAATAGCCGCCGTGTATCTTGCATCTAGATTAAGATTTGATTTAGGGGGAGGCTAGTGTCTATATCTGGGAGATATAGGTTATAGCCAACCGGTCCTTAGGAGAAGGACCGGTGAAAAGAGACAAGAGATTTTATTAATTGTAAGCCTTTGATTCCAAGCTTTATTGGAATCATTTCTACTCATTATCTTTGATGAAATAAAATCTTGTTTTTAAATTCAATTATTTGTCTCTATATTCATATATTGTTTCGTTTTTACAAAAATTATCAAAGGTTTAAATTGCCCTTACTCACCCCCCCCCCCCCCCCTCTAAGTGCGCTACAAGATCCAACAGGTCCCTTCATCCTAATGAGCACTCCATCTTCCAGCACTGAAGCTCTTGTTCCAAAGAAATATTCTGACATGAATAAGGATGAAATAATACTTTCTATCATGGATAAGAGGGCCAAAAATATTCTGGTTAATGTTATTGATGATTCTACATTCCAGAATCTATTGCGCTGTAAAACTTTCAAGGAAATATGGGACTCTCTTGTGGTATACATGGAAGGAACTGCTGAAGTTAGGGATGATAGAAAATCACTCCTAAACCAGGAAAATGATCCATTCAGATAAGAAGGATTCTATCTCTGATTGTTTGAAAAATTCTTTAGAACTGTGAATGGCCTAAGAACCTATGGAAGGGTGTTCTCTAACTATGAGCTCAATGATAAATTCTTGAGGTCACATCACAAAGAATGGGATACTAAAATATGTGTCATAATGGAGGTAGGAAATCTGAGCAACATGGAACCCCAAATCTATTTGGCAAACTCCTCTCTTATGAGCTACAGCTAAACACCAGGAAAGCAAAAGAAGATGGCAACAGACCAAACACCAAGGAAAGATCAGTAGCTCTCAAACCTGATAATTCCAAAAAGAACAAAGAATCTGAAGTTGAAGAATCTGAGACAAGCTCCACCAGAACAGGATTATCTAATGGGGAGCTCACTCTATTCTCCAAAAACTTCATGATGATTCTTAGAAGAATGAGGAAAGAGAAGGGAAAACGTACTTCCTCCTCAAGCACAAGGAGAAACTACAATCCCCATAAGGGAAAATGGGACATGTATTATTCAAAATAGAAAAAACACTCTTCTTCTGAAACTATTTGCTATAGATGCAAGAAATTTGGACATATGATAGCTGAAAGTCCATCCAAAAGAAGACACAGCAAAAAACCTGAAGAGAAAAAGGCCTTCGGGGAAAAGAATAGGGAAAAGAGCTTCTCGGCTAAGAAGTGCAAAACTCTGAGTGATGATGAGAGCAGCTCCTCCTCAGAAGAAGAAAAAGAAGAATATATGGCATTCATGGCCATAAGTGAACAAGTAGAGCAGGAGAATTCTCTCTCTGCATAGGTACCCATCAAAGCCTCTCTATAAGTTTTAGATACTGACTCTGAGACAAATCTCTCCTCAGAAGATGAATCTGAAAGTGACTTATTAGATCAATATGAAAAATTGCTTAAAGCTCTTAAGAGAAGCACGAAGCTTTGCAAAGAGCAAGCTGAAGAGATCTCATCTCTTAAAGCAAGAAATTCTGACCTTTTTGAGAAGGCTGAAAGGCTAACTCTGGAAAATGCAGAATTTTGCCAACTCAACAAGGACTACAATGCAAAGTCCAATCTTGAACTAATAAGCAAGTTTGGAAAAATTCTGAATGCTTTGATAAACAACAAGGAGTTGTGCAAAGTACTGACCAGAGAGGTTGAATCTCTAAAGAAAATTAGAGATCAGTCTAGTGCCCTGATATCAAGGGAAAAGAAAATCAAAGATTTGGAAGATAAACTTCTTAGTGAAAGAAAGTTTGTAGCTATTTTATCCAAATCTAAGATTGTTCTTCCCTTGATTGATGGTTTTTGCTCCATTCATACAAAAGGCCTAGGATACCTTAAGAACGGTAAAACAGGCAAACATATGGATAAGAAAATCAACTTTAGGAAGGTAATATCACCATCCAACAAGTATGATCAGGAATCCATGTATGGACACCTCAGGAATGAGTGCTCCACGGGTGGAACCAAGGATGTGCCCAGTGCATCAAAGAAGCCTCATGAAGAGATCATCTTGAGGAAACATGGATCACTTGTATCTAGTAAGGGGAAGGCACCTTTAAAGAAGACTGACATCAAAGGCAATGCTATGGGTGGGAATAATCAATACCACAATCACATGCAGTGCAATTCAGTCTCCTTTGAATATCCTTATGCTTACATACAAAGGAATCATGCTCCCTCTGAAAGCAAGAAAAGGAAATATATCAAGTTTGAATGTTGGTGTTGTAGCAAGATTAGTCACTTTGCAATTGATTGCTGGTTCAATCCAACAGTTCCAAGGGCAACCAATGCCAAGCTAGCAAATAATCTTGTTAAGTCCCATTCTACACATCTTGGAGTGGGTAGGTCTAGTGTTCTTTTCAAGACTAATAGAAATTTAGGACCCAACCAGTATTGGGTACCTAAGAAGAAATAGTTTATTTTTACAGGTATGTCCAAAAACCAATCAAACTCCCATCTGGTATTTGGACATAGGATGTTCCAGGCACATAACTGGAACAAGAAGCCTTTTGAAAGAATTTAGTCCTATAGAAGATGGTCCAAAAGTTATATTTGGGGGATCTGACAGAGGGAAAACAAAAGGTTTTGGTAAAATTACTAATGGCTTATTTACCATCTCAAGGGTAGTTTATGTGGAAGGATTACAACATAATCTAATAAGCATAAGTCAACTTTGTGATCTTGACTATGTTGTTGTCTTCCACAAGGATTAGTGCCTCATTAAGAATACTGAAATTTCTAAATCATTCTTACTGGCGCTAGGAGAGGAAATGTATATTGTCTTAATTTTCTTTGTTCTAGCTTTCATTCTCCTTTATGCTCAATGGCAACAAGTATGGCATCTCTCTGTATCCAATGGCACAAGAGACTAGCTCATATAAATTACAAATCCATTAATAAGCTTGTATAACCCCGTACTTGTCGAGTAGGGCCCCAGGCTCGAGATAGGCAAAAGAGCAAGCAAGGAGGGCATTCACCCAGGTCAAGAAAGGGCAAAAGGGGTTTCGAGTGAGTGCAACCTCTCTTGTAGGGCACTCGAGGGACACTCGCGCGAGAGTAGCGCGGAGGTAATGGCAATCGGGCGAGTGAGGGGCGGGACCCTACTCGCATAGAGGACCAAGGACCCTGCAAATGGCGCCCTCAAGGGCCACTCGCCCCGCAGGTGCCGGGAGGTCCTGTACGCAGGAGGTTAGGCGAGAGGTGCCTTCATGGTCCACTCTCCAAGAGGGTTTGGGGTGATAAAATTACCTAGATACCCTAGGGGGCTGCCAATATCCCTTCAGAACATCGGAGTTTGGCTGTTAGCGGGCCATTTTGGGGTGCGTTTAGTAAAACCAAAAGACGGGATTGCGATATTAGCAGGACAGACTAGAAAAGCTATATATAGACCTTGAAGGGCACCTTTGGATAGGACTCCAATTTTTGGCTTCTTCCTCCCTAGGTTCTTTGGTTAGCTCTTCGGGCTCTCTAAGGTGCCCAGCTTCAACGTTGTCTTGGGAGGGGAAGCGCTCTAAGATCTTCCAGGTGTGTAGTGGGACCTTCGCGATGTAGCCAAGGGTCTATGTTGAGCTCTTAGTCTCCATTTTGCTTCTTCCACGGGATCATTAGGTGCTACCTGCCCCCTCTAAGGGGTCCGATCTCCTCGTTGGCGGCAAGTCCTGGTTCCAACAATGCTCATATCAGAAAACTTGGATAGTGATGGTCCCAAGTGGAATTGAGCACTAGAAGGCCCTTGCCATGCTTGCCAAATGGGGAAGCAAAAAAAGGCCTCCTTCAAGTCAATTGCATTGAAGGATTCCACTAGATGTTTATACATGATATACATGGACTTGTTTGGCCAAATGTCAATTCACAGTATAGGGGGCAAGTCCTACATATTTGTGATTGAGGATGATTACTCTAGATTTGCATGAGTGTTCTTTCTTAAACAAAATTCAGATACCCTAGAAGTCTTCACTACTTTTGTCAAACAAATTCAGAATTAACTTAACTTTTCAGTGGTCAAAATCATAAGTGATCATGGAACAGAATTTTAATCTGGAGCAATGACAAAGTTTTGTGAGAGTCTAGGTATCTCACAGGAGTTTTCCTCTCCAAGAACTCCACAACAAAATAGAGTTTTTGAGAGAAAGAATAGAACTCTCATAGAGGCAAGCAGATTAATGTTGAGTGTCTCCTCACTACAAGAGTATTTCTGGGCTGAGGCAGTTAATACAGCTTTTCATGTGCAAAAAAGAGCACTAATCAACAAAAATCACAATAAAACTCCCTATGAACTCTTGAAGGGCGGAAAGCCAACCTTGGCCTACTTCAAGATTTTTGGAAGTAAGTGATATGTCCTAAATAATGGGAAGCATTACTTGACAAAGTTTACTTAGAAATGTTTTCAAGGGATATTTATTGGATATAGTTATCATAACAGAGCTTATAGGATATATATAATTCATTCCAAAACTATTGAAGTATCTATTAATGTTGTATTTGATGAATCCGGCATGATACTTGAAGAGCCTTCTAGAATTTCAATCACACTCTCTAGCTCCAAGCTCAAAGAATTGAAGATATCAATCTCTGAAGATGAAAAAGAACCCCCCCCCCCCCCCCCCCCTCACACTTAGTTGGAATAGATGTATGGGGAGTAGAAAATCAAAACAATCAACCAACTAAGGCACAAGTAGTAGACCCCCAGTTGAAGAGATTCCAGCAGACAATAGAAGACTGGCCACTGCCATCAAATTCCAAAGAAACCACCCACCTGAATAGATTATTGGCAACATCAATCAAGGAGTACAAACTAGAAGCAGCTCAATGAATGAATCATTATTCTTGAACTTCCTCTCACAAGACGAACCAAAGAAGTTTGAAGATGCCAACAAAGATCTATTCTGGATCTTAGCTATGCAAAAAGAATTAAATCAATTCAAGAGATGCAAGGTCTGGAAACTGGTTCCAAAACCACATGGTCACAACATAATTGGAACCAAGTGGGTATTCAGAAACAAATTGGATGAGCAAGGGGTCATTATCAAGAACAAGGATAGATTGGTAGCTAAAAGATATAGACAGGAAGAAGGAATTGATTATGATCAGACCTTTGCACCTGTGGCAAGGCTAGAGGCAATCAGGCTCTTCCTTGCTTATGCATCCCACAAAGGATTTAAAGTCTACCAGATGGATGTGAAATCTGTTATTCTCAATAGTGATTTGAAGGAAGAGGTTTATGTAGATCAACCTCTAGGTTTTATCAACTCAACTTACCCTGATCATATTTACTTTCTTAAGAAAGCACTTTAAGGTCTAAAGCAAGCACCTAGAGCTTGGTATGAGACCTTGTCTACCTTACTCCTTGAAAACAAATTTTCAAGATGATAGATAGATAAAACACTATTTCTTAGGAAAATCAAAGGCAGGTTTTTGCTGGTTCAAATTTGTGTTGATGATATAATCATTGGCTATACGGATGACAACCTCTGTAAAAGGTTTGCTAACCTCATGCAAGGGAAGTTTGAAATGAGTAGTATGGGAGAGCTAAAGTACTTTTTGGGTCTCTAGGTTAAGCAATCTGAGGAAGGAATCTTTATTTCTCAGACAATGTCTACCAAAGAGCTCATTAAGAAATTTGGCATGGAGAGTGCAACTTCAATGAGGACTCCAATGGGAACAAATGTATCTCTAGACAAGGATGAGAAAGGGAAATATTTTGATGAGACAGTGTACAGATGCATCATTGGCTCCCTACTCTATCTCACTGTCAGTTTACCATATATTATGTTCTATACATTTGTCTGTGCCAAATATCAAGTGAACCCCAAGGAATCTCATTACACCTCTGCTAAAAGGATTCTGAGATACAAAAAGGGTACAACCAATCTTGGTCTATGGTACCCTAGAAGCAGTGATTTTGAGCTAACATGATTTTCAGATTGTAACATCCCCAGAACAACTAGACCCCTAAGATGAATTTTTTCCTGAAAAAGTCATGGCATTGCTTTAAGAGACCAAAAAGGCCCTAAGAACCAAGGTGAATAGGTGAAAATCACATTAGTGTGCAAATTAGCCTATTTTAGCACCCAAGCCTAAATTTTGAGGTTTATGCTTCATAATGACTATTTGACCCCACTATGACATCCCTAACACTTAGGGAGTCCCTTGGGTCACTAAGGACTCATTGGGGTAAACCTAAATTGGTCATTTTGACCAAAGTCAACTCTAGCTTGAAATAGGTCAACCATCCCTATTAAGGATCAATTATGATTCAAATGATCAAATTGATCAGAACCAAACTCAACAAGTCACTAAGGGAGTCTAATGGGTCCACATTGGACCCTTGAGATAAACCAATTTGGGGAAACTGAGCAAAATTAACAAATTACAACTTTTCCCTAAATGTTCAATTGGCCCTAAATTGGCCAAATTGACCTAGCACAATCTCTCCTAAACCCTAAGGGGAGTGTATGAGACCTAAATGAACCAAAGTGCATATTCAATTTTGGAATATTATGGAAAAATCACCAAAATCCCCAAATTGCCCTTTAAGCCCAATTTGACCTAATTAGGTCAAATGACCTCAAACTAGCTTCACCAAACCCAAATTCACCCTAATTGGTGTCTATGGACTTAATTACACCAATGTGGGTCAACCATAATGGCTAGATTGATTTACGGTCAATCCTAGCTCAATAAACCATAAATGCCCAATTTAGGTCATTTGAGCTCAAAGCCCAATTTAACTTGGGTTAGCCCCAATGTATGGGCCCAAGAGCTTGACAATAATGCCTAATATCAGGTAGTCCCTAGAATTTGTAGGTTAGAAAAGTGAAGAGGGCTAATTTGGGATGAGCCCCAAATCAAGAGAGAAAAAAATTAGGGATTCGGGGCATGAGTGCCAAATGTCACATAATTTCCCTTACCAAGCCTCTCTCTAAACCTAAGGAGTAATTTCCAACAGTTCCCAGGATGGCCCAGCTACCAAGTGGAGCTAAATCATGAACCCATTGGCCATCCAAGAGGTGGCCTTAATGGCTGCTTCTTAAACACTCTACCCCAGCTCCAACTAAGACCTCCACTAGCTTCAGTGAGCTGAGAGAAGGACAACCCCCCCTGCCAATTGAAAAAGGTGACCCCTGTCCACTGATAGCCATGGATGCAAGGAGTAGCTTGGTCATTGTCCCCAAGAGGATTAAACACTCCATTGGCTCCAATAAGTCATGTATTCCTCCTCTCCTCCCTTAGTGCTAGATCCTGCATCTTTCCTTTTTTTATTTTAGTTGAGAATCAGAAAATGGACATTATCCCGATCGAGCTTCTAAGATCTTCCAAATACCCCCCCCCCCCCCCCCCCCCCATTTCATCTACAAGCCACCTACGGCCACCATTTCGTCGGCTATCAACAGCCAACCATCGGTCGGAGAGGGTGGCGTAGCCCTTTTGGCCGGAGATGTCCTCGGATGGCTGGGATCGGGCTCGAAAATCCCTCCAGGAAGGAGGCATCTGAGCCCATGGCTCAAGGAGGAAGATAACTCCTCAACCGTCAGATCTGGGTGATGTGTTATACGCAGACCCGATTTAAATAAATGGTTGTTATATAGGATTTCTACTTAACCCTGTCCAAAAATGAGGACTTTTGGAAAAACATTTTTTATAGTTTTGGAAATAATTTCATAAATCATGCATGTGTGCATTATATGGGTATATGACCTCTAAAGACCCCAAATCTCTTGTGGGAACCTCATCATAACATAAATTGTCTCTGGTAAAAATTCTAGACCAATTGTACATGTGCATGTTTGGGATTTACCATATGCTTGTAGGTGTAGTGTATGGGAAATGGTGTGCAAATAGCACCCAAGTTGAATTTAGTGAATTTGGAGTTCTACAACTCCAAATAGGATAAATTTTGGGCATGCATGCGTCATACCCCAACTCATCCCCTGCCCAAGTTTGGAAATTGTTGGAAAACATTTTTCCTAGTTTTTTGAAAATATTTACAATATGTGACGTAATATTGATGTGAACTTGGGAAATTCATTCAAGGAGATCTGCAACTCCAAACATGCTGAAATTTTGGGCATGCATGTATTCTGCCCTAATAGAACCCCTGTAAAACTTTGAGAATTTTTGGGGAATTATTTTCTATAGTTTTGTACAAAATCTAAGATTCCATGTATGTGACAAATAGGTGACCAAACCACCTTGGAACTCATTGAAATTATGGTGAGTGTGTTGTTTTGATATTTTAGGACTCTGGTAAAAATTCCGTGACATTTGGATGAGTAGTTATGTTAGTGAACTCATTGCATGTTTATGTAATGAATGTGAACTATAAAGAGTGATTTTCATTACCCTAGAAATACACCTTTTTGCATGTGTAATTTCACTTGGCTTAGAGGCCTCACCAGAGGAACTTATCTTCACATAAATTGCAGGACTAGGTCTTATCTGAAATATGGTCTTGAGTTGTGGCATTCGGAACACTATAACTCCTTGTGAACTCATTTTAGTTAAGCATGTACATATGGTCCCCTAGGCACCATTTTGTGTGCTCCTCTCAAATGCATTACCCAATTGACTTAAGATTTTGGACATGATTGAGATTAGTCCCAAGATACAAACTGCCCAAAATTTGAAATGTTTGGGAACAATTACCTATATATTTATTCATTATTTGATTTATCAAATTAATGTGATTTATGGAGTTAGACAACTCAAAATGACCCCAAATTTGGCCTATTAGGTCATCAGTTAGCCTTGGTAAAAATTTGAATGCAATTGGACCATTGCATGTTGGGTTGTTCCATTTGCGTGTCCTTACAAGGTATGGGGTGTGGTGTGCATATAGTCCAAAAGGGTATTTTGTGAACTTAGCACAATTGGCTTGATCATAACCTCTGATATTTTAGCCACATCCTTGTTATGGCATAATACATCATATCAGTGAAAATTATGAGTTTTGGGATCAAAAAACCTAATTAATTTATTAAATTAAAATATGCCCCTTTTATGAAATTTTGAAATGTTTATGGTTAAAAGTTTTTAGAAAATTGTGAGACTCAGATAAATCACTTGGAACAACATTTGGAACCTCTGAAAATTTTGTAGAAATTTTCAGAGAAATATTTCCTTGATTTCTAATTAAATCATGACTTGTCACATTTCTGAACTATTGAAATTTCATTAAGGAAAAAGAGTTGGAAATTTATTAGAAATTTTATTTAGAATATTTGGTGATCGTTTGCCTTGCATAATTTACATAATGTCATTTGTCACACTTTTGAATTACTGAAATGAATATCATGAAAAGTACCTGAAAAATTATGATTCTCTAGAGTTGTACTCATTCATCAATATGAACCAGTGTAAATTTTTATGAAATTTTTAGATGAATATTTCTGGTACTTCATTTGTAAAGTGACATTTAGAGAATATTTTTCATAAATAGATATTGCTGATTTAAATAAGTTGGAAAATTTTGGAACTTTGCCTATCTTAATATCTTAATGAATGTTGACTGTGTTAATTTATTTAGATTATTTGGGCATATGGAAATGAACATTTAAGGTTAAGTGACATGGAAAATGGAAATAACAATTTTATTTTAGGAGCAAATTAATCAGAAAAATTATGATTTTTTGGTAACATCTCATCTATGCCTTTATTAAGTCATGACACAAAAATTTGCAGAGCCCTGGACCCAAGGGTTTGGAAGATATAGTACAAGGAATGCATCTAGTGCATGTAGCATGGTGTGCGTTTAACGAAAACTTGAACTAGTGATTAGGCCATCAAGATCATTGAGGATCGGAATGAAACTCAAAGCACAACAATATGACATGTGGAGTTTCAGGAATAAATTGGGAGTCCTTTGAACATGATTGTCATTCACATCTCATAAGCCCCTTAGATTATACTCATTTTTATGGTGGTCTGTGGATAGCAAATCTGCATTTAGTGGTTTGGACATCCTTTGGACATGACACACACACACCCAGCCACCTTAGATTTGTTATGTACCATATAGGAGGGCGGGTAGGCCAGTTTATTTTGGATCTAGTCCCAGACAAGTTGGTGTGATGTTAGAGAAATGCTTAAGGTTGGATTATTAAGTCAAGAAAGAGGAGTGAGATAATATGAGCCACCAGCAATAATATGACATGTTAAGCTTTTGGAATTAGTCCTAGATCGTGACCATGTGAAGATGAGCTAAGAAGAGCTTAGTCAGCAACTAACATGCAACATTGAGATTCAATTGAAGGTCAACGCTCCACTAATTAACTGTAATCCACCTTTGGATTTTAGAGTAACTAGAGAGGAAGTGGTTATAATAGAATGGGTAGCCACCAATAAGAGTAAATATCCTATAAAGGGGGATTTAGGTTTCAGACACCATCGTATTCCCTAGTATCGCTGCGAGCCCTTCACCGGGTAGACCTTGGGAAGTCCAGGATTCACCCTAAACTTCTAAGTGTAACTAAAAGATAGACAAGAGTAGTAAGTAGGAGAACCTGAAGCATAAATCTTGTCCCAAATTTCGGACATAATGGTACAAGAATGGGTTAAATCTTGCGAGCGGTAGGCTCGATATTATATAAGGAAGGACGGGTTAAATCCTGTTTGCGGTACTCGGTATTATATAATGAAGGATGGGTTAAATCCAGCGAGCGGTAGACTCGATATTATATAAGGGAGGATGGGTTAAATCCTGCGAGCGGTAGGCTCGGTATTATATAAGGAAGGACGGGTTAGATCCTGCGAGCTGTATGCTCGGTATTATATAAGGAAGGATGGGTTAAATCCTGCGAGCTAGTTGGCATTCATATAAGTTAGGTTTACATTCATAACTGCTTTAGTTGTTTCTTTACTTGCTTTGGATTACTTTATAACTGCTCTGGTTTACTTTTCTAGCTGCTTAAATTCTTTTATAACTGCGTGCGTATACCCACTTGACGCTCGTTTATATACTGCTCAGTTTCATAATAGCACTTCTTTTATTATAATAGAACTGCTAGAATAGTACATAACTTAATACATGGTAGAACTGCTAGATAGGCTCACCGTCATCTGCTTGTACATCGCCACTTGTTGTCCTCCTTTTCTCTCCTCCCGCACGGTCCTTAGGAGTCGCCGGTGGAGGAGATGGGGAATTTGGCTTAGTCTTTTGACTAACGGTCAGTGGACCATATCATTTTAGGAGTCATTATGCTGGAGCAGCAGGACCCCATTCAGGAGACCATGACAGGGGACAGGGTGAAGCAATGCAGACACTACCCATTGTTGCAGTAGAAGCTACAGAGATGAGTGACTTTTTGTAGTAAGGATGATGATTTGCTGGGCATAAGCCCCTATTCATTTTAGTACTTTCTCATCATGGACTTTTGCATTATGTTATTTATATATAATGTGATTTTGTAGACTTATTTCATTAACGCTTCTATTACTATGACATGTGGCGGGCCTAGATGATGAATGATTAGCATACAAGATCGTCGTCTTGTGGTGGGGACCATCCCGTGAATTGGTGTCGGCGGTTCTGGGCGATAAGACCCTGGGAACGAATGCAAAAAAAGGGGTCTTACACAGATGCAAATTTTGCAGGTTGCAAGGAAGATAGAAAAAGTACTTTTGGGACTTGTCAATTCCTAGGTAGAAGATTAATCTCATGGAGTAGTAAAAAGCAAACTAGTGTTTATATTTCAACTGCAGAATCAAAATATATCTCTGCTGGAACCTGTTGTGCACAATTATTATGGATACAATATCAATTAAAAGACTATGATGTTCACAGTATGAAGACACCTCTCCATTGTGATTCTTCAAGTGCTATATCTATAGCAAAGAATCCAGTCTCCCACAGCAGAATAAAACATATTGAAATCAGGTACCATTTCATCAATGAGCATGTTGAAAAAAGACATTTGCCTAGAATTTATACCAACTAATAGGAAAGTGATAGACATTTTCACAAAGCCTCTTGATGAAATGAAATTTACTCAATTTAAAATTGAACTTGGAATGTTGAACTTAGATTAACCTTTAGTATCATATGAAGGCCGAACATTAGGCACTCACATATGTTGGTTTAATATTTTACTTAAGTACGCAGGAACACAATTTATTTCTGTAAGAGACAATCGACGGGAAAAGGTCCAATCGACCTGACTTGGTGCCTATTGAAATTAAACTTTTCAAAAAGACTTCTTTTTTGGCATCTAACTGAAAGTCCATATATCGGCTCATTAAATTAGGCAATATTGTCAAATCACGTGTGCGCCTCTTGAGCTGTCTTATTTATATGAAATCTAGGGTTATATACGGGCTTAAGAATAGATATATATCTACACTTTAATCACAAGCTGCATACCCCCACAACATCCCTCCCTCTCGTCGATAGCGTGACCTTCGTCTTCTACAATGGCGCCAAAATCTTATCTCTCCAACAAAAATTTAGTAAACATTGGCAGCGAACTGGTGCGAAATAGCTTTGACTCAGCAAGTAACGAAGCAGGGCAATCAGTATTTTTGTAAGCAGTCTGGGTCGACATCTCCATGTTCCACTGCTGGAAGAAAATAAAGTTGAAGAGGAAGTCACAGAGGAGGACCGAGAATCAGCCTTAGAGTATTTTGAATATGTAGAAGAGACCAAGGTGTCCCTCCACAGAATGAGAATGAATTCATAGGGAAAATTATTAACTGATATAGTAGGCAAAGCTCATGTCTGCAAGCCAGGATCCTTTGACATAATTTCCAAGGATATGTTCTCTCTGATGACAAGAATCATCCTAACAAAGAAAACAAATTGGAGCAAAGTTCTTTTTGAGAAAATAGTGCAAAGTTTGTATAGCCCAAACTTTGGCTGAATACTATCTTTATATCTCTCTCTAGGTCTGCCCTCAGACATGGATCCCAGCTTGGGGATGCCCATTCACTATCTCATGAAGATTGATCTTAACACAATCAAAAGATGGGACCAATATGTTCCCCATCCTGTAAGAAGAAAAGAAGCAACCCCTGCAAAGAAAAAGAAAGACCCTTGTCTCTCTCTCTCAGCCCCCATTCTCCTGAGGGGGAGCCTGCAGCACCAATTCTCTCTTACCACAAAACTAATGATAACCACCTCAGCATAAGATGTCACAGAAATCATAAGTGAATCCAGTGAACATACTGTGATAATCCCCTCTCCTACTGATGATCTAGAAAAAGAGGTTAACATGTCATTAGATGCCCAACCCATGATAGCTATAATTATAGCTGAAATATAGGAAGTTTGCCCTAAGGAAGTAGGGATAACTGATCAAGAAAAGACCATATCAACTGACAAAGCTGACTCTATTGAAGAGACAGAAATAATTGAATCTCAAGATGATGATGACTGTGAGGGGGAGTCCCAATATAAATAGTGGAATATTCATATTCAGAACATAGTTCTCTCTCTTACTCTCACAATTACACTGATTAAATAGAAAAGAGAAAAAGGTCAAAAGCAGAAGGCTTCATCACTTTGTTGTGAAGAACAAAGAAAGAATCCTCCCAATGTGGAAGACAAACTCATTTGATATTCATCAAAGGGAAGATTCTTGATAAAGCTCTAGAGATTTAACAGATTGCTGGGCTTACATCTGCAAGAAGAAGAAGACCACAATGACAAGCTTTATTTTTGAAGTCTTCTCTTCAGCAACAAAAAGACTATTTCATTATTTTGTAGGGTTCTGTGTGAGCCTGAGCCTGTAGGATATTGGAGAAGATCTGAGTTTGTGTAGGACTTGTAAAGTCTGAGATGCGTGTAATGTTTTTGTAACCTAAGTGTAGCCTTTCTGTGTGAGTGCTGAGGTAGGATCCTTTGTGGGCCTGAGTTGTAAGATCTTTTGTATTGGATAGATATCTGAGTTTTTAGAGAAGTTTCCTAGACTAGCACACTACTAGATAGGTGGGAGGGACAGTGGACTACCTCTTGACATATTTTCTTGAAGGGAACCAATATAAATTCTGTGTGTTTTCTGTGTTTTCTGTGTTTTCTCTTGTGCTGCGCTAGATAGTTTTTAAAGTACCAAATAAGTTTGAAAAAACCTAATCACCACCCCCCTTTAGGTGTATTATAGACAACCCAAATATTTCAAATCCTACACTCAGATCACAAAGATCTTACATGACTGTTTATAAGATTACAGTTTTTACAGTAATAGACTCAAACAAAATTAAGGCTTGGATCTTGAGTCTTCAATAGAAAGCCTATCAGTAGGTTTCTTCTTCCTTGATAGATGATGATATATATTATGTAAGAGTAGATTTGTATCAAGGAGAATGAGCAGCAGTAATAATCCTTTCTTTCTTTTTAGATAGTTGAAAACTTCTTCACTTCCTCAGAATTAGAGTCAATAACACTCTTGAGAATTGAGAAGGATTTTGATCTTGATAGCAGTATATCTGGCTTAAGAATTCTTGATGTCAAATTATATATTATGCAGATCATTAGTTATGACAGGAGGATTCCATCTCCTTTTATAGTGGTGCATTTCTTAAAAGGAAATGGAGGAGATCAGGGGATGTGATTAATATCACTAAATTTGATTTTTCAAATTTGATCTGAAAATGGAATTTACAAATTTGGCTAATTTGGAATATTCCTCATATAGTAATAATGATCAGAAAAAGGAATTCATAATTCTGACTTATTTTGGAATGATCTTCCAATCGTATTAATTGAGTAATCTATTCCATAATCATTTCTCCAACGAATTTAATCCATTAAAGACTTACATAGGAGTACCATTGAAACGCATCTTGATTTGCGTGAAAAGATTGGAGAACTAATAATGACATGCTTTTGCAAATACTTAGAGTAAATCTGAATAATTGGTAGTCCAGTCCAGTCAACATGAAGATCGTCTCGTCGATCGACATTACTCCAGTTGATTCTCTGTCCAATCATATTGCAGAATAGATAGTCTGTTTAATCGATTTTTCCTTATAAGAAAGTAGATAAGCTCAGCATAGATTGTCTGTCTAGCCGAACAATTCTATCAACGTATCTTCACATCAATACTTTAAGTTTAATCAACAAACCGTCCCATCGATTTTTACTTAACAATATTCTGACTTCTTTGTTTCCTGATTTCAGTAATCCTCATTGGTTTTTCCAAGTAGTGTCTTCAAGATAAATGTCAGTATGTAATTAGTAATATATTTGAGATTATATAATATTAGTAAGTGCTAGGTCTAAGTCACCCTTAGCAATATATTAATCTTCCATAGATCATAAGTGCTTCGTCTCAAGCATAATCAAGGATTCATCAAACACATTAAGTTTATTATTATGTTAATGTTCTTCTTCAAATCTAAAATCTTAGGGACCAACTATAACATCCCACAACCACTACACCCTAGGTTGAATTTTTGTCATGACTATGTCATGACAAAAGTGGGGACCTGTCAAAAGTCCTAGGAACCTAAGAGAATAGGTGAATTGCATATTCGGGTGCATTTAGCAATTTTTGGTGGCCTAGCCTAGGAATGACCAAGAGGCTTCAGAATGTCAAGGTAACCTCACCTTGACCCATATGACGATTCAAGGAGGTCAATGGGTCACCATGGACCCTTTGAGTCAACCAAAGTGGTCAAGTTGACCAAAGTCAACTTTAGCCCAAATTAGGCCAAACCTCCCTAATTGAAGTCAATTGGACTTTATATGACCAAATTGAACTTACCACTACAAGGCAACCTTCCAAGGGGACCTAATGGACCCAAAAGCCCCATCATGGGGCCACCAATTGACCCAAATTGACCAAGGTGCCCTTTAGATCAGCATAGGTCAATTCTCCATCAATAAGTCCAATTGACCCCCAAAGCATGCAATTGACCTCACTCTTAGTCTTATAACATCATGGGGGATCAAATGGACCCAAAAGCCCCATCAAGTGGTCACCAATTGGTCCAATTTGACCAAAGTCAACTTTCCCCAATTTGGGCAAAATCACGCCAATTTGCTAAATTGGCCCAATTAGGACATCGTCATGACCCAATCAACATTGGGTGGTATCAAGGGGATCAAGAACAACACATTGGACCTGTCAAACCATCAAATTGACCAAGTCAACCCCAAAGTCAACATTGGTCAAAGTGAGCCTAATTATGAGATTAAAATCCCTAAACCTATTTCAATTGGGCGAAGCTCTAATCCAAGCCCCTTTCACCAAGCCTAAAGTCACCCCAATAGGTGTCCATGGACCCAATGTTACTAATGTGACTCAAATTTCACCATGGTTGACCAAGGGTCAACATTGGCCTTAAAATACCCATTTAGGCTAACTTGGGTCATGTGGACCCAAGACCCAACTCAATTGGGCCCAAGACTATATAATTAAGTCCAAATGAGATGGAGTTAAAGGGAAGTGAAAGAGCCCATCATGGGCGGTGGCCGGCCACCACCATGGGGAGATGATAAGTAGTTTTTTATATAACATTTTAATAGAAAATTTTGTAAATATTTAATATGTATTTTTCTTTTTCATGTCAATTTTAGGTCATAACTAGTTATTTTGTAATTTTGTTTCTAACTTAGCTTGATTTCAATTTTTGCAGAATTTTGCGACAAATTGGAGAAATTGACAAGTACACGCCCAAAATCACGCCCGTGACCAAGGGGCGTGTAACCTGAAGATCAAACTAGAGATGATGCCGCGCTGATTGAGCTAGCCCACAGTAAGTCACGCACCAGGTCGCGCCCGTGACCCAAAGTCACGCCCGTGACCAAGGGTGTGTAATTTTAGAATCTTCCCAGCAGGAGGCCGTCGAGACGTGGAGAAGCCATCGAGAAGTCAACATGAGTCACGCCTGTGACCCATAAGTCACGGCCGTGACTTTCCCGCGTGATATCTGCACGCCGTCGCGCCACAAGAAAGGTCCACGCCGCATTAAATGAAGCCGTCCAAGTACACGCCCGTGACCCCAGTTACACAGGCATGTAATGTCCGAATTCCTCCCGCCATCACGCAAAGCCATGCCATTGACAAATCTAATGTTAACAGTGTTTACACGCCTTAGGTCATGCCCGTGACCAAGGGGCGTGTAACCTGATTTTTTTCCTATAAATTCCAGGGCTCTCCTTGAGTCCAGGGTTCAGAATTTTGGATAGGGGGAGGTGCTGCTAGAGCTGTTAGTGAGTTTTTCAATGCTTTTTCAAGTTCTTCAATTTCATGTTCTCCTCTTTTTCATGGCATGCAATATACTAATTTTTCTTTCAATGCAATAGTTAGTTTAAGCTTGTAATATTTTTCTTCCTAGCCTTGTAATCTCTTTTAAAGCTTGTAATTGTTCTGGTTTTCAATAAAATTAATTTTTCTCTCTTTCATGTTCTCTTTCTCCTTAGTAATTTCTATTTCATGCAATTTTATTTTATCTTTCCTTTTTCCCCTCCACTATGATTGAGCATTAAGCCTTTTGCTATCGTTTAAATCCTTCATTTAGTTTGCAAATTGTCTCTTCTTAGCTAAAGTAAAACAAACCTCAAAAAATTCATTAGATAAGATAATGGTGATTTTCCTCAAAGTAGAAGTAATCAACGCGCCCCGTGGAATACGACCTTGGTATTTCTAAATATCCTATACTATAGACGATAAGGTACACTTGCCTTTATCGGATATAGTTTTGGAAAATATCTTTAATCATTTCACTTTGCAAAACAACTAAATTGTTATATCAAGTTTTTGGCGCCGTTGCCGGGGACTTTGCGTAGATATTTTGAAAAGAGGATAGCTATTAATTTTATCATGCTTCTTTTTATTTTATTTTGTTTTTTCTAAATTTCAAAAAAAAAAAGAAAAAAAAATTATCAAGTTTTTCATATTCCTTTTTTTTCTCTTTAGTTTAATCTCTTTTCTATTTTAGTTTATTTTTTATTTTTTTCTCTCCCCTTCTTTTCTTTTTAGTGTATGACCCGAGGTAGCGCTTCGAATATTCCTTTTGATCCAGAGATCGAGCGAAGCCTTTTGAGGCGCCGCCGTTCTTGTGGTCAGGAAAATCAAGTAGAATTCGACGTGTCGATCGGGGACACTATCACAGCGAATATGGATCCTAATCTTGATCCTCTAAATCCTAAGGCGCCAAATCCTAATGAGGTCGCGCAACGGACTATGTCCTATTATGCGCGGCCGAATTTGGAAGGCACATAATCGAGTATTGTTCGCCCCACGGTGGCAAACAATAATTTTGAGATCAAGTCCAGCATCATACAAATG
Organism: Dactylorhiza incarnata; assembly: GCA_033032865.1. Taxonomy (NCBI): domain Eukaryota; kingdom Viridiplantae; phylum Streptophyta; class Magnoliopsida; order Asparagales; family Orchidaceae; genus Dactylorhiza; species Dactylorhiza incarnata. Next base: position 15,771,561 of record JAWHQI010000033.1, on the reverse strand, counting down.
GTGCAACAATCGGTGACCTTCGATGGTCAACCGGACGAAGATCCAAATTCGCATATTTCTTACTTTCTTGAAATTTGCGATACTTTTAAAATCAATGGCGTCACCGATGACGCCATTCGATTGCATCTTTTTCATTTTTCTTTGCTGTCTAAGGCCAAGCAGTGGCTGGTCTCCCTACCTAGGGGATCCATCACTATATGGGCCGAAATGGCAGAAAAATTTCTAAATAAATATTTCCCGCCTTCAAAGACCGCTAAATTGTGCATGGATATTGCGTCATTCATGCAAATCGACACAGAGACTCTCTATGACACATGGGAGCACTTCAAGGAGCTTTTGCGTCGATGCCCTCACCACGCACTTGACACTTGGCAACAAGTGCAAATATTTTATAATGGCTTAAATCTCCAAACGAGGCAAATGATTGATGCGGCCGCCGGGGGAAGTTAAATAACAAAACCCCGGATGCCGCTCAAGAGCTTTTCAAAGAGATGGCCATGAATGCTTACCAATGGAACATGCCCTGAGCGCGGCCTAGCAAGCCAGCCGGAATTTTCGAAATAGACGTAAACGCAAATTTGGCTTTACAAGTTGAGCGCTTAACAAAGCAAGTGGCGTAGATGTCTTCTTCCTCCGCCATTCCTCCTTGGGCTAATAACGTTTTAATTGAAGAGCAGGTTGACTACATGGGAAATCTGCCTCGGCCTTCCTATAACCCGAACTCCGCTCCGTATAACAACACATACAATGCGGGTTATAGGAATCATCCGAATTTCTCGTGGAGCAACCCAGGAAATGCTCAATGTCCTATGAATCTAAATCAACCCCCGTAATCAACTTCTTAACTTAACTCCGCCTCTAAATTTGATTTCTCAAAATTTTAATCCTCCCAGTTTTCCACCGCAACAGCACAAGCCCTCTTCGGTTGAAGAGGTCTTTGCAAAATATGTTGCTACAAATGAATCGAAGATACGGAACCTCACCGGATCGATCAAAAATTTAGAGAACCAAGTGGGCCAGCTAGCGAAGATGATCTACGAGCGTCAGCAAGGAGCACTACTGGGGAATACGGAGCAAAATCCAAAGGAGAGCGCAAATGCGATTACACTCCAAAGCGGGAAGGAGGTGGTTTCAAAACAGGAGGAACCCAAGGTAACTTCCTCTCCTCCTCCTCCTCCTACTCTTAATTTATCTTCGAATTTGCCTGCTACGTTAGCTCCGCGCGCTTCTACTTCTAATATTTTGTATCCGTCTAAATTTAAAAGCGAGTGCGCCGAAAAAAATTATAAAAAATTTATAGATATTTTAAAGCAAATTCATATTAATGTACCCTTCTGCGAGGCTATCTCTCAAATGCCTAAATATGCGAAATATCTTAAGGAGTTGCTCTCTAATAAGAAAAAATTAGAAGATATTTCGCATATTTCTTTAAACGCAGAATGCTCCGCGGTTGTACTCAACAAATTGCCTCAAAAAGCAAATGACCCGGGATGGTTCTCCATCCCGTGTTTATTTGGCAATTCGTTAGTAAAACACGTCTTAGCGGATCTTGGAGCAAGCATCAATCTCATGCCGTTTTCTTTATTCAAAAATCTAGGCCAAGGAAATCCAAGCCCCACTCGAATGAGTATTCAATTAGCGGATCGTTCTTTAAAATATCCGGTAGGAATAGTGGAGGACGTGCTCGTCAAGGTTGACAAGTTCATCTTCCCAGTGGACTTTGTCATTCTTGACATCGAAGAGGATGCTGAAGTACCCCTTATACTCGATCGCCCCTTCCTTGCCACCTCCCGCGCTATTATAGACGTAAGTAACGGAATGCTCCTCCTACATGTTGGAGACGATGAAGTTACTTTCGGCATAAATTCCTCGATCTGGAACACATTAGAAAATGATGATTCGTGTTTTGACCTAGAAGAGTGTTGTGAGTTCGATCCATCCCCCGAGTTAGTCTCATCGGAAAGTAGTGATTCCAAGCTCGTCGAGCTCTTTTATCTTGAAGATGAAGTCTCTCACCCCACACCACCCGAACCATTATTTCTAGAAAAATTAAAAATTAAAACTTCTTATGAAGAGCCACCCATGTTAGAATTAAAGCAACTCCCCCCTCACCTTAAATATTTATTTTTAGAAAAAGACTCTAAGCTACCCGTCATCGTTTCATCCGAACTTAGCAACTCAGAAATTTCTGAGTTGACTATTGTCTTAAGCAAGCACCGCCACGCAATTGCGTGGAAAATTTTGGATATTAAGGGTATAAAACCTTCCTTCTGCACTCATAAAATCTTTCTCGAAGATAATTCCCGCAACTCAGTCTAGCCTCAACGATGACTAAACCTGAATATGAAATAAGTCGTTAAGGTTGAAGTTATTAAACTATTGGACGCGGGAATCATCTACCCGATATCGGATAGTACTTGGATTAGCCCAGTACAAGTCGTACTAAAGAAAGGTGGAATTACGGTAGTTGCAAACGAGAATAACGAATTAATCCCAACCCGTACCGTTATGGGTTGGCGGATGTGCATCGATTATTGAAAACTAAATGATGCCACCCTAAGGATCACTTCCCTCTACCTTTTATCGATCAAATTTTAGAGCGCTTGTCAGGTCACTCCTACTACTGTTTTCTCGATGGTTTGTCGGGATATTTCCAAATCCCGATTTCACCCGACGACCAAGAGAAACCCACTTTCACTTGTTCCTTTGGCACCTTCGCTTATCGAAGGATGTCATTTGGTCTTTGTAACGCGCCAGCTACATTCCAAAGATGTATGCTGGCAATATTTGATGAGTTTGTAGAGGAGGTGATGGAAGTGTTCATGGATGACTTCTCTGTGTTCGGAAACTCATTTAAAAATTGTTTAAAAAATCTCGAGCGCGTGCTGCAACGATGTGAAGAAACAAATTTAGCGCTTAATTGGGAGAAATGCCATTTTATGGTCAAAGAAGGATTAGTCCTTGGCAATAAAATTTCGGGCAAGGGGATCGAGGTCGATAGGGCCAAGATCGAAGTAATTGGAAAGCTCCCCCTCCAACAAATGTAAAAGCTATTAGAAAATTCCTAGGCCATGCGGGGTTTTATCGGCACTTTATACAAAATTTTTCTAAAATCACAAAGTCGTTAACCCATCTTCTCGAAAAAGAATCCTCCTTTATTTTTAACGATGAATGCCATTTGGACTTTAAACTTATCAAAGAGAAACTTATAAACTCCCTGATTCTAGTCGCACCAGATTGGTCGCTTCCTTTTGAAATCATATGCGACGTGAGTGATATTGTTGTTTGTGTCATTTTAGGCCAACGAGTGAGTAAGTATTTCCACTCGATTTATTATGCAAGCAAAACACTAACGTCGGCACAAGCGAATTACACCACTACAGAGAAGGAGCTTCTAGCGATCGTTTTTGCCTTCGATAAGTTTAGGTCGTATATCACTCTCTCAAAAGTTATCATCTTCACGGATCACTCTGCTCTTAGATATCTTTTAAGTAAATCGGAAGCCAAGCCTCATCTTTTGCGATGGATCCTCCTCTTGCAGGAGTTTGATTTAGAGATCCGGGATAAAAGGGGAGCCGAAAACTTGGCGGCCGATCATCTTTCCCGCTTAGAAAACCCAGCCTCGGAAGCATTAATAGAAGCAGACATTAATGATAAATTTCCCGAAGAGCTCCTCATTGCCCTCAAAAAATTTAATTCATCTTCTACCCCCTGGTTTGGTGATTTGGCTAACTATTTAGTAGCCCGGGTCCTTCCAAAAGAATTCTCGAGTCAGCAAAAGAAGAAATTCTTTTCTGATTTAAAGAATTACTTTTGGGAGGACCACTTTTTATTCCGCGTGTGCGCAGACCAGGTAGTGAGAAGATGCGTCTCGAGTGAGGAAGGTCTTAAAATTTTACGGCATTGTCGCGAGGGACCAACCAGTGGTCATTATCATTCAAAATGAACCGCGAGGAAGGCGCTGGATGCGGGCTTTTATTGGCCCACGCTCTTCAAAGATGCTCACGCCCTTGTGAGTACTTGCGACAGCTGCCAGCGATCGGGGAACATCTCCCGTCGGGATGAGATGCACCAAAAAATTTTCTTAGAATGCGAAATTTTCAATCTTTGGGGTATTGATTTTGTAGGTCCTCTCCCTCCATCTTTTTCAAATAAATATATTCTCGTTGCGGTCGACTACATGTCAAGGTGGGCGAAAGCGCAAGCTCTCCCCACTAACGATGCGCGAGTCGTCGTTAACTTCTTAAAAAAATTATTTTCTCAATTTGGCACGTCGCGCGCTATAATGAGTGATCGGGCACCCATTTTTGCTATAGTCAGTTTACAAAAATCTTAGCAAAATATGGTGTCACGCACAAATTATCCACTGCATATCATCCATAAACGAGCGGCCAAGTCGAAGTTGTTAATCGAGAATTAAAGCAGAATTTAGAAAAAATAGTTTCTATTAATCGGAAGGATTGGGCAATACTGCTCGATGACGCGCTATGGGCTTATCAATCAGCGTACAAGACCGCTATCGGTTGTACATCATATCGAATGGTCTATGGCAAGGCTTGCTACCTTCCAGTCGAATTAGAACACCGCGCATTTTGGGAGCTTAAATTTTTAAATCTTGATTCAACATTAGCGGCCGAACAAAGAAAATTTCAAATGAACGAATTAGATGAATGGCGAGCGAATGCGTATGAAAGTAATAAATTATATAAGGAGCGAACAAAGTTTTATCACGATAAACATATAAAATTTCCGAAAACTTTTTCACCGGGCGATCTCGTCCTCCTTTATAATTCTCGCCTTCGCCTTTTTCCGTGAAAATTAAAATCCTGATGGTCCGGACCCTTTATTGTTAAAGAGGTTTGGTCCTATGGGACAATCCTAATTTCCCACCCAGAAAAAGGTTCCTTCAAAGTAAATGGGCACCGCCTTAAGTTATATATTCCGGGAGAGCTAGCTAATGAGAAGAGTGAATCATTATCTTTCATCCAATAATATGATCAGCAAGTGGGTCAAGCTACGCGACCTTAAACAAAGCACTTTTGGGAGGCACCCGAAAGTTATCTTTTTATTGTTTCTCTTGTTTTTCTTTTTTAACAACTTTTGTAGGTAATCGTCGCTTCCCCACGAATGCTTGAAAAAAATCAGGGAAGCTCCTTTTCCTTCTTTTTTTTCCTTGCATTTCTTTATTTGCTTCTTTTTCTTTTCTTTTTACTTCATACATAGTTTTAAACATTGGGGACAATGTTTAACTTTAAGTATGGGGGTGTAAATAGTTTTTAAATTAGAAATTTTCAAAAAAAATTAAAAAAAAATTATTATTAATTAAATTATTTTCTTATGTTATTTTAAGCACTTGTAAAACCCAAAAACTCAAAAAAAAAATTAGAAAATAAAAAATTTAAATCTTGGAAAGGGACATTTGGGATATCATCCCATGGCACCTCCTAATACCATGAGAACCCTTCATGGGGTATACCTCGGGAAGTCCAGGAATTAACAAAAAAATGTTAGGTTTAAAACTAGTTTCCTTTCTTAAATTATAAAAAATTCAAAAAAAAATATAATAGTCAAAAATTAAAAAAAAAAAAGATAATATTAAAAAATTTAAAAAAAAAAGATAATATCAAAAATTCCAAAAATCTCTTCTTATACACCTCCTACTTGTTATTCTTGTGATTTCTTAGAAATTTAGTTAAGAATGTTTATAAGCATTTTTTGGTTTTTAATTGGCTAAAATTTTGTTTATCATAGTTTGTTAATTTCAAATTTTAGGTAATCTTGTTTTAAGAACCATCTTATGATTTGAGTTTCATTAGAGAATTTTTGTTAGCATGACTTCTCTTTTTATCTGTAAATGGCTTCATTTTATAGTAAATTTGCTAAACCACATTAGATTTCAATTATATTTTCTTCTAGCTCTTTAGATCTTAGGAATTTTAAATTTACTAGAATTTGCTCTCAATATAATTTAATTTATAAACTAGAAATTTTTTCTATCCTACACCTTTGATGGCATAAAAAAAGTGTTTTAAAAAGATCATATGTCATGGGAATAAGAGGATAAAATTCATTATTCTCTAAACATATGCGCCCAAAATATTTGAAAAGATTATATGGCATGGAGTAAGAGAATAAAATTCATTACTCTTAAACCATATACATTTTGGATTTTTATTAGAAGAGAATTTAGAAAGATTATATGCATGGGAATAAGAGGATAAAATTCATTATTCCCTAAACATATACAAAAAAAAGGAAAAGAAAAAATAGAGGTGAGAGGATAAAATTCATCACCTCAAATAAAAAATCTCTTCTTATGCCAAGCTTTGTAACCCCCCTTAGCCAATATCTTTGATCTAGGTTTAACTTAAGTTATGGAGAGAGCAATATTTAGTAAGTTACTTTTCCTTAAGATTCTTTTAAGATAGAGTTCTTATAATTTTAATTTAATCTAGTTTTATATTTTCTACAATTTTGGTAAGCTAATTAATTACCTTGAGATGTCCTTGCCTAAACAATTTTCTCTCTTTTCAAATCATCATCATAATTTAGGACTTAACTCCTCCTAGAATTTATTCTTAACTTAACTTTTGGTTTAATAAAATTTTAGTTTGAAATTAAAAAATTTTATGGATGGCATATATATTATGTCTCACACTTTTGCTCTGGAATAGCAAATCCTCAAGTATGGGGGTATTCGATAAGTAGGCTTTTATATAACTTTTTAATAGAAAATTTTGTAAATATTTAATATGTATTTTTCTTTTTCATATCAATTTTAGGTCATAAGTAGTTATTTTGTATTTTTGTTTCTAACTTAGCTTGATTTCAATTTTTGCAGAATTTTGGGACAAATTGGAGAAATTGACAAGTACACGCCCAAAGTCACGCTCGTGACCAAGGGGCATGTAACCTGAAGATCAAACTAGAGTCGATGATGCGCTGATTGAGCTAGCCCACAACAAGTCACGCCCCAGTTCACGCCCGTGACCCAAAGTCATGCTCGTGACCAAGGGGCGTGTAATTTTAGAATCTTCCCAGCGGGCGGCCGTCGAGACGTGGAGAAGCCATCCATAAGTCAACATGAGTCACTCCCGTGACCCAAATGTCACAGCTGTGACTTTCCCGCGTGATCTCTGCACGCCGCCACACCGCAAGCAAGGTCCACACCGCAATAAATGAAGTCGTCTAAGTACACGCCTGTGACCCCAGTTACACGGGCGTGTAATGTCTGAATTCCTCCCGCCGTCACGCAAAGCCCAAGCCACTGCCAGATCTGATGTTAACAATGTTTACACTCCCTAGGTCACGCCCGTTACCAAGGGGCGTGTAAATTGATTTTTTTCCTATAAATTCCAGGGCTCTCCTTGAGTCCAAGGTTCAGAACTTTGGAGAGGGGGAGGTGCTGCTAGCGCTGTTAGTGAGTTTTTCAATGCTTTTTCATGTTCTTCAATTTCATGTTCTCCTCTTTTTCATGTCATGCAATGTACTACCCATATAATGAATATTGGATATTTGCAGCCCAAATGTTAGGCGTTTGATCTCATGATAATGGATATTCGCAGCCCAAATGTATTTAATGGGAAATATTTCATTATGTGTCACACTTATACAGGATTCTTTAAACCCATTTTCAACCACCAAGGAAACTAATTCAGAAAAAGTGTGAAATATAAAATATGTAGCCCTAGGTCATTCCTTCAAATGGGCACTGATTTCATCTAATTTGGTTCACCACAGCTCCTTGAACACCTATTCTAGTGTAAGGTGTACCATGAGCACTTACAAGTGTATTTTGTGAATTTATTTGAAACTACTCAATAGATGGGCATGAAATTTTAACCATAGTTGTGATAGGACCAATTACATAGTCTATCCAAAAATTGGAATTTTTGGAGAATATTTTTCCAAGGATTTAGGAATAATTTAATAAAACCTGTCTGGTGTATATTTTGGGTTGATTTGACTCAAAAACTACAAAGTCTTCTCTGGAAGATTAGTTGTGTGAATATAAGTGTCTGGTAAAAATATTGGGTCATTTGGACCCATGCATGTGGATAAATCTAAGTACAAATGAATACTAGTAGAACAAATTTTTAAGGATGTGACATGAGGAGTATTTTGTGAATTTTTCCCAAATCCTTAGGAGAATGAGTATGAAATTTCTAACATAGAAATAATATCTCTAAGTATATCCTCTCCTCAAAAATTAGAAAATTTGGAAAACATTTCCCCAAGGTTTTTGAAAACATTTGATAAAGCATGTATGTGTGTCACACATGCCTAGACCCCACCAAGTGAACCCAAATTTTTATTGGTGGTGGGTTAGGTTCCTATAAGTCTCAGGTAGAAATTTGAGGCCAGTTGGCTCCATGGATTTGTAGGAATCCACCCATATATGCTAAGTGGGGGTGTTGGTGTGCTAATAGCACTATTATATAGGTCAAGAGTTTTAGGATCAAACCTACTCACTTTAAACTAAAATTGGGGTGGCATGATAATAAGACCATAAATATGTATTAGCTAAAGGTTGAGTCCAATTGGACTCTTGCATGTGAGGGAAATTCACATGCGAAGGCCTAGGTGTTAAAAAGGTGCTCATGAAGATAATTATGCAATAATGTTTTGGGAGTTGAAGGGTATTCCCTTGGTCATTCCTTATGAAACTCAAAACATACACTTAGGATTATGAGATGACACTCCTTAGAGAAAAATATTGAAGTTTTGGGTTAATCCACCTAGGAAGTTGAGATTTATATAACTTTGTCACAACAGTCTCAAATGATCATGCTAGGGTCAAAACATCCTGAAAAGTCATGAGACTTTGGGTTTCACTTATAGGATTGAGATTATACCGTGTGGAAATTAGTTATAATTTTTGTAAGTGTTATAGCCCATTACTTAGTGATTATTCAATTACCCCCAATTTACCTCACCCCACCTTTAGGTAAATTAATGAACTCACAGTTGTATGAGATTGTTTATTTAGGTTGGAAAGACCATCTGGAACCTATGGAAATTTTCTTAGAATTTGTTGAGGGTCGCTTGGGTGCTTTTGGTAGACTAGTCTACTTGAACCGTCTTAGCTCTGAAGCGAGCCAAGCGCGCTAAAAGTCAATTAGAGAATCATTAAGTACGTTGGATCTTTTTAACATGGAAAACCCGGAAAGGTTAAAAAATCATGTGGTCGGAGTTGTGCCGACCAAACTCCCCTATCTTATGAGAGGTTACAATCAGATACTTAGAATTTGAGCGCGACAGACTGCCGCTCATTACAATAATAGAGAGAGAGAGAGAACTCCGAAGGTGATAGGCCACCTCTCGGAAAACTAAGTCCTTTTTTTCTGAGAACTGTGGTGAGAACAAAACTGAGAATGCCTAGTCTCCTTTCGGGACCAGAAGACTTCCTAGATCGCTTAGGTAGCTGGACTTCGTGAACGATGGAATTCTCCAAGTTCACGAAGGATATCTTCGATGCTTCGAAGGAGATCTTCGAAGCATGAAGGATATCTTCGAGCACCGAAGGAGAACTTAAGGGAAATCTTCGACAGAGCTCACTCGGGTGCAGAAGGAAAGGTCCCCTGAAATGAAGGCGCTGGGCTCCTTTTATAGTTTTGGCCAGGGGTAGCCCGGTAATTTTTCCATCGTAACCACCGTAACCACCTGACGGGTGAATCACGCTGGTCGATTTAGAGCACACTGATCGCTATGTTTGGTAAATGACCGTCTCTCCCTTCGGGTAGTCCGGGCAGCTTCGTTGAAGGTAAAAAAGTGACAAGCGAGTCCTGCAATCTGATAAATTAAGAAATGTTAACTGCGCGTGCGTTCAGAATGTGGAAAAGTTCTGAGCGCGTTCAGAACGTGGAAGCGTTCTGAGTGCTTGGGGAATCATTCTGAGCGCGCGGGGAAGCGTTCTGAGCACGTAATGAATAGAGAAGCATTTTGAGCGCACTAGGAGGTTGGAAATGGAAAGTCGTACCCCCAAAGAAGGGATGGGGTTTCGGCCGGATGCTCCGTAAGATCCCCCCGCAGGAGAGGGGTGTAGTTTGGCTGCACACACACAGGGTGCGGCTTGGTCGCACCCTAAGAGGGGTGCAGTTAGGCTGCACCCCAAAGGGGTGCAGCTTGGCCGCACACCAAGAGGGATGCGGTTAGGCCGCACCCCTCAAGGGGATTTGGTACTACCGTGTGTGCTACCGCATGGTAGCGCCGTGTAGTATCGCCATGCGCGTCGTGGCGGTAGTGCGCCGGCTATCGTGCGCGGTAGTGCATGCAGCTGTGTGCGGTACAGCCGAGCGCATTGCTGTCGCGCGTGGTTGTGTGTGGCCCTGCGGTGCAGAGAGTGCATCTTTCTACTAGCGGTTGGATGTGGAGATGGTGGGTTTGGCCCACTTTCCCACTCATCCCTCATCACCTTAGTGGTGGAGTGGGGTTTGCGAATAACCGCCACCCGATTTTGTATACATAGATGAGAGCCCATGAATGAATGCATATCATAATCCCCCGAAACCTTCGGAGTCCGAATTTTTATACGAAGGAGTTCGGAAGTTTTGATTCTTCTTTGCGCCATCCCGAGTTGCTGTCATCCTTGCACGGGGTGCTACACAATGTCGGAGGTAAGTATTTATTTCATGCAAGTAATGAAAGTAGGTAGGGGGAGGAAGGAGCGCGCGTGGTTTATGACCTACCGAGGGACGGCCAGCCGGGCATGTGGCTTTTGCCCAGACGGCACGCGCGCCGCCAGTGTGAGCACGACCGGCGGTGACCGCGCGCGCGGCCAGACGAATCCGACGGCGGCCAGGTGGTTGGGCATGGTTGGTACTGTCCGGTCGGGCGCGTGGCCTACGCGCGAGGCCGGTGTGCGGTCAGTGCTGTCGTACGAGCATGCAGCATATGCGCGCGACAAGTACGCGTCCTACGCCCGCGACCAGCGCGCAACCAACGCGCGTGACCAGCACGCGGCATGGGTGCGAGCGACCGCCGCTCGGTCGGTGTCGGCCTAAAGGTGCCATGCCTGTGCATGCGCGGGTGCGGGCGGCCGCTGCTCGGTCGGCGTCGGTCGAGGGGCGCTATTCCTGCGCATGCGTGCGGCGCGCACGCGACCTGGGTGCATGCAGCCGAGGCACGGCGGTGTGGGGCGTGCGGGCGTGTGGCCTGCGTGCGCGGGGCATGTGTGTATGCGACCGAGGCGTGGCTGATGCTGGTCATGCAAACGTGCAGTCGGTCATGCGGGCGTGCATCCTGTGCGCACGCGACTGGTGAGAGGCCGGTGCCGTTCGTGGAGATGTTCGGTTGCGTTCATATGGGGCACCCCTTTTTCAGCGTTCGGCCGGTGCATCGTTTGAGATGGCGCACTGATGGGCGGAGTTGGACTAATGCGTGCATTTTGCCTGTAATTTTGACATATGCGCGTTCGTGTAGCGGCTTGTGGCTCCTGGTTGAGTTGGACTAATGCGTGCATTTTGCTCCTGATAAAGACATCTCTTAGTGTCTTTGGAGCCAATACTTTTAAAAGTGGCCCTTGTTTGCTTGCCCATTTGGCAAGCATGACATGGGCCATTTTTAATACATTTTAAATGAGGACTATTTCTAACCAGGTTCTTAGAGAATAGTCTATGCATTGTCTTGTAGTTGATGTGGGAAAGTCTCTTGTGCCATTGAACACATAGAGACTCACTCTCATCTGCTACAAGACATACAAGAGAGGAAAAAGATTTGCAGAAGAAATCTAAACAGTAAACATTTCCACTCTTAGTGCCTGAAAGAATGGTCTCCAAGTCATTAGACTTTTTTATGAGGCACTTATCATTGTGAAATTCAATGACAAGGCCAAGATCACACAGTTGGCTTATGCTGATAAGGTTGTGTTGCAACCCTTCAACATAAGCCACTTTTGTGAAAGAGACTATGCCATTAATGATCATACCATAACCTCTGGTGACTCCCTTTTCTGATCCCCCAAAGATGACATTGGGTCCATTCTTCACTGCTCTGTAATCTTGCAGTAAATCCTTGGTGCCTGTCATGTGTCTTGAGCACCCACTGTCCAAGTACCATATTTGGTTGAGACTGGTACTTGAACTACCCTGCAAAGAAGGATTTAGTTATCCTTAGGATACCAAAAAGCTTTGGGTCCTAGGTGCCTGTTAGTTTGATGAGATACTCTCATACTAGCTACACTCCTAGCAGGAAAGCTCTTCTTTGCTTTAGGTACATTGGGGTTGTACCAGCAATCTATGGCAAAGTGTCCCACCTTGCCACAACACCAACAATCATGGATATTGCATCTCCTTTTCTGAACACTTTTCTGAATTGGTACAGCACTATGCACATGTTCAGCAGAGGAGACTGCAACATTCTTCCTATATCTCTTTCAGCAATAATTTGACTGAGGATAATTTATGGACAGTCTTGCTGCTCTTTGTCCTGACAGCATCAGCTTGCTTTGGCTTGGCAGCCATACATGATCTGAAGGAATCAGACACTGAGCAATAGGCTTTGTCAACAGATTTGACAGCAGTCTTGCTTTTTGCTGAAGCAGATTTTGAAATGCATGCTTCCTTGTTCTAGACTGAAGGTACTGAGGCACCAAACACAAATGGTCCAGATTGGGCCATTTGTGTTTCCTCATGGGGATCTTTCATTGCACTCAATCCCATGCCCACTCTTTCACTATGGGAAGGAGTGTTTTCCTTCCTATAGGACCTTCCATTCTTCCAGTGACCATGAATGCTTTCATGGTCATACCTGTTGGAGGGAAGTGGCACGTTTTGAAAGGTGGTTTGAGGCTTAGCCTTCTTCTTGATTTTTAATCCACTCCCTTCTCCTACTTCCATTTTGTTGAATCCAGGTCCTCTCCAATTGTATTGAGAGGAGAAGGTGTCAATAAGGGGAAGCACTATTTTGGGCTTGGAGAATTGGGCCACCAGGAACTTCTCCTTTTCAATCTTTTCTTCAAGGTCCTTGATGACCTTGTTCTTCAGGGAAATAGTGCTTATTTGCACCATAGTTAACCCTTGTAAATGACTAATTTGTCTGCTCATCTGAGCCACCAGGGTGGTAGGTTCAGTGTTGACATCCTTAGTCATTTTGAGGGAAACAATTTCCTGGGCTTGCCTCTTGGCAAGCTTCTTGCTCTTCTTCAGAGCCTCCAAAAGAACACCATATTTTTCAATCAATTGATTGAGTTTTTCCTCAGCTTCCATGCCCCTTCCATCAATTGATGGAGGTGCATCAGATTCTGGACTAGTCTCATAATCAGAAGAGGTTATGGAATGAATTAATACCTGCTCATGTTCTGAATTATTTTGGCTGTCCTCATCTTCAGTTAGATCCATCAACCCATGGTCATTGTGAATAACCTCATCCTCCTCTACATCACTTTCTGAATGTAATAGAGGGGCCCTGACTGCAATCCTGCCAACAGCAGGTTCTTCAACAGCAACCAGCCCAATGAGGGCTTCTTCCATTTCAGATTCTGATGAACTAGAGTCTGATTCACTCCAGCTCTTCTTCTTTTTCTTATCTAGAAAGGATTTCTCTCCTTTCTTGCTTCTTGATTGATGAGTCTTCTTCTCATCCTTCTCTCATCTCTTCACAGGGCAGTCAGTAATGACATGCCCAGGCTTGCTGCAGCAATAGCAAACAACTTTGGAAGAATTATGTTTTGAATTAGACTCATACCTGTCACTTATGGAGTGATACTTTGACTCCTTGCTGTCCTCCTTGTTGTGATATGAGGAGGAAGGCTTGTTCTTCCATTGCTTCCTCCTTAACATCTTTCTGAAGTGCCTTGTAAGAACATCAATTTCTTCATCAGAAGAAGAGCAGCTTGATGAGCTAGGCTCAGAATCTTCTGGTTCAGCAGATCTTCTGGGAGGAGAGTGAGCCTTCTCTCTCCCTCTTCTTGAGCTTTCAGCCTTGAAGGCCAGGGAATTCTCCCTGGTATCACCCTTTGCCTTCTGCTCTTCTTCCTTCCTGGCAGTCAGCTGCATTTCATAGGAGAGCATCTTTCCATAGAGAGTTTGGGGAGGAGTTTCAGTCAACTTAGCCACCTCCCTTATGACACAAATTTTTGTGTCCCAATCTCTTGTTAGAGATCTGAGGAACTTATCATTCAGCTCATAATTTGTGAACACTATCTCATAGGTTCTTAGTTCATTAATTATTCTAAAGAACCTTTCATAACACATGGAGATGCTCTCCTGCCCTTGCTGCCTGAAAGCTTCATATTCCTGATTGAGGAGTGACTTCCTGTCATTCCTCACATCTTCAGTCCCTTCCATGTACACTATCAGTGTATCCCACATCTCCTTGGCAGAGGTGCAATGTACCAAGTTTTGAAAGGTGGAATCATCAATAGCATTGACAATGATGTTCTGAGCCCTTTTATCCATAGTAGCCAATGCTATCTCATCCTTGGTCATTTCAGTGTATGGTTTGCCTACTTGCCTGGTAGGATCAACAGTGGAGGCTTTTGTGATAATGAAGGGGCCTTCCTGAACAGTAATGTAGATTCTAGGGTCTGATGCTTCCATGTACAGCCTAACCCTCTGCTTCCATATGCCAAAGTTGGCTTTATTACATATGGGCAGTTTCATTGGGCTCATCTCCTTCTGCATTACACTGGAGGCCATTGGGTTTTGACTAGACAATACCTATTAGGATCTGGTCAGACTGTTAAGTCCTTTTTGACCAGCCTCGCTCTGATACCACTTGAAAGAATATTAGGTTTGTAGTTTAAATCACCTAGAGGAGGGTGAATAGGTCTTTTTGATTTTCCTCTAACCACCCTAGCTTATTTCTGATTTTTGTTTAAGCAAAAGATGAACCACACAGAAAGCACACAAGTATGTATAGAGGTTCCTCAAGATAGGGTGTCTTAAGTATTCCTCTTTCCCCCTTCACCTTTCTAACAATGTGTTAGACAAGGCCAACTCCTCCAAACTCGGCTCAAAAGAGCTTACAACACAGATCCCTCGGGATCTCTCAGGTTTTCTCAAACACTACCTCAGGCAGAGCAGCCCTACAACTCAGATCAGCTCCTGATCCTACAGCTTAGACCTCAGCAGGTCATACAACTCAGACCACAATAGGTCCTACCTCAGCCTAAACAGCCCTACCTCAGATCAGCTCCTGATCCTACAGCTCAGACCTCAGCAGGTCCTACAACTCAGAGGATTTCTCCTCCTACAGCTCAGGTAATGAAGCCCTACAACTTAGATCAGCAGTCCTACACTCAGGCCTTCAACCCTACACTTAGAACCCTCAGGTTCCTACAAACTCAAACCAAATGTTCTTACAACTCAGAAAAATGCCCTATAGAAAATTGATTTAGAATTATTCTACAGTAGAGGTACTCTCCTGTAGATCCTGCACAGCACGTGCTTCCTGTAGCTGAAGATATTGAATACAACCACAACTTGATCTTCCTCTTCAATAGAGTGATGGAAGATCACCTTGCCCCTTCTGGTGGAGGAGCTATCTTCTTCTCTTTGTTTCTCCTTCTCTTTTAGGGAGCAGGAAGAAAGTTGAGAGCAACTGCCGTCAATGAAACAATTGATTTTTCTTTTTGCACGCGACGGAGGAGAGCTTCAAATGTGCCCTAGCATTTCCTTTTATCAATCTCTGATCTTCAACGGCTCTTAGATGTCCTTCTAAGAAGAATGGGAGAAGCTGGTGGACCCCACACGGCTTGTCTGCAACTTGCCCTAGTCGCAGGTTCCGCCGCCCTACTTTTTCGTAGAGAAGGACTGCGCCCGACGAACGCGCTGCACTCTGCGTTCGACGAACTTGTCAAACTCTGCGTTCGACGAACTTGTCAAACTCTGCGTTCGACGATCTTGTCAAACTCTGCGTTCGACGATCTTGCCAAGCTCTGCGTTCGACGATCTTGTCTTGTCTCTGCGTTCGATGAATGGCACTCAGCGTTCGATGATCGGCACTGTCTCTGCATTTGACAATTTGCACTGTCTCTGCGTTCGACGATCTGCACTGTCTCTGCGTTTGACGATCTGCACTTTCTCTGCGTTCGACGATCAGTGTTCTGTGTTCGACGAACGGCACTCTGCGTCCGATGAACACGCCAATTAAGCCTTCTCTGCGGCTCCTTCTTTGGTCTCGTCTCAGCGGTCGATGAACTTAGTCCTTCGTTCGACGAACGGCCATCAGCGTTCGAAGAACACACTGATTCTCAGATTTTGAAGAACTTATCAGCGGAGACACCTTCTTCTCAGCGGATCCGCTGAGATGGCTCCTCGTCTCAGCGTTTAGACCCTTCGTCTCAGCAGTTCTGCTGAGACAAAACTTCATCTCTTTGTAGATGATTCTTCACAACTAAGGGCATGTTTGGCCCTTTCTTTTGAGTCACCTGTACCTGAATATACTACACAAGTATAGCTTTATCAAATACAATATGTCCTTAGCATTGAGAGTGATGCCTCTTCAAATCAAGGTAATATTGAGGGCAATATACCCAACACTAGAGGTGTTCGAAGACTGGTGCGAGGTTTGTAATGACTCGGGCGGCCGTATTGAAGTTTGAAGCAACAAGAGTTGGTTTCATTTTGGAGAGAAGAACGATTATCGGCATGGGAACACTGATGCGCGAATCTCGCACAGCGCTATAGGCGGTAGCTAGACTGCAGCACGAAACGGCAGTGTACCGATCGTTCAATAATATAAAATGGGAATGAATCCCCAAGTATCGATCTCAAAGGAACACAGTAAGGTGGAGCTAACGTTCGAGGAAGGACATGAGATTGAAGTCCTTTAGGTCAGATGGAATGCGGGAGAGTTGGTTTGGCTTTTGGAAAATAAAAGAAAACAACTATAACTACTCCTATGCAGGCCTTGAGCGCACTGCTTCGCTAGGCGGGATGAAAACTAGGCAGGCCTTGAGCGCGCTGCGTCGCAAGGGCGGATGGACGAGTAGGCAAGCGGAATCGAACTATGCAGGCCTTGAGCGCGCTGCTTCATAAGGCGAATGGATTACACGGGCCGCTATGCCACGCTTCTCTAGGCGGATCGACGAGAAGGCTTGCGGATGGAATGGTTCGCACCGGCGGAGTCGGAATGGATTACACGGGCCGCTGTGCCACGCTTCGCTAGGCGGATGGAAGAGTAGGCATACGGATGAGGGTCGCAAGCACCTCGTCGACAAGCACGCCACTAGCAATTGCTAGTGCGGCACACGAACGTGATGGCGGGATGGAGGATGGAATGGGGCGCTCCTCACTTGCGTAAACCACTCATATCAATTTTACATTAATGAAATACAAAAATAACATGATAAGGTTTAAGCAAACATTGTTCATACACCCAAACTATAAAGGAAAACGATACTACAGTATAAAGGGGGTTTAGATTACAACCAAAGCACGGAGACTCATCGGAGGTTCACGGCCGGAAACTAGGGTTGTCAATCCTTGTCCGGGCTCGGGCTCCAACTGCCGTCCGGGGTCCGGAAGAGCTGTCACCTTCTTCTATTATACCCTTCTTCTCCGTCAATCTTCTCTGGCCACGATCTCACCGGAGAACTTCATATATGCAGCAGGAAATCCCTTGAAATGGAGCTTTGGAGATGCACGATCAATGGAGGAGACCTAGAGGATGCTCCGGCTTGAGATTTGCAAGAGAATGGCGGCCGGAGCTCCTCCCGAAGGTGGGCGGTGATGGAGAGGCGAGATGGGCGCTCTGGAGCAGGAAACGGCGCTGAAATCGGTCTAAAATACGGGTTAGGGAGAAAGGATCGTGAAAACGCGTATTTATAGAAAGCAAAATTTTGAGCGCGCACGGTCAGTGGCGCACGACCAGTGACCGTGCGTGAAGGAATGCCTGTGATAGTGCGCGAAGAACCTGTAGCATAATCTTGAACTGCAAAATAGCGCACGATCAGTGGCGCACGACCAGTGGTCGTGCGCACTAATGTCCAGTGGTCGTGCGCAATGCCGGACAGGCCCATTTTAAGTGAGAATTAATGCACGATCAGTGGCGCACGACCAGTGGTCGTGCGCACTAATGTCCAGTGCTCGTGCGCAGTGTTCCTATGCAGTTTTTGCGCCCCGGAACACTCGCACAACCCCTGTATCAACATGAAAGATCATCGGGCCACGCAAATGGGCATTCCACACATTCTCAAATATAGAAATTAAATTGCAACATAAAGCATAAGTAAGATAAACACAAAAATACACCGAAACGGGCCTAAAAGTGCACATAGCATGGAATATCAAATATGAATGAAAACATGCCTAAAGTGTAGTGCAAAGACTAGATAATCGGCCCGAATGAGTCCAAAAATATGTATATAATTGGGACTCATCACACCCCAAGACTTACCAGTTTGCGTGTCCCGAGCAAACAAATCCGGCGGAGTAGGGAAAATGGTGGTTAGCGTAGAGAATTGGATAGAAAGAGTCAGATGCGAAGTATCATACCCATGCAAATAGAAATTCTGTAAAAGAAGATTCTAACTATACTGATTAATTTACAAAAGTATACATGCGTAAATAGAGATTTATTTGTACTCAGATGGTGAATCATGAAGAATTTGTGCGGTCGTGCCCGATGTGAAAGTAAACAAGCCACTCAGGAGGGTGTTGCTAAAGACCGGAAGTCGGGAATAACTCCGCTGAAATCCATCAACGACGAGAACCATAAGCTTGCCCGGTTACACTCTCTCCACGGCGCTAGCAAACTCACAAGTTAAATCAATAGGACTTCGGGTTATAATTGGGCTTAGGTTACGGTATGATATTCAATGATAAACAAAACGGCTACGCAACCCAATAGAGTCAAAAAGTAATGCTGTACCAAAACAAGGCCAAGAACGATGCTAGTGTGACACACCCCCAGACTTAGATTGAAAACTGGGTGTGCAAACAGCCTACTCCAAACAAATACCAACTGAATTTTTTTCTATTACGCCCAAGGGGCTTTCTTTTCATTTTTATTCTTTATATATTTTTTCTTTTAACTTCATTTTTTTCATTTATCCCCCGGTTGGTTTACAACAATATGTTCAGCACACAATACACATTTTCTTCACATCACAAAAATTTCCATACATCACATCCAAATATGAAATGTAATTTCAGTTAACTCACTACTTGGCTGCGATAATAGGATAAGCTTCAGGCTTTGGTGATTTAAAGAAAAGCTGAAACAAAGGAGGGGTAGGCACAAATTTGGCTTGCAATGGTAAGCGAATGGGTCATGGAAAACAAAGCTCAAACTAGCCAACTAGATGGCCTACATCACGCTCAACTCATTGAATCGCTCTCACCCATGCTTCAAGAGTAGCTTGGGGCAAGTTCTTAGCCCACGAGAAAGGTAAACCTTCCTTCCGACTCGAGCAACACAAAACTAGCGCTTGCTTACACACAACACCGTGCTACCGCAAATTTCAGTCGCATTCACCAAATGAGTATAATAAATCAAAAACTACTCAAAAACACTAATTGTAAATTAAATGCGTAGAGATAATCTAATTTTACTCAGATTTCTATGGGAGCATGTGGATGCGACTAGAACACTACAAGAGTCAACATCGCACTCTGGTTTGCAATTCCTAAGCTAACATCCCATTTCACAATCCAAACCAAGATAGCATGTACGGAAACACACAAACAAGTGAGTGCACGCTCATGTGGTTGAAACGGTGTACGACGCATGAGAATAAAATTACTACAGATAAAAAAAATAACTTCTCGCATGCAAAACAACATGTGCGTGTACAGTGGGTAACAACCGGCTCTCCCCCAGACTTGGTCTACACATTCTAACACAGGAAATAAGAGCTATAGGAAGAGATGTTACCCAATGCTCAGAATTGAGCATACCAGAAGATTTGGCGTTAAATTTTGTAAATTTAGCTCCAAGAGTCCTCCACCAAAGAAATTGACGCACACCTGCAGGAAAAAGGCTCCAAGCAAAAATATATAAAACTAAACTATTAGCGGGTTAGAAAAAAATAAAAGCAACAAAAACATGGGTTGTCTCCCAGCAGCGCTTTTGTTTACCGTCCTTAAGCTGGACTTAATACCTGTATTAAGCAGTTTTAATAACATTGTCTAAGCATAAAGCGAAAGCTAATAAATCCTAATTATTACATGCCAAAAGGATCAACTATAAGTTGATTTAAAATAGTAACTAAAAATAAAAGAGATGGGTCTGAAGACCCAACAGCAGCAGACGAGGGGGTCGGGAGGTTTCCACCTCCATATTTCATCTTTCTTCATCCTCTTCCTCTCCTCCAATCGGCGGTCATGGATGAAATATCGTTTACCACCCTGCACCCAGTCTTTCAAGGAAAACGCGGGCAATGATGATGAGGTGGGATAGAAGATTGATTTCGTCATTGCCATCTGCTTTTGTTTCCAAGACTGCCTCTCAGAATCTCCCAAAAAGGGGTCCAAATATTCATTCACCTGCAGGGGGGTATACAAAATATCAGAATTCAATGCATGAGGGGAAGCAGGAAAGAAGACTTTATCAGCATTATAAGAAGGAGGGTTAGGAAATAAATTGGACGAAGAACTAAAAGAAGCAAACAAAGGAGGAGTGGCCCCGGTGTCACTCCCATCAGGTTCCACAAAAAACTCAATGCCGATTGCCATAGAATCATTGCAGGCATAATATGAGCAGCTAGGAACTTCAATGATGAGTTGGACCTTCTCCTCTGGTGACGAGGTAGAAACCTCATCACTAAGGAAAATGTCCTCCTCAGTGCAACTCAGCACAGCTTCGGGCTCCATAGGCACATCCTGCACATCTAAAAATTCGGCAATAAGAGCAGAAGGTACATGCATACTGATACAAGAAAATATCTGAGTAGAGATAGGACTCAAGATAGAGTCTGATAGGAGTGAAGAAATATCCTCAGATACGGAATCCACAGGAAATGACGGTACAGTAGAGGAAGAAAATTCCAAAATGTCGTCGTAGTGATCAGCAGCGACGCTGATCGACGCATTCGTTATGCTCCCATGATGACCTGGGGGCCTAACGTATGTGTCATCAGCGATGGAAGGAGCGGTGGCATAGGAAGGCAGTGGAATGGAGATAAGTGCTGGCTCATCATCCTCTCCCAATTGCAACTTCCATTGCTCATAGTCTTTCAGCGCGTGATCAAAACTCTGACAACACAAACAGCGCTTCCCGGTAGGTTTTGACTGTGGAAAAGCCAAACCACCCGGTGAAGGCGATGCTCGCGATGGGGACGCATACTTATAATACGTAGGTTCATTGTATGAAGTTCTAGATTCTCCATACGATGAACTACAAGGATTATAATTATGGCTTCCTAAGCACTCATCACTAGAATGATTAGACGATCTACACCACCTACATTGTTGGTAAGCATACATATTGGTGTAAAGAAGGATTCACAACAAATATAAACAGAAATTGATCTCAATATGCATGAAATAAAATTTAAAACGGCGGAAACCTGATTTTTAAAACTGAAAAATTGATTAGGAAGAAATAAAATAAAAAGGATGCAATTTACAAATGAAAGGGCTTCTACCTCTCGTCTCCCTCTCCAGAAAACTCACACGTCTGTGTTCCCCGGCAACGGCGCCAAAAACTTGATGCGCGAATCTTGCACACCGCTATAGGCGGTAGCTAGACTACGGCACGAAGCGGCAGTGTACCGATCGTTCAAGTAATATAAAATGGGAATGAATCCCCAAGTATCGATCTCAAAGGAACACAGTAAGGTGGAGCTAACGTTCGAGGAAGGACATGAGATTGAAGTCCTTTAGGTCAGATGGAATGCGGGAGAGTTGGTTTGGCTTTTGGAAAATAAAAGAAAACAACTATAACTACTCCTATGCAGGCCTTGAGCGCACTGCTTCGCTAGGCGGGATGAAAACTAGGCAGGCCTTGAAAGCGCTGCGTCGCAAGGGCGGATGGACGAGTAGGCAAGCGGAATCGAACTATGCATGCCTTGAGCGCGCTGCTTCGTAAGGCGAATGGATTACACGGGCCGGTATGCCACGCTTCACTAGGCGGATGGACGAGAAGGCTTGCAGATGGAATGGTTCGCACCGGCGGAGTCAGAATGGATTACACGGGCCGCTATGCCACGCTTCGCTAGGCGGATGGAAGAGTAGGCATACGGATGAGGGTAGCAAGCACCTCGTCGACAAGCACGCCACTAGCAATTGCTAGTGCGGCACACGAACGTGATGGCGGGATGGAGGATGGAATGGGGCGCTCCTCACTTGCATAAACCACTCATATCAATTTTACATTAATGAAATACAAAAATAACATGATAAGGTTTAAGCAAACATTGTTCATACACCCAAACTATAAAAGAAAACGACACTACAGTATAAAGGGGGTTTAGATTACAACCAAAGCACGGAGACTCATCGGAGGTTCACGGCCGGAATCTAGGGTTGTCAATCCTTGTCCGGGCTCGGGCTCCAACTGCCGTCCGGGGTCCGCAAGAGCTGTCACCTTCTTCTATTATACCCGTCTTCTCCGTCAATCTTCTCTGGCCACGATCTCACCGGAGAACTTCATATATACAGCAGGAAATCCCTTGAAATGGAGCTTTGGAGATGCACGATCAATGGAGGAGACCTAGAGGATGCTCCGGCTTGAGATTTGCAAGAGAATGGCGGCCGGAGCTCCACCCGAAGGTGGGCGGTGATGGAGAGGCGAGATGGGCGCTCTGGAGCAGGAAACGGCGCTGAAATCGGTCTAAAATACGGGTTAGGGCGAAAGGATTCGTGAAAACGCGTATTTATAGAAAGCAGAATTTTGAGCGCGCACGGTCAGTGGCGCACGACCAGTGACCGTGCGTGAAGGAATGCCTGTGATAGTGCGCGAAGAACCTGTAGCATAATCCTGAACTGCAAAATAGCGCACGATCAGTGGCGCACGACCAGTGGTCGTGCGCACTAATGTCCAGTGGTCGTGCGAAGTACCGGACAGGCCCATTTTAAGTGAGAATTAATGCACGATCAGTGGCGCACGACCAGTGGTCGTGCGCACTAATGTCCAGTGCTCGTGCGCAGTGTTCCTATGCAGTTTTTGCGCCCCGGAACACTCGCACAACCCCTGTATCAACATGAAAGATCATCGGGCCACGCAAATGGGCATTCCACACATTCTCAAATATAGAAATTAAATTGCAACATAAAGCATAAGTAAGATAAACATAAAAATACACTGAAACGGGCCTAAAAGTGCACATAGCATGGAATATCAAATATGAATGAAAACATGCCTAAAGTGTAGTGCAAAGACTAGATAATCGGCCCGAATGAGTCCAAAAATATGTATATAATTGGGACTCATCAAACACCCTTTACGGGTATGTTCGAAACTATTGGGATTTGTTAGAGTTATGGAGAGCGCTGCCCAGACGTTGCTATCGGCAGATGGGGCGGGAGGATGAGCTCATTCCTATCCCCGATTTTCCTAACCGGGAGGGACTATCGAAGGCCCTGTATTGTATTTCCAATTGCGTGGAGGAGAGCTGACTGCTATCAGTGGGGCTCACCTAGGACGTTGAGCATGCTGCCACCGATCCCCTAGTTTGTGGGAAGAAGAGGAAGGATGTCTTCAGGAGTGGAGGTTCCAGTTCAGGGCCTATCCCACCGGTGCCCGGGAGTCATGACCACGAGGCTGGTCCGAGTAGCCGCAGGGTGGAGCCGATTCCATCTGATCTGGATATTGAGATTTTGGCGTCTCCTACCGCCGGCCATGTCCCACAGGGGGACATGCCGCCGCCTCCTCCTTTGCCACCAGTGAGACGATTTTCCTCCTCTCTTCAGGAGATGACTTCTGCAGTTAGTGGGATTATTTTGGCTCCTTAGTTCTGGTACTCTTTCTTTTTAGTCTTATGTTTGTTGGCTGCACTCCATTTTTATTATAGGCCAATATTCCTACCAGTGTTGCCCTTACGTGGAACAACTGTTACGTGGTCTCAAGGATAACAACTTCACTCATCAGGAGGAGCTACGGGTGGCGAAGGGTGATTTGACTGTACTGAAGAAGAAGACGGATCGTGATCTAGCCCATATCAGTCGGTTGGAGGCTGACATTTCTTCGTCTCGATTAGAAATTGAGAAGCTGCAAGTGGAGTGTGGTGTTGATAAGGCGCTTGCGCAGGATGCCCTCCGTCAGTTGTTAGAGGCTCAGGGGGAGATGTTTCGCCTTGAGGGGGAGCTGGGTTTTCTGAAGAGCGAGGTGGAATGATTGTCATACGCTGAGCAGAGTATTGAAGAGGCGAAGGCGACAAGTGTGGTTGAGTGCAGAGATTCTCTAGCTTTCGTAGAGGAGCGGTTTCAGATGTTGGAGGAGATTCGTGCCAAGGTTATGACGAAGGAGGTCGATCCACTGTTAGCAGATGAGTGCGAAGTTGCCTTTCAGAGAGGCATTCAGAAGACTCTCCGTATGATGGAGGGGAAATTCGGATGTGGCATTGCTGGTCTTGGAGCTGGGGACCTTTCCGAGGATGATCATTCGGATGTAGCCAAGGATTGACGCTTGTACCAATTACCTTTCATCTTCCTATTTTTAGTATTGTTGTTTGTTATTATTTTTACTTGTGTGCAGCGTTGAGCTGGCATTGCTGTATTCCTTCGTCGTATATATTGTATTCATTTTCTGTGTCATTTGCGACTTTAGCATCTCGCTTATTATTGAAGTAGTGATTAGGGGGACAGGCCCCAGAGTGGCTGGTGAATAGTGGGTGTATTCAAACCATGGACAACGTTAGAGGGGCAGGCCCTTACGATGTCGGGACCTGACCGCAGAGGAGAAGGGCAAACCTTCAATCGATGGTAGTGCGAAGTACATAGGGCAGGGCCCCGAAGTGGCTGGTGAATAGCGGGCGTATTCAAACCATGGATGAACGTAAGATGGGCAGGCCCTTACGACGTAGAGACCTGGCCTCGGAGGAGAAGGGTGAACCTTCAATCGACGGTAGTGCGAAGTCCCCGGGGCAGGGCCCCGAAGTTGCCGGTGAACAGCGGGCGTATTCAAATCGTGGACGAACGTAAGAGGGGCAGGCCCAAACGACGTCGGGACCTGACCGCGGTGGAGAAGGGCGAACCTTCAATCGACGGCAGTGCAAAGTCCCCGGGGCTGAGTACCGGAGTGTTCCTGTAGTAGAATAGTTTAGAACATGTAAAGCATATTAGAAAATTAACGTTGATACATGCGCAAGTGCAATCTTGCGGCTTCTGAGTTAGTATATTTTTTATACAAATTTGACGAGAGAGAAGGTAATGTCAAGCTCCCTTTGCGTTGTGCCTGCACGAGCTCTTCTGGTCATTCAGCGTGGTAGGTAGTAGCGATCCAGGTGTTAATCATTCCAGTGACCGACCCTCGGTAGCCTCCTTCTGTGCTTCTTTGTGAAAAACCTCAAGGTGTCATGACTGGACAAGGCATTCAATTTCTTCTTTTAACCTGGCACATTGCTCCATACGGTGCCCTAGACCTTTATGGAAATTGAAAAATTGGGATTGGTCTCCCCTATGCTGGGAGAGAGGTCTAGGCATGTTGATGATTTTGCTGTTGTAGATTACAGACAAGATATGCTCACGGGGGGGAGGGGTTATTAGGGTGTAGACCCGGGAGCTTTGATTCGCCGATCTTCGGGAGCAGACTGTGTGGCTTTGGATGGGCCGTCCCGCCTTCACGAAATGTTGTTACTATCTCTTTCTCTTTTGGCACATATTTTTAATTTGTTGCTGGTATGATGATGCCAGAAGATTTTCTTTTTTGGCACGAAATGTCATGATGCAGGGTGTCGAGCAAGAGGCACCCAAATATCACAACGTAGAGCGAGTCTGCTTCTACGATGGTGAACTGACGTCGTACTTGATCGGTTCTGAGAGCATTCTTATTTGAACGGGGAGGATGACGACTCCAATGGTGGGTACCACCATTCCGTCCGGGAGTTCTGTGTCGCTGGCTCTAAGCTTGAGGTCCCCACCTAGGAGTTTGAACCGCACCACGACTGCCATGAACAGTATGTTGAATGAGATGCGATGGGTTATCAACACCCTCCTTGTTTCACAGGCTGGGTTACCTATGCTTGCGTCTAAGGCGAAGTCCAACCATCCACGGGGACGCTCCTGGCGGAAGCTTATGAAGACCTTTTCTTATTGTTTTCCATTCTCCGCTTCCCCTGGCCGGGGGGACCTGCCCATCTCGGGCTCTTCCCGTTCCTCTTCTTGGATCCTCCGCGTGCGTGCTTCGTGCCATTCAACGAACAACTGGGATAGCTCGGTGAAGTTATGGATTGCTCCCTTGGGCAGAGATCGATACCAGCGGAGAGCGTCTCCGCGTAGTGTATCTGTGAAGATTTTGTAGTTGATTTGGTCGGGAAGTCGGAACATCTGCATCGCTATCAGGAAGTGATTAACGTGCCCATACGGGTCCTCTACTCCGTGGAACTCCTTGTAGCATGGGAGCTTTAGACATGACGGGATTGGATATGTAAAGATTGACTTTGACAGGGGGGATCGCCTTTGTTGGTACGTGACATCATTCGAATCCTGTTCCGCCGCGAGAGGGTTTGGCTTGCAAGCTGAGCCAAGCCACTAGTGCAGGGTGGCGAAGGGTGATTTGACTATACTGAAGAAGAAGACAGATCGTGATCTAGCCCATATCAGTCGGTTGGAGGTTGACATTTCTTCATCTCGATTAGAAATTGAGAAGCTGCAAGTGGAGTGTGGTGTTGATAAGGCGCTTGCACAGGATGCCCTCCGTCAGTTGTTAGAGGCTCAGGGGGAGATGTTTCGCCTTGAGGGGAAGCTGGGTTTTCTGAAGAGCGAGGTGGAATGATTGTCATACGCTGAGCAGAGTATTGAAGTGGCGAAGGCGACAAGTATGGTTGAGTGCAGAGATTCTCTAGCTTTCGTAGAGGAGCGGTTTCAGATGTTGGAGGAGATTCGTGCCAAGGTTAAGACGAAGGAGGTCGAGCCACTGTTAGCAGATGAGTGCGAAGTTGCCTTTCAGAGAGGCTTTCAGAAGACTCTCCGTATGATGGAGATGAAATTCGGATGTGGCATTGCTGGTCTTGGAGCTGGGGACCTTTCCGTGGATGATCATTCGGATGTAGCCAAGGATTGACGATTGTACCTATTACCTTTCATCTTCCTATTTTTAGTATTGTTGTTTGTTATTATTTTTACTTGTGTGCAGCGTTGAGCTGGCATTGCTGTATTCATTCGTCGTATATATTGTATTCATTTTCTGTGTCATTTGCGACTTTAGCATCTCGCTTATTATTGAAGTAGTGATTAGGGGGACAGGTTCCAGAGTGGCTGGTGAATAGTGGGTGTATTCAAACCATGGACAAACGTTAGAGGGGCAGGCCCTTACGATGTCGGGACCTGACCGCGGAGGAGAAGGGCAAACCTTCAATCGACGGTAGTGCGAAGTACCTAGGGCAGGGCCCCGAAGTGGACGGTGAATAGCGGGCGTATTCAAACCATGGACGAACGTAAGATGGGCAGGCCCTTACGACGTAGAGACCTGGCCTCGGAGGAGAAGGGTGAACCTTCAATCGACGGTAATGCGAAGTCCGCGGGGCAGGGCCCGGAAGTTGCCGGTGAACAGCGGGCGTATTCAAATCGTGGACGAACGTAAGACGGGCAGGCCCAAACGACGTCGGGACCTGACCGCGGTGGAAAAGGGCGAACCTTCAATCGACGGCAGTGCAAAGTCCCCGGGGCTGAGCCCCGAAGTGTTCCTGTAGTAGAATAGTTTAGAACATGTAAAGCATATTAGAAAATTAACGTTGATACATGCGCAAGTGCAATCTTGCGGCTTCTGAGTTAGTATGTTTTTGATACAAATTTGACGAGAGAGAAGGTAATGTCAAGCTCCCTTTGCGTTGTGCCTGCACGAGCTCTTCTGGTCATTCAGCGTGGTAGGTAGTAGCGATCCAGGTGTTAATCATTCCAGCGACCGACCCTCGGTAGCCTCCTTCTATGCTTCTTTGTGAAAAACCTCAAGGTGTCCTGACTGGATAAGGCATTCAATTTCTTCTTTTAACCTGGCACATTGCTCCATACGGTGCCCTAGACCTTTATGGAAATTGCAAAATTGGGATTGGTCTCCCCTATGCTGGGAGAGAGGTCTAGGCCTGTTGATGATTTTGCTGTTGTAGATTACAGACAAGATATGCTCACGCGGGGGGGGGGGGGGGGGGGGGGGGGGGGGGGGTTAATAGGGTGTAAACCCGGGAGCTTTGATTCGCCGATCTTCGGGAGCAGACTGTGTGGCTCTGGATGGGTCGTCCGGCCTTCACGAAATGTTGTTACTGTCTCTTTCTCTTTTGGCACATATTTTTAATTTGTTGCTGGTATGATGATGCCAGAAGATTTTCTTTTTTGGCACGAAATGTCATGATGCAGGGCGTCGAGCAAGAGGCACCCAAATATCACAACGTAGAGCGAGTCTGCTTCTGCGATGGTGAACTGAACGTCGTACTGGATCGGTTCTGAGAGCATTCTTATTTGAACGGGGAGGATGACGACTCCAATGGTGGGTACCACCATTCCGTCCGGGAGTTCTGTGTCGCAGGCTCTGAGCTTGAGGTCCCCACCTAGGAGTATGAACCGCACCACGACTGCCATGAACAGGATGTTGAACGAGATGCGATGGGTTATCAACGCCCTCCTTGTTTCACAGGCTGGGTTGCCTATGCTTGCGTCTAAGGTGAAGTCCAACCATCCACGGGGACGCTGCTGGCGGAAGCTTATGAAGACATTTTCTTATTGTTTTCCATGCTCCGTGATGAATAACAAATTATGCATATTTTTAGTATCTTTTCTAGCCTAATTTTGGGTAGTTTTGTACATATTTTATGTAAAATATTGAAATAATCTCTTGTTTTATCCTATGTTTATAAATTTTTTCTATTTGAAAAAAAAAACTTAAGTTATTTAAGTATGAAACAAATCAGAAAATTTGTAAAAATAAGTAATTATATTTATATAAGAATAAAATTTTGAAATAATATTGTATAATGTATATAATATAAATATAAAGAAATATATTTATATAATAAATATAGCAGTATAATATAATAAATAATATATATAATAAATATATAACAGTATATATATTAAATATAATCATATATTTATATGTAAATATAGATGAAAATATAGTATTAATAATGTATATACATTACAAATATAATGAAATATTATATATATTATATAAACATAATAATTTTATATATAAACTCAGCAAAAATTCGTCGAACGCCGAGCGGTATTCGACGAATTTTTATGTATTAGTATTATATGTTATATTATATATATATATATATATATATCTCCCGTTCGACGAACTCAGCCCGAGCTGAGTTCGACGAACTCCCCGCTCAGAGTTCGTCGATCTTTCTCCTAGCCCGGAGTTCGACGTTCTCTTATATCAAATATTATATATAAATATATTTACCTCTGTAGGCGTTAGTCGATCTCCCTTCCAGCCTTCTATCCACACCCCAAACTCTCCGCTCCCTGAGTTCGACGAATTCTCCCCAGATAGGCGTTCGACTAATTATATATATATATATATTATAACAACATTATATAATTTCTGCAGGTGTTCGACTAACTTCCAGATCGACTTTCGTCGAGCTCTCTCCCCAAGCTTCGTTCGACGAATTCCCACCAGCTCTTTCTTCCAGCAAGCTGTCCTGCCACCTCTCTCCTTCTAGAATCTGCAACCCCTCTATCCGCACCCCACACTCTTCCAGCAAGCTTGCAAAGTCAGATTTTGCCTCCTCCTTCTAGAAGCCTTCCAAATCCTCTATAAATAGAGGGGGTGGCTGATGTTCAAAGGGTTCAAAATTTTGAGACTTATTCTTGATATTTTGATCCAATCTTGTTGCCTTCCTAGTTTTTGTGTTTAGGTAAATTTTTGCACTCTTTTTCTCTCTTGTTTTGTAACCTCTTTATGATGAAAATAAAATAAAATTTGCTTGTTTTTGTAACCATCTCTCTCTCTCTTTGTTTTTGTGAAAGTGTGTGTGTGTTTTCCTTTTGTTTTTCCTTTTTTTTAGATTTTGTTCTGTTAAGTAGTGTTTCCATTATAATTTGTGTGTGAGTGTGTATGAGGCTAACTTTCATGTTTTTGTTTTTTTTTGTTTTTTTTTGTAATCTTTTGTATCATTTCAAGTAAGTGTGTGTGTGTGTTGTAGTATAAATTTTGTTTTCTTTTAACTTAGTTTCATTTATGTTGTGTGTGTGAGTGTATGAGTTAATTTTTGCTTTGTTTTTAAGTAGATTTCATTAAAGTAGAGTGTGTGTGTGTATGAGTATAAGTTTTGCGCCTTTTTTGTAATTCAATAGCTTCCATTTCCGTCACGCATTTATTTCCCTCCTATCCGCTTGGATAGGACTCGTCACGCATTTATTTCCTGCCTATCCGCTTGGATAGGACTCGTCACGCATTTATTTCACGCCTATCCGCTTGGATAGGACTCGTCACGCATTTATTTCCCCTCTACCTATTTGGGTAGGGATCGCACTTCTTTAATTTCTGCAATTTACCGCTTTCATTTTAATTCCGTAGAGTGCGTGAGTTTTCAATTAGTGAGTCTTTTGTTTTTAATATAATTGCTTTTTGTTAATTCCTCTAACCGCTCAATCGTTTAAAATCGTCGTAGTTATCATTATCACTTTATTAAACTCTAAAAAATTCTAAGCAAAACTACTTTCTAAATTAACGTTTCCGTGCTTTTTTGCTTTTTATCGCAATTATCGTTAAACGCACGCCAACCTTAATTTTTGTCATTAGTTTTTCTACAAAATTATAAAAATCAATTCAAAACTCTTTTCGATAAAATAATAGCGTGTTCCGTAGAAGTAGAAATAATCGATACGACCTTCGAAAAATACGACCTTCATATTTCAAAAAGAAATACCCTATACTACTATCGATAAGGTCCACTTGCCTTTATCGATTTTAGTCCGGATAATTATATAAACCCAAAAGCTTTCTCTCCAAAGCATTTTTTAAAACTCTCTTTTAAACACTTAAAAAATTGTTGCAACAACTCTTTGGTTGTTGGAACTAGCTCAAGGCAAAAGAAGTTTTAAAACGATCTCTTAAAGAATTGTTGCAACAACTCACAAAATTGTTGCAACAACATATTCAAAAAGCTTTCAACTTTCATTTCAACATAAGCCTTTCAAACCCTTTCTACTTAGCTTTTGGCGACGCGGCCAAAGAGTAATCCTCGATATTTCGAAAGAGGAAAAGGCCGTTACTTTTATCTTTCGATAGGATAACGGGTAATTCCTCGAAGTAGAATTACTCGCGGGACTCTTCGAAAACGTCCGCCTAAGGTTAAAACCCAAAGAAAGAAAGAGCTTTTCTAAAAAGATAAATTTCAGCGTATCAAGTTTTTGGCGCCGTTGCCGGGGATAGATCCCGAAGAATCCGATCTCGTAATCAAAATCCCGAAGAATCCGATCAAGTTTTTGGCGCCGTTGCCGGGGATAAATTTCTCGAGCGTCGCTGATCTCGTAATCAAAATCTACAAATAGATCCCGAAGAATCCGTCCGCGATATACATTTAGGCGTGATGGGCGATCCTAATCTAAATGCGGCCCCACAGCGGACCATGGCCTATTATGCTAGGCCAAATTTAGAGGATATAGGATCGAGCGTCACCCGCCCCGCGGTAGCTAATAATAATTTCGAAATCAAATCCAGTATAATCCAAATGGTACAACAGTCGATTCAGTTCGACGGTTTGCCAGATGAGGACACAAACCAACACCTTAATAATTTTTTAGAAATTTGCGACACCTTCAAGATTAATGGCGTCAACGATGACGCCATCCGCTTGCGCTTATTTCCCTTTTCCCTGTGGACAAAGGCGAAATCGTGGTTGACTTCTCTTCCGAGAGGGTCCATAACCACGTGGGCCGAATTGACGGAGAATTTTCTAACTAAATATTTTCCTCCGTCAAAAACCGCTAAATTACGCACCGATATCGCATCCTTCATTCAATTCGATTCTGAGTCTCTCTACGAGACTTGGGGGCGTTGTAAAGAATATTTGCGTAGGTGTCCTCATCACGCGCTACCAACTTGGCTTCAGGTACAAACATTCTATAACGGCTTGAATTTCTCAACGAGACAGATGATCGACGCAGCCGCCGGGGGAACGTTAAACAACAAAACCCCGGAGGCCGCTCAAGCTCTGATCGAAGAAATGGCCATGAACGCGTACCAATGGAACGTGCCAAGGTCGCGTCCTCCTAAACCGGCTGGTATTTTCGAAGTGGATGCCACTACTCACTTAGCCTCGCAGGTAGAGCGGCTAAGTAAGCAAGTGGCGGAGATGACTGCTTCCTCCTCCACTCCCGCTTGGGCTAATAATCCTAATAATAATAATAATAATAATAATTTTAATAATCTTAATAATAATAATAATCTTAATAATAATATTAATAATAACAATAATTTAAGCGAGGAATCGGTGGATTACGTGGGCAATCAAGTGCGGGCGCCCTTCAACCCATATAGTAATAACTATAACCCGGGTTGGATGAGCCACCCGAACTTCTCATGGAGTAAACCTAATAATGCGCAACGCCCTCCACCTGCGATCCCGCAAGGATTTCCGCATGGATATCCCCAAGGATTTCAGCAGGGTTTTGCGCCTCCTCCTCCAAAACCTTCTCCGCTCGAGGAGATTTTTGCAAAATACATGGCTTCCAACGACGCAAATATCCGGAATATAACCGGATCGCTAAAAAATTTAGAAATGCAGGTTGGACAGCTTGCAAAAATGGTCTCCGAGCGGCCACTTGGAGCACTACCTGGGAACTCGGAGCAGAACCCGCGTGAAAATGCCCACGCCATTACCTTACGCAGCGGCAAGGAGGTCGACTCCCCATTGCGGGTTGAGCATCAGGTAACTGTTTCGCCTCCGACCCCTGCACCCTCGTCTTTTATATTAGTAGATACGGAAAAAATATTAGCGTCGGGCGTCTCGAGCCCGCAAATTCCGTACCCCGCAAAATTTAATAAAAAGAAGGAGGACGAACATTACAAAAAGTTTTTACAAATATTTAAACAAATTCAAATTATCGTCCCCTTCTGCGAGGCACTCTCTCAGATGCCGAAATACGCGAAATACCTTAAGGAGCTCCTTTCTAATAAAAAGAAGCTCGAGGGTATTTCGCGTGTTTCCTTAAATGCGGAATGCTCGACGGTCCTACTTAATAAATTGCCGCCAAAACTAAACAACCCAGGAAGGTTTTCCATCCCGTGCCTATTCGGCAATTTATTAATAAAGTACGCCCTAGCGGACCTGGGAGCGAGCATCAAATTGATGCCCTTCTCCCTCTTTAAAAAACTAGATTTGGGTGTTCCCACCCCAACAAAAATGAGCATCCAACTCGCGGATCGCTCGATAAAATATCCTATCGGGGTAGTGGAGGACGTTCTGGTCAAGGTTGACAAGTTTATCTTTCCGGTAGACTTCGTCATCCTCGACATCGAGGAGGACGCCGAGGTACCAATTATCCTCGGTCGCCCTTTCCTTGCGACCTCCCGCGCATTAATTGATGTGAGTAATGGTCGCCTCCTCCTTCGGGTAGGGGACGACGAAGTTACCCTTCTTATTAATCCCTCGATGCGAAACTCTTTATCGAACGATGATTCCTGCTTTCACTTAGAATTCGCGTTCGAGGATGAATGTTCTTCGCTTGCAGAATTACTCACTTTAACTTTAGACGAACCGGATTTGGCGGACCTCGCCCCTTTGGACGAGCTACCGCCAGATTCGTCTTTCGAATCTTTTAATTCTAAAAGTTTAAAAATAACAACTTCTTACGAAGAACCCCCGGTCTTGGAGCTTAAGCCACTCCCCGACCATTTAAAATACGCTTTTCTCGCCGCGGACTTAAAACTCCTAGTTATTATTTCGTCTTCTTTAACCGATTCGGAAACCTCCGAATTAGTTAAAGTTTTGTCCACGCATCGCCATGCAATTGCATGGCAGATTTCCGATATTAGGGGGATAAATCCCTCTTTTTGCACGCACAAAATTTTCTTAGAAGATAATTCCCGCAAAACCATCCAGCCTCAGCGACGACTAAACCCAAATATGCGGGATGTCGTTAAGGCTGAAGTAATAAAACTCCTGGATGCGGGGATTATCTACCCTATATCCGACAGCACGTGGGTTAGTCCCATTCATGTCGTGCCTAAAAAGGGCGGTCTAACGGTAGTGGCAAATCAACATAACGAATTAATTCCAACCCGTACTGTTACAGGTTGGAGGGTGTGCATCGATTACCGAAAATTAAATGATGCCACCCGCAAAGACCACTTTCCGTTACCGTTTATCGATCAAATTTTGGAGCGACTATCAGGTCATCCTTATTATTGTTTTCTCGACGGTCTATCGGGATTTTTACAAATTCCAATCTCCTCCGAAGATCAGGAGAAAACAACCTTTACGTGCCCCTTCGGTACCTTCGCGTACCGAAGGATGCCATTCGGCCTCTGCAACGCGCCAGCTACATTTCAACGATGTATGCTAGCGATATTTGGAGAGCTCGTAGAGGATATTATGGAAGTCTTTATGGATGACTTCTCAGTTTTTGGAAGCTCCTTCCAAAACTGCCTCCAAAATTTAGATCGAGTCCTCCAACGATGCGAAGACACGAACCTGGTTTTAAACTGGGAAAAGTGTAATTTCATGGTTCGAGAAGGCTTAGTTCTCGGCCACAAAATTTCTGAAAGAGGGATGGAGGTCGACAAGGCCAAGGTCGAAATAATTGAAAAACTCCCCGCGCCGTCAAATATCAAATCAATTCATAGTTTTCTTGGCCACGCGGGTTTCTATAGGCGGTTTATTCAAAATTTTTCCAAAATAACAAAACCGCTAACCCACCTCCTGGAGAAAGAATCTCCATTCATTTTTGATAGCGCGTGCGTAGAGGCATTCAATGCCATAAAAAATAAACTTATCCATTCTCCCATTCTGGTGGCGCCCGATTGGACCCTTCCGTTTGAGATTATGTGCGACGCGAGCGATATAGCGGTAGGGGCCGTATTAGGCTAACGCGTAAATAAATATTTTCATCCTATCTACTACGCGTCCCGCACGCTCACGGCCGCACAGGCTAATTACACGACAATGGAAAAGGAACTCCTTGCCGTCGTCTTCGCCATAGATAAGTTTAGGCCCTACGTCACGCTTTCTAAAATTATAATGTTTACCGACCACTCCGCAATTAAATATTTATTAGAAAAAATGGACGCTAAGCCCCGCCTTCTACGATGGATCCTCCTATTACAAGAATTCGATTTAGAGATCCAGGATAAGAAGGGGGCCGAAAATTTAGCGGCCGACCACCTTTCTCGTTTAGAACACCCAATCGCGGAAGCGCTCTTCGAACCAGAAATCGATGATCGATTTCCCAAGGAGCGTCTTTTAGTTTTAAATAATTTAAAAACTTCTCCCTCGCCTTGGTTCGCAGACTACGCCAACTATTTAGTTGCGCGGGTGCTCCGGAAAGACTTTTCAAAACAGCAAAAGAAGAAATTCTTTTCTGATTTGAAAATTTACTTTTGGGAGGACCCTTTCTTATTTCGCGTCTGCGCGGACCAAGTCGTGCGGAGATGCGTTTCGAGCGAGGAGGGTGCGCAAATTTTGCGGCACTGCCACGAGGGGCCGGCCGGGGGGCATTATCAAGCCAACCGGACCGCGCAGAAGGCGCTGGAGGCAGGCTTTTATTGGCCCGCTCTCTTCAAAGATGCTCACACTTTTGTGAGCGCATGCGATAGCTGTCAACGGTCGGGTAATATCTCTCGTCACGACGAGATGCCCCAAAAATTTTATTTAGAATGCGAGATTTTCGATTTATGGGGCATAGATTTTATAGGCCCCCTACCTCCTTCATATACAAATCGCTACATTTTAGTGGCGGTCGACTACGTATCTAGGTGGGCGGAAGCGCAAGCTCTCCCCACCAACGATGCGAGAGTCGTCGTCAAATTTCTTAAATAATTATTTTCTCGCTTCGGCACGCCCCGTGCGATAGTTAGTGATAGGGGTACACACTTTTGCAACGCCCAGTTTGCAAAAACATTAACCAAATATGGCGTTACGCATAAGATCGCCAATGCCTATCACCCCCAAACGAGCGGCCAAGTGGAGGTAGTAAATCGGGAAATTAAACGCATATTAGAAAAAAACGTTTCAATAAATAGGAAGGATTGGGCGATTAAATTAGACGACGCGCTGTGGGCATAGCGTACGGCGTACAAGACCGCAATCGGTTGTACGCCTTATCGATTAGTCTACGGCAAGGCGTGCCATTTGCCCATAGAATTAGAGCACCGCGCTTTTTGGGCGTTAAAACTCTTAAATCTCGATCATAATTTAACCGCCGAAAACCGGAAATTCCAATTAAACGAACTCGATGAATGGCGTGCGAACGCTTACGAGAGTAATAAATTTTATAAGGAACGCTCAAAATTTTACCACGACCGAAAAATTAAATTTCCAAAATCATTTGCGCCGGGGGATCTCGTCCTCCTATATAATTCGCGTCTTCGTCTTTTTCCGGGGAAACTAAAATCCCGTTGGTCCGGCCCCTTTCAAGTGAAAGAGGTTTGGCCATACGGGACCGTCCTTATCACCCACCTGGAAAAAGGCGACTTAAAAGTTAACGGTCACCGACTAAAACTCTACCACGCGGGGGATCAACTGGGAGGGAAGCTAAATTCCATACCCCTCCCCCACCTCTAAAAAGATCGTACCCCGCCATCGCGTCAAGCTACGAGACGGTAAACAAAGCGCTCGTGGGAGGCACCCCCGTATTTATCCAATTACGCTTTTTTTTATTATTGTTCTTATTTACAAAAAAAATGATGAAATAAGTTTTAATTTCAAAACAAAAAAAACTTAAAACAAAAATATAATTAATAATAATAATAAATAATAATAAATAATAATAACAAAATGAAAAATAATATTAATAGCTATGCATATTTTAAATTATCATTTTTTTTCAAAAAGAAACTTAAAACAAAATCAAATAATGCAAAAACTTTAAAACAAAAATCAAAAAGAATTTTGGGAATTTTAAGATAAGACAATAGGAAGTTTCTCAAAGTAGGATTACTCGACAGACCCGAGAGGGGATTTTTGTCGATATTTCGAAACGTGAAAACCCCGTTGCTTTTACCTTTTTATTTCTCTTATTTCTTCCTTGCTTTTTATCTTAAAGCTTTATCTTTATTTACTTTATTGTATCTTTCTTAAAATTTTGATATATTAAAAACATGCATATTTCAAAATTAAAACCAAAAACAAAAAAATATAATATAATTAATAAAATAAAAATGATGATAAAAATTTATTTTTATCATACCCAAAAAAATATGATCACATATATACTTTTAACTTCTTTTATACGTATTTTATTCGTGTTTTGTACATTTCGGAAAACTAAAACAAACCAAAAAAACAATTTTGTATATATTAGTGGAGTTCCTTTTTATTTGTAACTATTCTTGTATATATTTTTTCTATCTTGTAATTAAATCTTCACGTTTTTGTAAATATTTTCGTTCCTCACACTTCACTTCAACATTGAGGACAATGTTGGCTTTAAGTATGGGGGCGTGTTTTCCCTCTTTTTGTAATTATTTTTGCCCCTCCCATATTAGAAAAAACAAAAAAAAAATTATATGAAAAATTTGTTACAACATAAAACTTATTTGTTATGATATAACAAAATTTGTTATGACATAAGAAAATTATGTTGCAACATCTTTGTCCCTCTTTTCATTTTTCTTAAATCAAATGAAAAATCCAAAAAAATCATTAATTAACTTAGAAAAAAATAAAAAACACACAAAAAAAATTTTATATATAAATGTTTTATGTTTATGTCTTTTATTTGTATATAAAAATCCTTATTTATAATGATAATCAAAATCCAAAAAAAATGATGATGAAAAATGTACTTAAAAATTTGTTATAACAAAATTCATTTTGTCATAACACCAAAAATGTTTTTCATTCTCTCTTTTCTTTTTTTTTCTTTTCCCTTTTTTTATTAATGTACATATTTTTAACAAAATTAAAAAATCAAAAAAAATATAAGATGAAAAAAAAATTCTTAAAAAAAAATCAAAAATATTTTGTATGTATTTTTACTTTTCTTAATTTTCTTCTTTCTTTGTTTTTTTTTAGTATTTATATATGCATTTTGTTATAAAGAAAATCAAAAATCCCAAAAATATCATATCTTAAAAACTTCAAAAAGAAAAAAATATTTGAAAAACTTATTAAAAAACCCAAAAATAAAATAAATCCCCTACTTAGCTTTTTATTATTTCCAAGGCTAGGTTAGTTTTATCTTTAAGCGTTTTTCATTATTTTTGATTTACTAAATCAATTTTATTTATTTCATAGTTTGAAAAATTTAAATCGAGGAATTTTCAGTAGTAAAGAAAATCTTGCGATCTTAATTTAATTTGATAACAGAATTTTTAGCACTACCTCGGGTTTACCCTAAATAGATTCCTTTTTGTATGATATTGGTAAACCATCTTTAGATTCAATTATTCTAACTCTAAACTTGTGAAACTTTAGGAATGTTTTTAATCTACTAAACTTGCTCTCAAAAATCTTTTTTTATTAATCTAGAATTTCTCTTGAAACCCCCCTTATAAACACCCCTTAGCTTGGCAAACAAAAAAAAAGTAGGAGTTTTAAAAGAAATCCTGTGTCAATGGGAATAAAGAGATTCCGTAAACACAGGCACCCAATATTGTTAAAAGAAATCCCGTGTCAATGGGAATAAAAAATTAATAATTCCGTAAACACGGGCATTGGGTTAAGTTTAGAAAAGATTTCAATTCTCCCGCGTAAACCAACGCTGGGAATCAAAGCAAAACCACCAAAAAGGTGGGGTGAGAGGATAAAGTCCATCACCCCTAACTCCAAGCACTCTTCTTTTTGCCAAGGCTACCTTTTTCCCCTACCCCTTAGCCAATAAAATTGTACCTAGATTTTAATTTAAAAAAGTTTGGGAGAGCATAATTAGTAGGCTTTATTTATTCTTAAAAACTTTCTTAAAAAAGTTAAAGTTTTTTATAGTTCTATTCTAATTAAAAGGTACCAAAGACTGCAATAATCGACGCTATTTAGCTAACTTTAGAAGTCTCGCTAAATTTTTTTTCGCTTTTTTTAAATTACTTTCATAGTTTTGGACTTACCTCTTTAAATACCCTAAATTTATTTCGATCTTACTTTTGATTTAATAAAAACTTTAGTAAATTAGAAATTTTATTAAGCGACTTATAGGTATCCCTTACTTTTGCTCTGGAATAGCAAAAACTTAAGTATGGGGGTGTTTGATGAATAACAAATTATGAATATTTTTAGTATCTTTTCTAGCCTAATTTTGGGTAGTTTTGTACATATTTTATGTAAAATATTGAAATAATCTCTTGTTTTATCCTATGTTTATAAA
The DNA here is from genome assembly GCA_033032865.1 of Dactylorhiza incarnata. Lineage (NCBI taxonomy): Eukaryota > Viridiplantae > Streptophyta > Magnoliopsida > Asparagales > Orchidaceae > Dactylorhiza > Dactylorhiza incarnata. Next base: position 15,732,049 of record JAWHQI010000033.1, on the reverse strand, counting down.
ATTTTTCTATTTGAAAAAAAAACTTAAGTTATTTAAGTATGAAACAAATCAGAAAATTTGTAAAAATAAGTAATTATATTTATCTAAGAATAAAATTTTGAAATAATATTGTATAATGTATATAATATAAATATAAAGAAATATATTTATATAATAAATATAGCAGTATAATATAATAAATAATATATATAATAAATATATAACAGTATATATATTAAATATAATCATATATTTATATGTAAATATAGATGAAAATATAGTATTAATAATGTATATACATTATAAATATAATGAAATATTATATATATTATATAAACATAATAATTTTATATATATACTCAGCAAAAATTCGTCGAACGCCGAGCGGTATTCGACGAATTTTTATGTATTAGTATTATATGTTATATTATATATATATATATCTATATATCTCCCGTTCGACGAACTCAGCCCGAGCTGAGTTCGATGAACTCCCCGCTCAGAGTTCGACGATCTCTCTCCTAGCCCGGAGTTCGACGTTCTCTTATATCAAATATTATATATAAATATATTTACCTTTGCAGGCGTTAGTCGATCTCCCTTCCAGCCTTCTATCCACACCCCAAACTCTCCGCTCCCTGAGTTCGACGAATTCTCCCCAGATGGGCGTTCGACTAATTATATATATATATATTATAACAACATTATATAATTTCTGCAGGTGTTCGACTAACTCCCAGATCGACTTTCGTCGAGCTCTCTCCCCAAGCTTCGTTCGACGAATTACCGCCAGCTCTTTCTTCTAGCAAGTTGTCCTTCCACCTCTCTCCTTCTAGAATCTGCCAGCCCTCTATCCGCACCCCACACTCTTCCAGCAAGCTTGCAAAGTCAGATTTTGCCTCCTCCTTCTAGAAGCCTTCCAAATCCTCTATAAATAGAGGGGGTGGCTGATGTTCAAAGGATTCAAAATTTTGAGACTTATTCTTGATATTTTGATCCAATCTTGTTGCCTTCCTAGTTTTTGTGTTTAGGTAAATTTTTGCACTCTTTCTCTCTCTTGTTTTGTAACCTCTTTATGATGAAAATAAAATTAAATTTGCTTGTTTTTGTAACTATCTCTCTCTTTGTTTTTGTGAAAGTGTGTGTGTATTTTCCTTTTGTTTTTCCTTTTTTTTAGATTTTGTTCTGTTAAGTAGTGTTTCCATTATAATTTGTGTGTGAGTGTGTATGAGGCTAACTTTCATGTTTTTGTTTTTTTGTTTTCGTTTTGTAATCTTTTGTATAATTTCAAGTAAGTGTGTGTGTGTGTGTTAGTATAAATTTTGTTTTCTTTTAACTTAGTTTCATTTATGTTGTGTGTGTGAGTGTATGAGTTAATTTTTGTTTTGTTTTTAATTAGATTTCATTAAAGTAGAGTGTGTGTGTGTATGAGTATAAATTTTGCGCCTTTTTTGTAATTCAATACCTTCCATTTCCGTCACGCATTTATTTCCCGCCTATCCGCTTGGATAGGACTCGTCACGCATTTATTTCCCACCTATCCGCTTGGATAGGACTCGTCACGCATTTATTTCCCGCCTATCAGCTTGGATAGGACTCGTCACGCATTTATTTCCCCTCTACCTATTTGGGTAGGGATCGCACTTCTTTAATTTCTGCAATTTACCGCTTTCATTTTAATTCCGTAGAGTGCGTGAGTTTTCAATTAGTGAGTCTTTTGTTTTTAATATAATTGCTTTTTGCTAATTCCGCTAACCGCTCAATCGTTTAAAATCGCCGTAGTTATCATTATCACTTTATTAAACTCTAAAAAATTCTAAGCAAAACTACTTTCTAAATTAACATTTCCGTGCTTTTTCGCTTTTTATCGCAATTATCGTTAAACGCACGCCAACCTTAATTTTCGTCATTAGTTTTTCTACAAAATTATAAAAATCAATTCAAAACTCTTTTCGATAAAATAATAGCGCGTTCCGTAGAAGTAGAAATAATCGATACGACCTTGGAAAAATACGACCTTGATATTTCAAAAAGAAATACCATATACTACTATCGATAAGGTCCACTTGCCTTTATCGATTTTAATCCGGATAATTTTATAAACCCAAAAGCTTTCTCTTCAAAGCATTTTTTAAAACTCTCTTTTAAACACTTACAAAATTGTTGCAACAACTCTTTGGTTGTTGGAACTAGCTCAAGGCAAAAGAAGTTTTAAAACGATCTCTTAAAGAATTGTTGCAACAACTCACAAAATTGTTGCAACAACATATTCAAAAAGCTTTCAACTTTCATTTCAACATAAGCCTTTCAAACCCTTTCTACTTAGCTTTTGGCGACGCGGCCAAAGAGTAATCCTCGATATTTTGAAAGAGGAAAAGGCCGTTACTTTTATCTTTCGATAGGATAACGGGTAATTCCTTGAAGTAGAATTACTCGCGGGACTCTTCGAAAACGTCCGCCTAAGGTTAAAACCCAAAGAAAGAAAGAGCTTTTCTAAAAAGATAAATTTCAGCGTATCACTCCGCTTCCCCTGGGCGGGGGGACCTGCCCATCTCGGGCTCTTCCCGTTCCTCTTCTTGGATCCTCCGCGTGCGTGCTTCGTGCCATTCAACGAACAACTGGGATAGCTCGGTGAAGTTGTGGATTGCTCCCTTGGGCAGAGATCGATACCAGCGGAGAGCGTCTCCGCGTAGTGTCTCTGTGAAGATTTTGCAGTTGATTTGGTCGGGAAGTCCGAACATCTGCATCGCTATCAGGAAGTGATTAACGTGCCCTTACGGGTCCTCTACTCCGTGGAACTCCTTGTAGCATGGGAGTTTATCCATGACGGGATTGGATATGTAAAGATTGACTTTGACAGGGGGGGTCGCCTTTGTTGGTACGTGACATCATTCGAATCCTGTTCCGCCGCGAGAGGGGTTGGCTTACTAGCTGAGCCAAGCCACTAGTGCAGGGTGGGTGCCACGATGAGTGCCTTTTCTCCCAAGCCTGCAGGAAGAGAGGAACTACATTCGTCCAAAATTTCCTGGGGGATATCCATTCCTTCCGGTCCTGAGTACTTTGGAAAAGCGAGTGTTGTCTTTAAGAAGCTTTTGCAGAGGATTTGGGAACACATTTCCCACAGACGGTGCCAAACTGTTGTGGGTCGCTTTGGTGCTTTTGGTAGACCAGTCGACTTGAACCGTCTTAGCTCTAAAGCGAGCCAAGCATGCTAGCAATCAATTAGAGAATCATTAAGTACATTGGGACTCTTTAACATGGAAAACACGGAAAGGGTAAAAAACCACGCGGTCGGAGCTGTTCCGACCAAACTCCACTATCTTCTAGGAGGTTACAATCATATACTTAGAATTCGAGCGCGACAGACCGCCACTCATTACAATAATAGAGAGAGAGAACTCCGAAGGTGACAGGCCACCTCTAGGAAAACTAAGTCCTTTTTCATCTGAGAACTGTGGTGAGAACAAAAGTGAGAATGCCTAGTCGCCTTTCGGGACCCGAAGACTTCCTAGATCTCTTTGGAAGATGGACTTCCGGAACGATGGAATTCTCCAAGTCCACAAAGGAGATCATCGAAGCTTCGAAGGAGATCTTAGAAGCGCGAAGGAGATCTTCAAGCACCGAAGGAGAACTCAAGGGAAATCTTCGACAAAGCTCTCTCGGGTGAAGAAGGCAAGGTCCCCTGAAATGAAGGCTCTGGGCTCCTTTTATAGTTTTGGCCGGGGTAGCCTGGTAATTTTGCCATCGTAACCACTGTAACCACCTGGCAGGCGAATCACGCTGGTCAATTTGGAGCATATTGATCGCCATTTTTCATAAATGGCCGTCTCGCCCTTCGGGCAGTTTGGGCAGTTCGGGCAGCTTCATTGAAGGTAAAAAAGGCGACAAGCGAGTCCTGCAATCTGAGAAATTAAGAAATGTTAACTATGCGCACGTTCAGAATGTGGAAATGTTCTGAGCGCGTTCAGAATGTAGAAGCATTCTGAGTGCGCGGGGAATCATTCTGAGCGCGCGGGGAATCATTCTGAGCGCGCGGGGAATCGTTCTGAGCGTGTAATGAATGGTGAAGCATTTTGAGCGTGCAAGGAGGCTGGAAACGGAAAGCCGTACCCCCAAAGAAGGGATGAGGTTTCAGCCGGACACTCCGCAGGATACCCACGCAGGAGAGCGGTATGGTTTGGCCGCACCCGCATGGGGTGCAGCTTGGCCGCACCCCAAGAGGGGTACGGTTAGGCCGCCCCCCCCCCCCCCCCCCCCCCCCCCAAGGGGGTGCGGCTTTGCCGCACCCCAATAGAATTAATTACTGAGAAATTATCATACTTCCTTCTCAATGTGGAACCTTGTGTTATAATTTGAAAAAATAAAAATCTTGAAATATTGATGCTTGAATATTCTAGAAATCTTTATATAGACTTGTGATCTCAATATGAACATCTCAAAATTTTGTTAGAATTAATTACTGAGAAATCCTCATACATCCTTCACAATGTGGAATCTTGTGTTATCATTTGAAAAATAGATATCTTGAAATATTGATGCTGGAATACTCTAAAATTTTGTATATAGACTTGTGAACTCAATAAGAACATCTCGAAATTTTGTTAGAATTGATTACTGAGAAATCCTCATACTTCCTTCACAATGTGGAACCGTGTGATATAATTTGAAAAATATATATCTTGAAATATTTGTTGGATCACCAGTCTTGATTTGGATTAGGATCCCTGTATGTTTTAAATTTCAAATCTGTATCCCAACTCAAATAGGGGGAGATTGTTGGAACCCTAGTTTTGATTTGAGTCAGGATCCATCTTTATGGCCTAAGTTTCTATCATAACACATCTTATATAACTAAGATCAAATCTCATTAAGACAGAAGATTGAGAAAATAATATAAGTTAAACTGCGATCGACGAAATGACTCTGAAGCTGCGATCGACAAAAACCTAGCAGCGCTCAACGAAATTTCTCTGAAGCTGCGATCGATGAAAAGCTAGCAACGCTCGACGAAATATATCTGAAGCTGCATTCGACGAAAACCAAGCAGCGCTCGACGAAAGTTCATTCAGCAGTTAATCAATGATCAGATCGACAAACGTCGAGCTCAGCCCAACGTACTTCAAGCTGAGATCGACGAAATATTATCAGCTTTATAAAATCTCATTTCTCAGCTCGACTAAAGTTATATATGTTGTCAGATCTGTTAAAGCAATATTTTGAACAGTTTCTATTTATATATTGTTGCCCTTCTTTTGTATGAATTGTCACTGCCTCACATTAATGATATCGTTGTTGCAGAACAAATTAATGATATAGCCGTTTCAGAACTATTAATGATATAGCCGTTGTAGAATAGCTTAAAATAAAGATGGCAGTTTATCTTCTCGAGGAGTTCAATTGATAAAAGATAGTTTATCTCTTTCCTTTTACGTAGAGAGGATCAAGAATTGAAGATAAGAGAGAAGCTCTCCAGATTACATAGATACAGAGAAAGAACAAAGAAGAGAGAGACAGAGAACAACATATTTTTTATCTATCTTGCTTGCTAACTCTTCTCTACAGATCATCTTCATCCTGAGACACTTAATCTAGATCATTTGCTCAGGATCTCAACTGCAGAAGAAGAAGAAAGAAGTTACTACATTCTAGAGAAGAAGCTTCCTGACATGATCATCAAACACTAATCAAATCAGGGGGAGCTCTTCAACATCATCAAGGATCCACTAGACTCTTCTCTGAAAGAGAAGAACAATATATTTTTGTTTTCTTTCAACTGTATAAAGGGTTAAATTCCCTTCAAAAGTTACACCCATTGGTGGCAGGGCACCTGAGCAAAAACCTGTAGTTTGGTTAGAGCACCTGATCAAAAGCTCCTTGGTGTGTGGACACCTGATCAAAACCCCCTTGGTGGCAGGGCACCTGATCAAAAACCTGTAGTGGAATCCTACCAAGTGTGGTAGAAGAGTAGACGTACCCTGGTTTAGTGGGGAACTACTATAAAATTCTTGTGTCATTTGTGTTGTGCTTATTTTGCTGTGTTGTGTGTTGTGCTTCCTAATTTTATTTTATAACTCACTCTGCAATACACATATAAGTAACACTATTTTAATTCTGCTATAAAAATTAAGTGAAAAACCTTTTAAAACTCTACTCTCCCCTTCTAGAGTAAATCTAAGATCTAACCTCACTTTCAATTGGTATCAGAGCTTGGTTGATTGTATACAGGCTAACACCTGAATCAAAAGATCAATTAGATCTTAAATTTATTTTAGAGTTTTACTTTTTCATGGCACAAGAAGAATTTTCAAGCATTAGACCACCAATCTGTAATTTGAATAAATTTTCTTTATGGCAAGATAAAATTAGATTATATATGAATTCAATAGATGAAGAAATTTATAATTCTATCCTGACAGGACCTCCAACTTCACCAACATCAACATATGCTCAAAAGAAACTCAAAAGTGATGATGCCAAGGCTATGGATAAATTAACTCAAACAATGTCAAATGACATTTTTCAAATAGTTATTGATTGCACTTCAGAAAGAGACATCTGGAACTCCCCCACAAGAATGGTAGCTGAATCTTCTTCCACCTCAAGTGATTCAGATACAGAATCATCATCTAGCTCAAGTGAAGAAGAAGAAGAACAAAAAGCTATAGAATTCTGCATGATGGCCATAAATGGCTCAAACCACAACTCAAATGCAGAATCTGAATCTGATGAAGATAGGGTAATTTCAAGTTTTGATTTTACTTTTGAACAATTCAAATCAGATTTTAAATTGCTATGTACAGATTTAATAAAATCTGAGAAAGAAATCAAATCTCTCAGAAAAGAGTTAACAGAAATTAACAATTTAACTTCTGAAAATACTAAACTTAAAGAAGATTTGAAAACATCAGAAGAGCAAATTATTTCTTTGAAAAATATGTCAATTAAGGCTGATATGTTTGAACAATCTCTTAATGGGACAAATATCAAACTAATGAATATCACAAGCACTATAAATGCCAGATTAAATGGCATCAAACTTAGCTTAGGATTTTCATCTAATCTATCTCATATTCAAAAGAAAAATACTCTAACTACATCTATAAAAATTTTCTCTGGTGAGGAAAAGGAAGTAGCAGAAGACTCAATAGAAATTGCTGAAATTTTGTGTGTTCAACAAAATTCGTCGAACAGAGATCGACGAAATCAAATGACTTCGTCGAACGCAGATCGACGAAAGCCGAACACAGAAATCAAGCATAATTTTCTTGTGATCAGAGCTCAACGAATCAGAGTTCAACGAACTCTGAACACAGAGAATAAATATAACTATTCCTTGATCAGAGATCAACGAAATCACTGCACTTTGTCAACCTGAGATCGACGAAATCAGAGTAGTTTATCAAACATATATTTTAATAATTATCAAAGAAAATTTCAATTGGTAAAACACTTAACAGATACAAAGGCCAATATATCTAATTATAAGGCAATGCTTGACCTATTGTAAATCTTTTAAATCCAATTATATTCAAACAAAAAGTTATAAGTTTCACTTGAATTTTCTATCTTAAAAACAAAGTCAGATAACTTCATGTTCTGACAGACTTTCTCAGGTCCATCAAGATTGAGTACTCTACTCTAGTTGCATTGATCAGAAGTGATCATGGCACTGAGTTTGAATCTCTTCTAATGAGAGAATTCTGTAAGAAGGAAGGTATCAGGCAATGTTTTTCTAAAAATTCCTTAGAACCCATTAACAGCTATAGCAATTCAAATCTGATAAAAACTTTCTATCTTAAAAATTCCTTAGAATCCATTAACAACTGTAGCAATTCATCATATTAATATAATCCTATTGAAATAAAATCTAAAAACCAAAATTGCTTATATTCCCATTTACCCTTCATCTAGGGTTCTTGATCTAGGGTTCCCTGAATCAAGACAGGGGGAGAAATTAAAATAAGAAGGAAATTAAAAGAAGAAGGAAATTAAAAGAAGAAGAAAATTAAAAAGAATTTAAAAGAAGAAGGAAATTAAAATAAGAAGGAAATTAAAAGAAGAAGAAAATTAAAGAGAAATTAAAAGAAGAAGGAAATTAAAAGAAGAAGAAAATTAAAAAGAAATTAAAAGAAGAAGAAATTAAAAGAAGGAGAAATTAAAAGAAGAAGAAATTTTAGTAATTTATGATTAAATGTTTTCAAAAGAACAAATTAATTTTACTATTTGTTTATTCTGTATATCTCCTTAAAGCTTTATAATGATTGTTACAAATACCTTATGCTTTGAGTTATTTTATTTTCTCTTGCTTGGCATCCTAAATCAAATAGTGGGAGACTGTTGGATCACCAGTCTTGATTTGGATTAGGATCCCTGTATATTTTAAATTTCAAATCTGTATCCCAACTCAAATAAGGGGAGATTGTTGGAACCCTAGTTTTGATTTGAGTCAGGATCCATCTTTATGGTCTAAGTTTCTATCATAACACATCTTGTATAACTTAGATCAAATCTCATTAATACAGAAGACTGAGAAAATAATATAAGTTAAACTGTGATCGACGAAATGACTCTGAAGCTACGATCGACGAAATCTTAGCAGTGCTCGACAAAATATCTCTGAAGCTGTGATCGATGAAAAGCTAGCAGCGCTCGACGAAATATATTCGAAGCTGCGTTCGACGAAAACCAAGCAGCGCTCGACGAAAGTTCATTCAGCAGTTAATCAATGATCAGATCGACAAACATCGAGCTTAGCCCGATGTACTTCAAGCTGAGATCGACGAAATATTATCAGCTTTATTAAATCTCATTTTTCAGCTCGCCTAAAATTATATATGTTGTCAGATCTGATAAAGCAATATTTTGAATAGTTTCTATTTATATATTGCTGCCCTTCTTTTGTATGAATTGTCACTGCCTCACATTAATGATATAGGCGTTGCAGAACAAATTAATGATACAGTCGTTGCAGAATAATTAATGATATAGCCGTTGCAGAACAGCTTAAATTAAAGATGGCAGTTTATCTTCTTGAGGAGCCCAGTTGATAAAAGAGACTTTATCTCTTTCCTTTTACATAGAGAGGATCAAGAATTGAAGATAAGAGAGAAGCTCTCCATATTACATAGATACATAGAAAGCACAAAGAAGAGAGAGACAGAGAACAACATATTTTTTTATCTATCTTGCTTGTTAACTCTTCTCTGCAGATCATCTTCATCCTGAGACACTTAATCTAGATCATTTGCTCAGGATCTCAACTGCTGAAGAAGAAGAAAGGAGTTACTACATTCTAGAGAAGAAGCTTCCTGACCTAATCATCAAACACTAATCAAATCAGGGAGAGCTCTTCAACATCATCAAGGATCCACTAGAGTCTTCTCTGAAAGAGAAGAACAATACATTTTTGTTTTCTTTCAACTATATAAAGGGTTATATCTCCCTTCAAAAGTTACACCCATTGGTGGAAGGGCATCTGAGCAAAAACCTATAGTTTGGTTAGAGCACCAGATCAAAAGCTCCTTGGTGTGTGGACACCTGATCAAAACCCCCTTGGTGGCAGGTCACCTGATCAAAAACCTGTAGTGGAATCCTACCAAGTGTGGTAGAAGAGTAGACGTACCCAGGTTTAGTGGGGAACAACTATAAAATTCTTGTGTCGTCTGTGTTGTGCTTATTTTGCTGTGTTGTGTGATGTGCTTCCTTATTTTATTTTATAACTCACTCTGCAATATACATATAAGTAACACTATTTTAATTCCGCTATAAAAATTAAGTGAAAAACTTTTTAAAACTCTATTCACCCCCCTCTAGAGTAAATCTAAGATCTAACCTCACTTTCAATATTGATGTTGGAATATTCTAGAAATTTGTATATAGACTTGTGATCTCATTGTGAACATTTAGAAATTTGGTTAGAATTAATTACTGAGAATCCGCATACTTCCTTCACAATGTGGAACCTTGCGTTATAATTTAAAAAAATAGATATCTTGAAATATTGGTGTTGGAATATCCTAGAAATTTGTATATAGACTTGTGATCTTAATATGAACATCTGGAAATTTTGTTAGATTTAATTACTGTGAAATCATCATACTTCTTTCACAAAGTAGAACCTTGTGTTATAATTTGAAAAATAGATATCTTGACATGTTGTCACCGGAATATGCTAGAAACAAGTATCTAGACTTATGATCTCAATATGAATATTGGGAATTTTACTTGGAATTATTTGTCTATGACAAAGGACACATCATGTTCAAATATAGTCTCACCAGATTTATATGAGTTAATTAAATAGGCCCAAGTAATTCCATTTGGAGAAACAAAATTAGAAATCTGAATGTGAGCACCCCTACAACTTCTGAAACTAGATTGAACTCCTTCTTAATCAGGATTCATATAATCACCCTTTTTGAACATGTGGATTTGCTTAAAGGCAACCAGTCTGCGAATAGTAAAAATTGAAATGTTAGATTTAGACCCCTATCTTCTAGTCATCACGCATAGATCTATTAACCCTCTGGTATTTGCATATGCATAGTTAGGTTGGAAGATTAACCATTAAGGGCATACACTATAAGTAAAGGATGGGGTGCGTTTAGTAAAACTATCAGTTCAGGATTTGACAATAACATGATAAGAGAGGTGAGGAGTGACCCTACAAGAAGTATATGGGTTATTGAGGTATGGATTTGGAATCATCAGGTAGGGGTTGAGTGATGACACGAAGGAATAGTCGGTCACCAGGAAAGGCAGGGTTCGTTGTTCAATTGAACATCGACACTCGTCTACCCGAGACATTTGGTAATCCACCTTAGGATATTAGAGTAAATAGAGAGAAAATGGGCATATAATAATGGGTAGTTACCAATAAGATTAAATATCCTAGAAAGGGGGATTTGGGCTTCAGCCCATGGAATTCCCTAGTGCCGTTGCGAGCCCTTCACTGGGTAGACCTTGGGAAGTCCTGGATTTACCCTAAACTTCTAATTATAACTAAACGATAGACAAGAGTAGTAAGTAGGAGAACATGATGAGTAAACCTCGTCCCAAATTTGGGACGGAACTGTACAAGACTAGATAGTTATGTGAGCGGTAGGCTCGGTACTGCCTAAGGAGGACTAGATAGTCTGGCAATCTGGAGGCTTCACAAAATATAATAGAGGTGTACTTACAACTTAGTGCGCGGATACCCTGGTGTGTTCTTCAGGGGCATACAAAAGGTCTAGGCTGGCAGGTGTTTTGAGAAGAGCCTAGAAGTGGAAACGCCCAATCCACAGCCCTCGTTTGCTTCAACAAGGTACCTGAGTCGTCATACTCGAAGAGAGGGATCTAACTTAAAGGTCTGTGCATACAGAGTCAAGTGGGTGAGTTACATCATTGCATTGCACAACATAGCATATCATCATTGCATAAACAAACCTCATTGTATAATTTAGTATGGGCTTCTTTATACGATGAGCTTACCCTCGTGCCAGATCCCCTATCTTATATGTTTGTATGGGCATTCTTATATAATTGGATTACTTTCATAGCTTCTTTCTTTATATAAATACACTACATTATTTACTTTTCTGCTATTATCATTGTGGTTGCTTGTTGTACTTTACTGTATATATAGAACTTTCTCGACGATTGCACTAATAAATATAAACTTGATAGCATAACTGCTAGAAATAGACTATTCTGGTTCATACTTATGCTAGATAGGCAGTGTCACCTGCTTGATACATTACCCCTTATTGTCCTCTGCTTCCTCCTCCCGCACGGTGCCTAGGAGTCGCGGGCGCAGGGGACGAGGAATCCGCTTAGTCTTGCAGACTAATGGCCAGATGTGGCATAACAATTAGGAGCACCAGGAGGAGCAGACCCGCAACCAGAGGGAGGAACATGGCACGTTGGGTAGGCCTGGACTTGGACTCTCAACAGCTACGGGGAGAGCACCGGTGAGCAACCATCTTTGGAAAGTTGTCCTTCATATCTACTCTGGTCAGAGTAGATAGTTAATCATTCGTGAAGGCACTATCGAATGTCGGTGCTTAGAGTGTTTATTTTTTCCAAGAGAGAGAGGCAAAGAAGATATGATGTATCGGGCTTAAGCCTTTTTTTTTATTTCTAGCACTCATATTTAGTACTCTATCTTTTATTATCTCATTTGGACAAGTATTTCAATGATTATGTGGTTATTATGGACATGTTTTCTTTATTATACTATGATGTATGGTTGTCTTGGATAATGATTAGCCGGCAGGATCGGCGTCTTGTGGTGGGGTCCTTCCCAAGTGGAGGTGTCACCGCAAGGTGACGGTTCTAAGCGGTAAGACCCGGAGATGTAAGAAAAAAAAAGGGTCTTACACCAAATTCCCAGCACCCTCATCCAAGATGTCCAGAGCTCTCCCAACATCAACCTTGAAGATCGAGAGAGAAAATCAAGGAGGATTCAATCAATGCTCATTTTACACAAAGGAAAAACCCAACGAAAACTCTGATCTCTAGCTTGCCTTCGTCATCTCCTCTAGAGTTTCTTCATAGGGCATTTTTATATTCTGAATTTACATCTCTTATCTTGTATTCTCTTTTACCTTTTGATGGCTATATTTTGTATTGGTTGTGGAATTCACCACGTGTGTTGGCGACTAGCTCATGCGCTGCTTAGGGAGGATTTCACCATGGGTGTTGGAGACTAGATCTAGGACTTACTAAGAAGCGGCTTGAGGCCCATCTAGGGAGATATAGACTAGGGTCAACCGGTCCATAGGGAGAAGTGTCAATATATAAAATAAAAGAATTTTTGTATTCACCGCCATAATTTCTAGCATCATGGAAACCAATTTTGTAATCAATTTATTTATGAAATATAATCATGCCTTTTGTTTTATTAAATTGATTTCAATTTCTATTCGGTGAAAAATATTTTAAGTAAAATATTTTATTCGAAATTTTTCAAGTAAAGTCTAAATTTCTTAAAACCCTTATTCACCCACCTCTTTGGGCGCCAGTAGATCCAACAAGGCATATCAGAGGCAGGTTGTTCCAAAATGGTTTAACCACCGAGAATAATGATGCATCCTGATCACTTATCAACTAGAGAGGATGATTTTTAAATGATACAAAATCATTAGCACCGCCATTATTTATCGGTATAAATTTTAGTGGGTGAAAAATCTTAATGAAAAATTTTATTATCTCATTGGATATTGACATATGGAATTTAACCATAAAAAACCACCAAATAAGTTGAATAGGAATGAATGTATAATAAAAGTAAAAACTATGAATAGTCTATATTGTGCAGTTAAAAAAGATATTTTTAAATTAATTTATTTGCTTCCTACTGCTTATGAAGTTTGGAAATTTCATGAGAAAATTTATAGTCTTCGTTCCACGGATAATAACAATCTTAAATCGATATGTTAGAGAAATTTCCTATGGATCTAAGAGAAGAAACCAATGAGTACTCATGCTTGGAGCATGACTTTTTAAACTCATCAAGGAAAGAGGAATGTAACTTCACAATATCATGCTCGGATGGCGACACGACAAGCACATCAAGCCAAGAAGAAGATAACAAAGGAACTTTATGTTCAAATCAAATTTCTTCACAATTAAGCATTTGAATATCAAAATCTTAAACTTAAAATTAATGAAATGAATAATACTTTTGAAAGTTAAAGATTAGATAAAAAACATATAACTTCTATTGTCACCACTCTTAGAAATAGCACCATTGCCTATACTAAAGCAAGGTATAATTTTATGACAAAAAACAATGAGTTGGAATTAAAAATTAAATCTCTCACATAACTCCTATGTTTGAATTCACAAAGTTTCAATCCACTACATCGAGCCACACCTAACACTAAATTGAGAGTGAAGGCGCACAAATTTCCTAATAATCAATTTTTCAAAAAACATTATTATTCTAAACCTCAATATAAAAATAATAACTATGAAAATTTGAAAAATAAAAATTATGTACAACCAAGGTATGAATGGAGGCTCATAGTTAAACACAACGTATTAACTCCATTTGAAAAGGTTCATTCATCTTCATCCTTAAATAAATCACCACGTTATATTTGGGTACCCAAAGGAATCATCACACTTGGTCCTCTTTGGTTACCTAAACTAATGTCTCAGTCATCTAAAATAAATTTTTTGGAGTGGCAATTGAATTAATACATATTATGAACCTACTTCAAACCAAATTTGACTACGAAAATAAATAAAAAACAACTAAGCAATGAAGTAAAATAACAAGTTGTCAACTATGAGACTGAAAAGTTAATATAAGGAAATAAACCACAAAGAAGAGTTTCCACAGCTAACGTCAGCGGTAGTACCCACTGTTAGGCGATAACTGACAGAAAACTCATTACTGTCCAAAACCTATTTATACATATTCAAACAAGTAATATAAGTCATTCCTCACTTTCTCTACTATTCCTTCTCCTCTCTCTCTCTCTCCCTCTTAAATCAGCAAAGTGATCTTCGTGGCGACTCCTTCACATGATTCTCCCATTCCGCCTCCTCGACAGTGGTAACAGTGCCTTGAGTCCCTTCATAATAAACTTCATCATCTTGGAAAGGCCACTCATCCTTTTCTTCATCTCCACTCCATGATCCTCGACCAAGTCATTTATATCACGCCGCATTTCATGAACTGAACCTCTGCATCGTAATGGAGGTTGCGAAGGAGTGGTTCTAAAATATGAAGTATGAGGATGAATCGAAAGAGAAGAATACATGACAGGATGACAATCTATAGGATAAAATTCATGACAAATGGCAGGATACTTCTTGTAGACAATGCGCTCGATAATCCTACCAAGTGGTATAGTATTAAGTCTCTAACACGCCAGATTCTTTAGCTTTAATGTCTAACATATAATAGACAAAAGAAGGTTCACAACGTCAAACTCTATTCTCTCCAAAATATAGTATATAATAATACTAAGTTCCATTGTGATCATCTGTGTATCCCCGGCCTTAAACATAATAGTATAACGGAGTATCTCCTGAATAACATGAGCATCTGGTGTAATCATAAAAATTTTCATTATCAGATCACGTTCATTCTCTTGGCCATGCAAAATAATATTGATCTGTGACCAATCCCTGAGGGTATGAAATTTTTCCACAATGTCTAACTTGTTCACACTCTCAACCAAACCAAACTCACCTTGCAAATCTGAATGCTTAATTTCAACTATCTGCTTTTGAAGAATTGACATCACCACGCCATTAAGATTAGTTTGTGCAAGATTATACAACTGATTTTAAATTTCAAGGACTAGCACTGCTGAAAATCTATCTTTCTCTACTACGGATAAGATACCTAAATCTGCAAGCATTGCATATATATGAGAATGATGCTTCATATCAATCGCCAAACACATCCCTACACTTATGGTTGCATCATCTACGCTTGGAAAATTTTGATATGTACAATGCGGCCGGTTTATCGGGCCACGTCTCGCACGAGAATTGGAGGCTGGCATTCTCTGTGAAAACAAAGAATGAAATCATCAAAATTAAAATTCTAAGCATTACACAAATGCATTAACGTTAACATAGCGCGATAGTGTATGGGAACCCTTATCTTCCTCCTCCTTCCTTCAACATAAAATCCACATAATCACATCATTATATCAAAGGAAATAGGGTTTTTGGCTTCATACCATGAGAGAATAACACTCAAAATTAAATCTCTAAACAAAACTAAAAAAACCAAAATAGAAATAAAAACCCCTAAGATCATTCTTATTGGATCCAGCGTTCCTTCACTTGACTCGTAGCGCTTTGCTACTTCCTTAAGGGAAAAAAGTAGTGTCTTTTTTCCATAAGTTCGTGCCTATGGACTTGTTGGGTAAGCGCTCTATCCTACAGTGGTATCAGAGGAGGTCATGAGTTCGAGATCCGGTGGCATTGTTTTTCTCGAAATTTCCTCTCCACCTAAGTAGGTCTGGCTGGTCAGGCGGCCTTGACTATGTGGTGCGCAACCTTTGAGCCCTATGGGGGCCACCTCTGAGCCGGCAGGTCGTGCTGGATGTTGGGGGGATTGTTGGGTCAGCGTTCCTTCACCCGACCCGTGGCACTTTGCTACTTAAGGGAAAAAAGTAGCGCCCCTTTCATAAGTTTGAACTTATGGACCAATTTGGTATGCGCTCTATCCTACAATTCTGTAAAAAATCCATGAATATATCACCAACACAAGGAGTGATCTCAAAATAATCATCAAAACAAAGAAAAAATCAAGTTTTATTGGGAAAATGAGTTTACCTCACGGTATCGCGCGATGGAAGAATAGGAACTCAGCATTTTAGGAAACCTACTGCGAAATGAAATTAGCCTAAGCTGTTTTTTATTTTAACAACCACTACCGCAGGGTAGTAGATGATACCGTCGGAGGTAACCCTGATTAAAAGGAAGTATTTCTTGAAATTTAAAAGGGGAAGGGAAGAAATTACAGCCTAGGTTGAGAAAGAATTGAAATAAAGTTGGGGTTCATGAGTTAAAGTTCACGACATTTACCACGACGCGGTAATGCTTATGCCTGGCGGTATCCTTAATTAAGTGAAAATTCTAATTTAAAATTTTGATCATTTGCTTTTAGGACAAGGGTAACATGCATTATCTGATATATAACTGCCTTATGATGCATAAATTGATTACTCAAAAAATGGATTTAAATAGTTTATTGTGGGTTTAGGCTAAAATTTCTTACACGGCTATTCAAATTTGAATTATGCAGGTTGTTCTTTAGGTTGAAAAAGCACTAGTGACGTGTCACTTCTTAGGCCCTTCACTTATATCACGGTCGAGCCTGAAATAGAATTCTGTTGCCCTCTCCACCACCGAGTTTGAGTATATCGCACTAGGAAGTTGTTGTGCACAATCTTTATGGATGATTCAAACACTAGAAGGAGTCCATCTAAATAATATAGAACTAAAGTGTGATAACAAGAGCATTATCGATCAAAGTAACAATACAAGTCATCATTCTATATCCAAACATATATATGTTCAACATCACTCCATTAGGGATCATATTAAGAAAGAACATGTGAGAGTTAGCTTTATTGGAACTGAATCACAACTTATAGAGATATTCACTAAACCACTCCCTAACACACGATTCACCATGCTTAGATTAAAATTGGGTTTTTTGGATGTCTTAGGCTAAATTTTAAAATCTAAAAGTTTTTTTTATTATTTTTCTGATTTCTTTGTTGCATTTGATGACCCCTATCATGACAAGCCATAATTAAGAGAAATCAGAATCAAAAAATATAAAAATACATGATTTTAAAGCAAAAAATCACATCTTTGTCCCTTACCGCCCAGCGCTAACCCTTATTGTCGGTATCTTTAATTAATTAAAATTTCCTCTTTCCTTTTCTGAAAATTATTTTACTGCTTTACTCATCGTTCTTTTCTGCTTTCAGTAAATTTATCTACTTTTGGTCCATTTTTATTAAAAATTAAAAAAAAATACAAAATAATCCAAAGATTTCCAAAAATATGTCTTTCTCTTTTCATGAATTTTCCCTATTTTATAAAAACCAAAACTCATAAAAACTACTTACTCTTCTTTGCTAAAGTCAGTGATGAATAGATATATCTCGTAAAGATTCATTATAATGTATGATTTAATTGTTCAAGTTTCTTAAAACATTGTTTTCTTTAGTCATGCCTTGCATACTATCTTTTCATGTACAATGAAATTGATTATAGCAAACATGTGTAGGAGTGATTAGCATGCCTCTAAGTATGAGTAATACTTTATGTTAGATAATGATTTATTCACTCACCTCTTTGATACGTACATTTGCAGTTAATCTTAGTCTTATTTGATTGTGTAGTGTAATAACATAACTAATTAAAATGCATGACTAGATTAACTACACAACATTGAATTGATTTCTTGCAATTTTTTGTCATCCATGCACTTTTTCTTAGAGAAGTGTGGTTGCAAATATTGGAACATGCGTTCCGCGTCTCTTAGTTTGAGAATAACAAATATTGTGATGTATTTAATCTGGTATTTTGTGTGTTCGTAGTGTGCAGGTCGTACAGGTACAAGCATATATATTAACAGAAGCTAAAGCTCAGAAAAGAGACCAAGTGCACGACGTTGACACCTACCGATGGCACTAGCTATGTCGACTAGACTGCTTATGTCGACTGGATGGTGTACAAATCTGTGGGAGAAAACCAATTTTAGCAAGTTCTTACTATGGCGCGGTAACTCTACCGCCTAGCGATAATCGATAGAAAGTCCATAAATCAGCACATGATTAAGGAGCTAAATGGAGAAGGAGATCAGCATCGAGATTGTAATCAAAGCTAATGCGGTGTGTTAGCAATTATTGCGGCGCAGTAAGCATGCATACCTAAAATGGCAGAGCACGGCTGCCATATCTGCCACGATCCATGTGCCAATTCTGCCATAATCCAATACCGCCCAGTGGCAGCTCTCTGGATCTATTACAAGACTAGATCTCTCTTTCTAGAAAAGATGATCTCTCATCCACCAAAGTCATAACTCTAAAACTTTTGATAGAAGCTCGTCTCCAGACATTGAGAGAACTTCCTTGGGGAAAGGTTACAACACCTATTCAACACATAGGGAGAATGCAGCAAGAACGCCCATGTCTACATCGCCGTGGTCTTCACCTTCAAAAATTCTTGGGGAGTCTCTCTTACATTTTTATCTATCTTCTAATCTCTTTTTGTTTTATCTTTTTGTATCGGGAGTGAAGAAATCATCTGGAGTTGATGTCGGATTCTGGGAAGGATTTTTTAGGAAATTCACTGCAGTTGTTGGCGACTGAGTCTTGCGAGACTTAGGGGAAAATCATCCAAGAGGATGTCAAATTCTGGGGAGGATTCATAATTTGCAGCGTGTGTTGGCAATTTGTTCTAAGTGTAGATCTAGGGGTGGTTCGATGGCTTATCTGAGGAGAGATAGGATAGAACTAACATGTGCTTGGAAGAAGGGTCGGTATGGAAAATGAAAAAGGGATTTTCATATTTTGCATTGATTTCTAGCGTTATCGAAATCAATATTCTTGTAAACAATTTTCTATGAAATAAATTCATGTCTTTTATTATTTTATCATCTTGATTTTATTTCTACTCTGAAATGCTTTGAATAATATTTTCTATCTAAACTTTACCTGAAAGTATATTACAAATTTCATTTGTATTCAATAGCTCTTTGATTTCAATTTTTGTGAGCTAGCTTCGGTCGTTACCACTTACCGTCGGCGGTAATGAATATAAATTGAACTAAGCACTTTCGAAAACGAAATCATATATATATAATTTTATGTAATGATAAGATAAAGTTTTCTGTTATATATTCTGAGACTTCTTTAATCAACAATATCTTAATTTAGAATTAAATTTCTTAAAACTCTTATTCACCCCCCCCCCCCCCCCCCCTCCCTCTAAGGGTGCCTATAGATCCAACAACAGAAATTAAAAATATATGTTTGTTACACAAGTGAATTCAGAGTCCTTAGTCACCAATTTAAAAATCAAATAATAAATGGCAAGGAAAACTCCATCAAGCACTACTCACCCTCCTGATAAGCCTTACTAAGCATCGTGAGATTGAGCACTTTGGAGAGAATTATAAAGTGTTTTATGCAAATAATTTCTTAATACACCACATAACTTCTCTTGAGTAGACCAGATCACAAAAATAAAATAAAAAGCACAAT
Source organism: Dactylorhiza incarnata (assembly GCA_033032865.1). Taxonomy (NCBI): domain Eukaryota; kingdom Viridiplantae; phylum Streptophyta; class Magnoliopsida; order Asparagales; family Orchidaceae; genus Dactylorhiza; species Dactylorhiza incarnata. The sequence continues at coordinate 15,712,334 of JAWHQI010000033.1, read as the reverse complement.
ATCATGTGATCCCCCGAGCACTACTTCGCACCCTCATAAGTCTTAATAAGCATTATATTTGCGAAGCACCTTGGTAGTTGTAAAATTTCTTACATGTGCATTGAACTTTGTGGGAGTAATTTTATTTATGCATTTTTTTTATAATGTTGTGTTTTTTATTCCATTACATATATTATGTGCTTTGATTGTTGCACTTTTATATTTTATCAAAATATTATTTGTACACATCATTTTCTTACATAAATCTTCCACTCATGAGAATTGGACCCTAACGCATAAATACAATATTTTCTACAAGCATTTGTAATGTACTAGATAGCTAAGCTTGACCACTACAATGTTTTCTTTTACTTGAAATGCAAATTTCTTTGCATTGTAGTTTGTTATCATTTTTTATATTTCATTCATGCTTGATTTACATTCAATGACATCTCTTGTGCATTAAATCAAACATCTTCTTCTCAAGCATATAACACCTTATATTTTTGTGCTAATATTTTCTAAAAGATGTTTTCTTTTTAAAAAGCTTGATCTATTTTCCACTATGTTTTACCCTTGTGCTCAATCATGATTATTTTTTCAATCCAACAAGTTGTATATGTTATCTTCTTTCATCTCTACATAGGGTACACTAACACTTCTTGCATACACTCACCTCAAACCTCTTTTGATAATACCAAAAGGGGAGAATTAATTGAAGAAGTCTAATACTTTAGGGGGGAGTACAATATAACACCATAAATGTTTAAAGGAAGCATTTATGTAAGGGGGATCATTTATATAGGTGGAGAATACACTTCTAAGAGTACAAAACTAGTTTTATCACTATTATCACTTACCGCACTATTTTATAAACATAACTCTATTCTAAAACTAATTGATTTCATCTTATAGGATTTGATATTATCAAAAGGGTGAGTTGGTTGAAACACGCATTCTGCATCTCATAATTTGAGAATAACAAATCTCATTATGTATTTGATCATGCATGTCTTGTGTTTATAGTGTTTAGGAAATATAGGTAAAACACCACTCTGAATGTGTACATAAAATGAGAAGCAAGAAAGGAAATGATGCTCTGAAGAAAGGCCTACTGCGTGGCAGTAGCACCGACCGCTGATGGTAGAGGTTGTGTCAATAGGATAGCTTCCACAACACATTCAAGTGAATGCATATGCAGGAGCAACGAAGCCAAATAATAAAGAAGTTAACACGCAACACTAACAATAATGTGTTGCAGTAACTGGATGGCAAGCCTGGTAATCAACAGCTAATTGAGGGGCCAAATGGAGCAAGAAATCAATCCAACGGCGGGACCATATATGGAGCTAATGCGATGTGGTAACCCTATCACGACGCGATAGTGGTTGCCTTAAATAAGGAATGCACTTACCATTTCTGGATGGATGCATGCCAAATCTCACCCCATTTAGGCAACCGCACAACGATAACATCTACTATCGGAGCTAGCTCATATTCCTATATAAAGATTTGTACCGCATATTCTTCTATCAATGATCAAAGTTATAGATTTGAATCAATTTTTTTGATCCCACATCCCAGACATCCAGAGCTCTTCCTACATCAACCTTGAAGATCAAGAGAGGAACTCAAGAAGGATTCAATAAACACTCATTCTACATGAAAGAAAAATGGAGCAACAACTCTGATCTCTAGCATGCCTTCGTCATCTCCTCTAGAGTTTCTTCACAGGGAGTTTTTATATTCTGAATTTTCATCTCGAATTTTGTATTCCTTTTACCTTTTGGTGGCCATTTTTTGTATTGGCAGTGGAATTTGTCGCGTGTGTTTGCTACAAGGTTGTGTGTGGCTTAGGGAGAAATTCATCGTGGATGTTGGCAACTTGATCGAGGGTTTAGGTCTAGGGGCATCTTGAAGCCTATCTAGTGAGAGATAGGTTAGGGTCAACCGGTCCTTAGGGAGAAGGGTTGGTATAGAAAACAAAAGAATTTTGTATTCATCGCCTTTATTCTAGCGTCATGGAAATCAAATTTTGTAATTAATTTACTTATGAAATATAATCATGTCTATTGTTTTCTTAAATGGATTTCAATTTTTGTTCGGTGAAATATATTTTTTAAGTAAAACATTTTTATTCAAAGATTTTCAAGTAAAATCTAAATTTCTTAAAAACCTTGTTCACCCCCCCCCCCCCTGTAAGGGTGCCAGTAGATCCAATAGTTATATGGTGCAAAGTAATTTCATCACGAATGGATGATTTTAAACCACTATGATACATGTCAACTAATTGATCGTCAATTTCTTGTAATCTCAGTCGACTTAAATATTTATAAAACTCTTTGGTATTAATCAATAATAAATTGATTATTATTTTATTTTTGGCGATGAAATTTCTTGTATAGTGTTTGAGAATAATCAAGGAGGAGAATTTTTCATCTAATTTTTTTTCATTTCGACCTAAGAGTTAATTTTTCTATGACCACATCTTTCATAATTTCATTGATGTTCTTGCAACCAAATTAAACCATATCATTTAAGTTTTGTGGTAACAAACTTTACTTTACTCTCTTCTGATAATTTCATTCATTCAAAAGAAGTATTTAATGATGCAATCCAATCTAAATAAATTTTTGGGTCGAGTTTACCATCATAATTAGCACATCAACTCCTATACTTTTTGTTTTCATTCTTTAATGCTCGAGTGAGATGTTGCATGTTGATTGTGTTGTGGGTTGAGACATCGGTCATTGTTGATAAGATATTTTTGTTAAACTTGATGAAGAGTAGCTACTATTTTCCAGAGGATCTTCCTGCATATGAAAAATCGGATCTGAATTTGTCGTAGCATCATTTGAGTCGACTATAGTTTGATGATATTGAAGGACCTCTTCCATCATCCAATGGAGGTTGTTTATCAATTGTTGTAGCCCATCAACCTCTTCGCAAATGGTGATGTCATTGGGTGTTAATGTTTGTGCACCAAGGAAGTTGCAACCATGAGGCATGATTGAAGTATGCTTTGATCATTGCATGTTGATTGTGGTGTCGGTTGATACATCGACCATTGTTGAGATGGCATTGTTGTTGAACATGATGAAGAGTAGCCACCATTTTCTCGAGGATCTTTCGGCATATGAAAATAGGATCCAAACTTTTCATAGCATCATTCAAGCCGCATATGGTTAGTAGACATCGAATGACCTCTTCCATCATCCAGTGGAGTTTGTTGGTCAATTTTCGTAGCTCATCGGCCTCTTCGCAGATGGTGACGCTATTAGGCGCTAATGTTTGTGCACCATGGAAGTTGCGACCACGGGGCGGGATTGAAGCCTGCTTTGATACCAATTGTTGTAGGAAAAATATTTGAGGATTAAAGTGGGGACTCGCTTACCCAAGAAGAAAGAGGATTCGCTCACCCGAGCTCATTAAGGAAAAGTCATGTAAGAAAAAACATTAATTCATTGAGAATTTTCAATACAACTGCTTCATAAATATAGAAGAAAACAAAAGACAAAACTTTAATGGCTAGTTAATTAAATGCAAGATAATTTCAAGAGTCCAATGGTTAGTTAATTAAATTCATGATAATTTCAAGATTCTAACGACTAGTTAATTAAATGCAATATAACTTTTTAAGTATGGCTTCAAAGTGTATTCAACCTCATCTACAACACCAATGAACATCAATACTTCAATCTTCTATATGATATCCATAGAAGAAAAGATATATACAATCATATATGTGATTTGTTGATTCAATTCTAAATATAAATTCAATAGAGGATATGAATCGATGCAAACGTCAACTAAAAATATATTCCTATGAACATTCATTCCTAACCTTTATTCCTAAGGGAACTTGATGCAGACTTGACTTTAAGTGTGATTGAAGACTAGAGTTTAGATGATTCAGTGATTCTACCCAGATTATAATTAGGTGAAGACTTGGGGTAACCCGGCTCTTGGTCAAAACCCAATGACCATATACTATTTTCTAACTTGTTAGATAGTTTCCTGAGGAGAATCGATATGATCATTGGGTTCCTTTAAAGCTCCCATCTTCTTGGTTCAAAACAATTTTGTTTGCACATTACTTAGCAGTGAACTCTCCTATTAGCAAGACCCATCAGTCAAGTTTCTTCCTTCCCTTACTTTCTTGAAAAAAAGCATTTACTTACCTTTCCTCGTAGGATAAATACTGAACACAGGAATATGGTCTATCAACCAACCATCGGGTCTTCCATCTTGCTCATACTCGGTGCTTGAATTTACAACCAAGGATAGATAACTTTACCTTCTAGAGAAATGATGACCAACCAACCCTCCATATGAATTCACGATCATTACAAGAGGTAACAGATAACTGAATAGCATGAGAATTCCATATGAGAATTCATCCACCTCAAAACCACTAGCCTTCGTAGACACCATCAAACTTTAGCTTACAAGACAGCTTCCTAACCGTACCCTAATCAGTCTTCATTTTCATTAACATATTCATGTATGGCGGATCATTGGAGTGCTTGTTGGATCTATAGGCGCCCTTAAAGGGGGTGAATAAGGGTTTTATTAAATTTAATTTTCAACAAAGATATTATTGTAAGTTAAAAAGTTGTACGAACTATTGAATTAAAACCTTTACTTTAACTTATTAGAGAAGATCAATTTTTAGTATGTTGATTAAAAGAGAAATTAAATCTCTATTGACTATAGCCGTCGGTAGGTGCTATCGCGCGGCTCTAACTGTCAGAGATTAAACTCTCAGAAAAGTCATACGAAAAAAATGTTGACTTGATTGTTGGAAATAAAATCTTAATAAAAAGAGACAACGATGAAAATGATTTTATTTCAGTAATACAATTTCAAGATTGTGATATTCATAATGTCGGAGATCGAAAATAATGAGTAACACGATCTTGGGTTTCCTACACTGACCCCCCCCCCCCCCCCCCCCCCCCGAGGACCGGTTGGATCTCTCCCTTCTCCCTCATAAGGTCTTCGATCCCTTCCTAGAGCTCCTCGGTCTGGACGCCCCTCACAGATGATTTTCTCATGAAATCCTCCCCAGAATCTTACATCCTCCCCGGACGATTTCTCCATGTCATATGATACAAATAGTTAAACAAAAACAAAAGAGAGTACAAGGTAGATGGAAATGTAATAAAAAGAAAAATCCCCTCTAAATAGAACCCTTGATGTTGATGTCATTTTGCTTGCAAAGGTTCGATATTTATGGCTTGAGAGTCTCCCTATTTGATGTTCTTTAGATCCTTGGATGTCTCCGCATAATTAGAATTTGTTGCAGCAAGAACTCTCCAAGTATATGTTGAGAGAAAGCTTCTTGATCGCCGTTTTGATAACCTTCAATCCTATGAACAACTCTCCCCTTGAATGAGTTAGATTGACTCCTCTCTTCCTTCTAGATGGCTAAGGCGAGCAACCGTTGAAAATTTTGTATTAGGCTATTTTAAATAGAGGATGATGTGTCAGAGGCTACAGTGCAGCGGTAGCAGCTATAGCGCAGCGGTAGCACACAGTCTTCATGTTCTTTCTTTATTTACTCTTTACTTACATACCAATGGCAATCATATTTGTAAACAATTGTTTCCATACAAAAATATGATAAATACTTTCCTCCAAATTTATATTGCATGCTCCTTTTGGATCCTTATTCATGTTGTGATTGATGGGATTTCAAAAACTACTGCCGCGCATTAGAGTTAGCGCACCATGGTAAGAGCATGCCATAAATGGCCTTGCACCCACCATTCCTTGAGTTCAAATTCACTTTCCCAGTTGTCCCTTAGTATTCAGCTCTATCGCCAATGGTAGGTTCTACCGCCCCGAGATAGCTCACAGAGATGAGCATCATCGTCTGACTTTTATTCCCGTTTGATGTATGCTTGTACCTGTATGACCTGCCCATTATAAAGATACAACATACTAGATCAAATACATAACGGTATTTGTTATTCTCAAACCAAGAGATGTGGAATGCATGTTCCAATAGTTCTCCACTCTTCCAATATCAAGTATGAATGTCTGCTAGTTCATTGTCAAAGTATTAGTAGATAAAGTTAATTAACTCTGAACCAACGATGGATAGACATTGTCCATTGCAACATCCTTCGATCTCTCAATTATTTCTCTAGGCTTTCCAACCCTAACAAGGCGCACTAAGGTCTTTCCCCTGCCAACTCCCCTTCCCTCCTTATTGGGCACAATCGACCCATCAATATTAATGACCTCAAACTTCTTAATCTCTCCCAAGGTTTACCTATTCTTTTCTCATGCTTGAACGCCATGTCACACCAAATATGAAAACCTATTTTTCAAGGCAACTGACTTCTGTGGACAACCATTCGGCCTCATGAATGAGAAGATGGGGAGGATGCTAGAATCCATTAGACAAGGGTTGTGGGATAATTCTCATGTTCGTTTATAACAAGTCATTGGCTTGATTATGAGTATAGATTCTTTGATTCTTTCAATATGTTCATAGGATACTTTCTTATTCATTTTGATCCATCGATCAATCTCTCATAGCATACCAGAATCTTGCTTGAAGGATCAGATAAAGTGCCAACTTGCATACTTTCAAAAAGACAAAAAGTTGGTCGAGCACTTAGACGAGAAGTGTCTTTAGATAGCCTCACTTTCTATAAGTTCACCTCCTCTAGATCAAGTGTACTCTTCGCTTTGCCAACATTTTCGACTTTGTGGCTCATATTATTCATTGTGTAGCTACTTTGTCTTGTATGTTTGCCTTTTTATATAAGCTCATCCACTTTATTCCCTATCGTGTTGTATTTGGCTTACGTCTCACCTCTTCGCCTTATCTTGGCAGACCATGTGCATAAAATATAGTGGATAAAGTGAATTTAGCCTTGTGTATTCATGGGATCCCGATACAATTCCTTCTCTGATATGGAAGTTGCTGAGGATAACAGGAAAATTCCTATTGAAATGTCTAAAAATGGCAAGAGAGATATGGTCAGTAGAAGTCAATGTCGATAAGTATTCTAATTCACATGGCCAAAATAAAATGGCTAAGATATTGAGCCAAGCCCAAAAGTAGAAACTTAAGGAACCTCTGTCCAAGAAATAAATACAAAGTGATAAGGCCCATAGTGCCTCAGGGAAAGAGCCCTTCGTGCGTTGAACTATTAAACTACGATAGAAGGTTAAAGAGAAAAGAGAGGAGGTTGAATCTGTTAGTCTTGTTCTAAGGGACTTTTTCATGCAAAATAAATTTGGAAATGACTGGTGCTTATTTGAAACATAGATGTCCTAAACCACTAGACTATAACGACCAAATAGGGTGTTTCCTGAAAAAAAATAAAAAAATAGGGTATTTCCTGGAGAACTTATATAAAAAGGCAAACTAGCGTGACCGATAGGATAATTTGAGATTCAAAGTTGTCCATCTATAAGCATGAACCGATCCTTCAAGTCCCGCAGACCCATCTTATGATCTTTCTAGTTGAGAAATCACATAGTGAAAGGGTTCAATGCCTACCTACAACAAATAGACTCTCTTTCTTTCATTCTCGTATGTCATCAACCGAGAAGGAGATATGTGAAGAAGCTTCATAAAGTTAATCGAGCGGACGAAAAGCCACAACTAATAAACAAGAATAGGAAATGGTATGTATAACGACTAGCGCTAGTAGGATGCTTACACAAAGAGCATTGCATCCTCTTTAGGAACATATTCCACATGTTTTCTTATCAAAACTATACGGAAAATTTTCTTGCCCTGCAAGACCTCAAGCCATTATTTCTTTGGGAAACTGAACAGGCAACTCATAAGTGGGTCCAATATTAATGGCTCGTGAAGCAACATTATCACAACAACAGAACAAGTGATGAGACCTAATGTATTAGAGAAATCCAGTAACAAGAAGTTCAAACTTAACACAAATATGGAATGAGTTAAGATGATTTTCTCATCGAACCAAAAATGCGCAGAAGTGGTTGCCTAGATGACAGTGACTAAAATGAAGAAGACCACCTGCCATTTCAGTTGCGATCTACGTGCCTCTTAGTTTCAATAATAGATACTGCACGGAGGTAACCCTACTGTCGGTTATAGCTCTCTAAATATATATAAAAGTCGGATCCGCTCCTTCTATTATATCGATTGATCATCCGCTAAATCAACAACTCTGATCCTTTTGTAAGAGGCTCGTCTTCAGGCATCAAGAGAACTCCCTTGGGCAAACACGAACATCGAAAGAAGAACTTGAAGGGGAAGTGCTACAACGCTTATTCAAGACAAAGAGAGAACGCATTAAGAACGCTGATTTCTACACTGCCTTTGTCTTCACCTTCATAAGTTCTTCTTAGGAAGTTTCTTTTGCATATCTTAGTTCTATTTTGTAATCTATTTTTTACCCTCTTGTATTGGTAGAGAATTTATCACGGTTGTTGGTGACTAGGTCATGTGAGACTTAGGGAGAATTCGCCGCAGTTGTTGGCGACTAAGTCCTTGAGAGGCTTGGGGAGGAATTCTTCATGTGTGTTGGCAACAAGGTCTAAGGTTTAGATCTATGGGGCGGCTTGAGGCCTTATCTGGGGAGACATAGGCTAGAGCCAACCGGTCATTGGAAGAAGGGTCGGAATAGAAAATGAAAAGAGTTTTCTATCTATGCCTTAATTCTGATTGTTACTGAAATCAACAATTTTATAATCCACTCTCATATGAAATAAAATCATGTATTTGTTTTCTTTTCACTAACTTGATTTTATTTCATAATTTTTAAATGTTTGGTAAAATATTTTCATTCTAAGTCTTGAAGCAAAATATATTGTTAGGTTCATTTTGTTCATCAAACTCTTAGATTTCAATCTCTGCAATCTAATTCCATGTGGTAGCACCTATCGCTGGCCATAGTGAAAAAATATTAAAGTTCGCCTTAGTGAAAAAGAACTCTTCAATATTATCATCTCTGAAAAGTTAAAATAAAGTTTTCTATTAAATATTTCAAATCAACTTTGATTAACAGTAATATTTTTATTTAAAATTAAAATCTTAAGAACCCTTATTCACCCCCCCCCCCCCCCCCCCTCCTCTTTGGGCTCCAGTATATCCAACAAGTAGTATTAGAGCTAGGTTGTTCCAAAGCAGTTTCAAAGCCAAGAATAATGATGCTTTATGATCTCACATCTACTAGAGGGGGTGAATTTTCAATTAATGAAAAATCTTTAGCAGCACCTTTATTTATAGGTAGAAATTATGAAGGGTGAAAAATCTTAATGGAAGAAAATCTTAAATCCTTAGATATTGAAATATGGAATATAATCATTAAAAAACTCTCAAATGAATTAAATAGAAATTTGTGCATTTTAAATGCTAAATCTATGAATAGTCTATTTTGTGCACTTAACCAAAATATTTTCAAACTCATTTATACTTTTCCTACTGCTTATGAAATTTGGAAATTTCTTGAAAAAACTTATCATTCTCCATCTACATGTATGTAACAACTATAAGAATTAGAGAATATGCAAGTTTGCATAAGTATTCAAGATAGCTCCTCTTTTGACGGATTCATGGACTACACATTAAGTGGAATGGAAGATCACAACATATCAATCAGAAGGGAAGATTGCAACTCATCAATAGAAGAGGAATGCCAAGAAGAAGATGACAAAGGAACTTTATGTTCAAATCATTCCTCATCCAAGAGCATTATAAGTAAAACAAATTCCCTTCTTGTAACCAATTCTATTTCTACATTTAATATGCTTGAAATTGCTAAACGTAAAATTAAGAAGTTGAAAAATATTAATTCTAAATTATGTTTAGAAAATAAAAGCTTAAAAGTAAAATCTAATGTATAATCTAATATTGATGTCTAGTTCTCCCTTAGGCTCTTCACTTGAAAATGATATACCTTATTTTGATTGTAACTCACATAAAGAAAAATCCAAGGTATTTGAACAAGATCACTATATTACAAAAGAGCCTAATGAACAATTTCTAACTAAAAATAATGCTCTTATAGATAAACTAGACTCATAAAAGTGTTTATTCAAAATGCTTCAGGTAATAAAAATCATGTATTTCTAGTTTATCTTCAAAGTTATGTAAGGTCTCTACTAGTATTCCAAATCTTATAAAACATACACCTTGTAGAATAGTTAATCATATAAGCACAACTTACATCAAGTGTACCAAATGCTCCAAATTTGGACATATATCATCTTATTATAAGACAAAATCTAAACCTTGCACATCTCACCAAATTTGGGTTCCCAAGCTTTCACTATCCAAAACATTTGGATCTATATGGGTTCCCAAATATGTCATCATGTTCCATGAAAATATTGACTGTCTAGAGAGATATTTATCTTGATATGGTTTGCTTTCATTAAAATGACTAATATTTAATCAAACCTATTTTTGCTCCTTAGTCAATTAAAACAATAAAAATAAAAATAACCTTTTCTTTTCTTTGTCTTGTGCAATTTTGTTTATTTTTGTCTTAATTTTTAAGCCAACATGCTCTATGGTCACATTAGATATATGTTGCGGTTTGACACAATCACTTCGTGTAAACTTACACTTAAATCAAATTGGATGAAATTGAATAAAAGACATCATTTCAAGTGGCCAACTTATCTCATTAACATCTATACTTTTAAAATCCATTGCCTATAATTGTCTCAAAATTTGAGTACTAAAATTCTTAAGTAATATTATCATGATTAATTAAATTATTTACACTTATTCATTACTCAATAGATTAGATTTAAATGGTTATTAGAGGTCATAGGCTAAATATCAAAATCCACACTTTTGCCTATTTTTCTTGAATTCATTACTAAAAGAGATGACCCTTATAATGGCAAATCATAATCAAGAAAATTGGAATAAAAAATCAAGAAAACCATTTTTATGTGAAAAATCAAATCTCTATCTGCTACCACCTGGCGCAAAGCCTTACCACTGCGGTAGCTCTATTTTCTAATAATTATTGGTTTTTTATAAATGTTAATTTCCAAAAATTATTTTACTGTGTTAATTATCATTCTTTTCTGATTAAAAAAACTCATATATGTTTTGGTTAATTTTTATAAGAACTCAAAATCAAAAAGAAACTTTATAAAACCTTCCAAAAATACCAAAAAAATTCACATTTAATATATATATAAATATATATATCATTTTCACCTTACAAGCTTTCACTATAATAAATTAAACGGGATGAATATGAACTTCATATGCACCACCATGAATTATTAAACTCATGATTATGAAAACTTGATATCTCATACATTTCAATCTCTAATCATGTGTCAAAAAGTTTCATGTATTGAAGTAAAAGACAATCTATTTCTATGGTTAAATTTTTAAATGATCATATTGAATTATCTTGAAAAATCAAAGATCTTCTAATTCAATTAATGGATACAATTGGAATAGATTCAAAATTTAATATTGATTTCGAAACTCATTTTTTTGTTTATGATCATTATGTGAATGCATTATATTGTATTTGCATGTATCTCATTTTTAATTAGACACTGGAATCAACTTTGTACTAATCAAACACAAATAAAAAAAACTTAATCATTTCATTTTAGGTCTATGAAAAATTAGATTGAAATTTCATGTTGAATGCATGCAAATCAATTAAACTTTATCACAAATGGCATAGCATTGCACCTTTTTATCCTAACTCATAATTCTATAATCATTCTTAGTATATGTAGAAATTATTGTCTATGCTAGCTATTTCATTTCTATGCTATGTTAAATTAAAAGTAGAATACTAAAATTTGAAAATTATGATAACTATGTGACTTTGAAATAAACCATCTTCATGATAATAATCATTTCAAAAATTCATCATACATAAAATTCGTAGTTTATGAATTAGTAGAGACTAAATGTTTAGTATGTCCATGATCATTCACCCATGTTATGTGTCTCATAATAGCGGGGCGTAGGGTTATGTGCATTAGATGCCCTAACCTGTAAGTCAAGTCTTTTACTTAACCGGGGAGGGTTCTGGTGGGGCCTTGCGAGGCACTGGAGGGGAAAGAGTGTTAGGTTGAGAGACTTCTTTTGTATGCATGTAGGACTCACACCCTAACCTATGACATGGGTGCAAATCCTCATGCCCATTTGTCACTTAGTACGGGGATAGTGTGTTGACATATTGTTGGGGTAGTTTTAATCTTAGGAATACTTATATCATATTCATTGCATGAACATTTTTTAATCATCTAATTATTGCATATTTGGTTTATTCGAGCTTGCTTATCTTGTGTTTTGCATAATTTATCTTTTTTGAGCTTTCAAGAATTTAGAAAATACAAGACATTTGAAAATAACCTTTTTGATACCTTAGGCCAAAAAATCTTATATCATCAACTTTTTCATTAATTTTCAAAATTCTCTACGGTAATTAGCGCCCCTTATCTCAGAAAACATGAATCAAGAAAAATCAGAATAAAAATTATCAAAAACCATGTTTTTAAACAAAATAACAAATCTCTGTCTGCTAGCCTCGCGCGTTAGTATCTAATGCCGGCAGTAGCATTAAAATTTGACTTTTCCTTCTTTTTATTTTTCTCTGACATAGAAGATCATTAAACTGATAAGCTCTTCAAAGACATCTGTGTTTTTCAGAAAATTTATATTAGCTCTTTCTTTTTTTAAATATTCAAACATTAAATATAAAATTATAAGACAATTTCAAAAACACAAAAATATGTTTTTCTTGCTAATTCTCTTTATTTTTATTTTGTATTTTTATATGAATAAAAAATTATAAAAACTCTTTATTCTTCATTGCAATGTTTAAGGATGATTAGATATATCACTTAAAGATTAATTACAATGTTTGATTTAATTTTCAAGTTTCCTAAAATGTTGTTTTGATAAGTAATGCCTTGAATAATATCTTGTAATGTGCAATGAAAATGAGTGAAGAAAATATGTGTATGAGTGTTTAGCATGCCTATAAGTATGAGTAATATTATATGTTTGATAATGACTTATTCACTCACTTATTTTGATACCAACATGTGTTTTTAATCTTTATCTTGAATGGTTGTGTAGTGTAATAACATAAGTAATTAAAATACGCAGTAGGTACCTACACAACATTGAATTATTTCTTGCAATTTTTTGTTTTTCATGCACTTAGTTATTTGAGAATTGCAGTTTAAAAATTAAAAATCTATGTTTGCAAAACAGGTGAATTCGGAGTTGTTAGTTATGGAACTATCACCTAGAGGGGGGAATAGGAGATATGGTTGTTTTTTATAATATGCACAAGAACTAAATATGTCTATCATAGCACACCAATAAACCACAAAAGCAAAGCACACAAGAACACTAGATGTATAGTGGTTCCTTAAGACAGGGTGTCTTGAGTAGTCCATTATCCCTCTATGCCTTTCTAGCAATGTACTAGGGTCGACAAACTCCGCCAAAATTCAGGCCCGCAAGCCCTATAATCTCAGGCCCGCAAGCCCTATAATCTCAGGCCCTCAAGCCCTACAAAACTCAGGCCCACAAGCCCTACAACTCAGGCCCTCAAGCCCTACAAAACTAAGGCCTTCAAGCCCTACAACTTTGGCCCTCAAGCCCTAAAACTCATATCTGAAATAGATCCTACAAACTCAGGCTTGTAAAAGCCGACAGAGAAAGAGTAATAAAAACTTCTCTAGTTAGATGAAGATTGGCTTCTTGTACTTGAAGAGAATGCTTTTGAACGTTATCTTGGACCGCACAGATTCCTCTTCAATCCCTTCTTCAATCTGGAACAATTCTTATCAGTCAATGTTGCTGGACTGAAACTTGGAGAATATTATATGAAGATCGATTTGTTCTCTGGTTCTTGTTCCTTCTTCATGCAGCCTTGTTACTGTTCAATTGATTCTTGCGTGTATTCTCTATGTTGCTTGTTGTGTTGTATACTTTTAGGGAAGACACTTATCTCTTTTATAAGACTAAGGAACCGACAAACGGTCTCCAATGATGTCCTTTAAGTGTCAGAGGCCCGTTACTTAATGGCACGCGCTGATTGGAATATCACGCAGAGGCATTAAATGTAGACAGCACGATTTGAAATGTCTTCATCTGTCTCGATGACATTTGCAATGTCTCGACGATAGAACTTGCCATTACGCTGATCCATCTTGGACTTGGGCAAATCTTCAAGTCGTCTTTAGAGAATGATATCTCAACGATACAAGATATATCAGCTGCACTTACACTTACGATGATATGAAGTCATCTTATAGATGTCGTCGTAACCTTGATGTTGGCTTGCGGTCTTCTCGATGATACCGTTGAAACCATTCTGCCTTATCAACGATATCGTTGAAGCCCTACTGTCTTATCGACGATATTGTCTTGATCATTTTGACAATAGGCGATTCTTCTTGTTCTTATGATAATATTGTTGTGTGTACATTGATGTCACAATGATATCGTCGGAATGTACATATTATCTCGATGATAACTGACATGAACCTTCTGCTTAACTCTGAGAGTAATCTCGATGATGTATGAGTGCTAATTCGATGATATGTCCAGTCCTTCTCGACGATTTTAGACTTTGTGATATTGGAGAAGTACTGGACATATGATTTAAACTCTACAAGTATAAACTAAGCATACCATCAAATACATAATGCTTTTATCATTGACATGAGCACCTCTTTAAATCAGGAACATTATTGGGCATTATTCCCAACAGGAGTCCTTGGTCACAAAAGTAAAAATCAAATAATAAATGACAATGAAAACTCCACCAAGCACTACTCACCCTCTTGATAAGTCTTAATAAGCATTGTGAGGTTGAGCGCCTTGGAGAGAATTGTAAAGTGTCTTGTGCAAACTAATTTTACACCGATTCTCTTTTGTACAATGGATCACAAACACAAAATAAATTAAAAAGAATAATATTATGTGATCCCCCAAGCACTACTTCGCTCTCTGATAAGTCTTAATAAGCATTGTGTGTGGAGCACCTTGGTAGTTGTACTTTTTCATTTATGTGCATTGAAATTTATGGAAGTAGATTTATTTGTGCATTTTAACGTTGTGTTCTTTCATTACATGTTTTCATGCGTTTTGGTTAATGCAATTGTATACTTTATAAAAATACTGTGTACACATCAATATCTTATATAAAACTTCCACTCCTGAGAATTAAATCATAATGCACAAATACATTATTTTCTACAAACTTTAGTAAATGCACTAGATAACAAAGCATGACTGGTACAATGTTTATTTTTAATTACAATGGAAATTGCATTACATTGTAGTTTTGTATCTTTTCTTGATATTTTTAAATCATGCTTGCTATAAAATTCAATAACATAACATCTCTTATACTTTAATTCAAAACATCTTCTTATCAAACTTAAAAATCCTTATATTTTGTACTTATATTGTTTCCAAGATATTAATTTTAAGAGTGCTTACTATATTTTTCACTCTGTTTACTACTTGTGCTTGATTATGACTATTTGTTTTTCAATAAGTGGTAACATAACTATTATTTAAAAAAATGCTTACTCTATTTGTTTTTGTAGTGCTACTATGCTCAACCAAGCTTATATTTTTTCAACAAGTAGTATCTATCAGCTATTACATTGCATCTCATTTCATCTCTACATAGAACACACAAACTCTTATTGCATACACTCACCTCTACTCTCTTTTGATAATACCAAAAGGGGGAGTATAAATTGAAGAAATCTAATAATTTATAGAGAGTACTATAAAAATTCAATGAAAGCATCTATGTTTGAGGAGTATTCATATAGGAGGTGCATATATTACTCTTTGCTCGATCATGACTATCCTTCAATCAAGTGGTCCCTAATTAAACTCATAACTATACTAACATCTACCCTTTTTTGCTAATAATAAAAGGGGGAGAATAAATTGAGAAATCTAGTGGAGTAGATATCTAGGAGTAAATTATATATGGGAACACTTATGTAGGGGGCACATATAGGAAGAGTATGCATTATAGCTGTTGGTACCAAAAAATGTACCTCCAAAACTCACACTAAGAAAGTGTTAGTGGGAAACCGTGGAGTGCAGGTTACTTAAGACGAGAGACAGGAGAGAGGAAAAACGAGAAGAGAAAATCTACTTGTATAAACCTCTGAAGAGTAAAATAGGGGGGACTAGAAATAGAGCAGGATGCGAGGTTGAAAAGTGATAGATTTCGAGACCGCTTACACAGGTTGTAAGCTGGGGCTCGAAGTCCAAAAAGTCAATTTTCAGGTACCCCTACCCCTCTATTTATAGACACGGAGGCTGCCCGAATGGGCAGGTCCAAAAATTACGGGCTGCCTGGGATACAGGAGAGCCGGGGCAGGGAGAGGGGGTGCAAATAACAAAAAGAGGAAAACAGGGCTAGACCGCTCGATCTTGCGGTCTGACTGGGGCCTGATCGCTTGACATTTGAGCAAATTCTGGAACAGGCGAGGCGCGGTCCAGGCGGTCTTGCATATTTGAGACCGCTGAGCTGGAGCTGTCGGCTGAGTAAAAAGAACTGATCTGGGCGGTCTCACAAATCTGAGACCGCTGGGAAGGCTTATCCTGGCTGAGAAGTGAGGTCGCAGACTTTCCGGGCAAACATAATCCCCGCACATTTTTAAGTTGTGCTGGAACTTTGAAAATGTAGACTTTGACCGCTGAGACCGCGACCGTCATAAATGCACCCTGGGCTATAAATAGCGCTCCTTGGTCTTGAGAAAACACAATTTCCTGAAAAGCAAACAAGCTCAGCTTATAAGCGGTCACATAAAAACGAGATAGAAGTGACCTCTACGATGTCGTCTTTGCTGTCTGTCATAGGCCTTTCGTCCTCAAAAGAGGGCTCTTCCAAGAAGAAGAAGGCCGCAACCTCGAAGAAAGTGGTGAAGGTTTACAAAACTGCAGCGAAATCGAGCGCATCGGAGGAGACAGCACAATCTTGTCCGCTGAAAGCGCCCATCCCACCGAAAAATACGGTCTTACTTCCCAACACAGCTGCTACCCCATCGTCTGACTCTTCAGAGCCTGAACTGATTTTTCCTGACCTTTCCATTTCGTTCAATTATCAGCAGACTGTAGAAGCTTTTGGTCAGACCGCCGTCCCGCCTGATGGGACTGCTTCTACAGAAAAAATCCTGGCCAGGATGCGTGAGAAGAAAGCTGAGGCTAAAAATCTCAGACAGAGAATCGCTGAGGTCCAGGATGCTGAAAAGACGAGTAAGAGAAAAAATTCAAACCCCTCCGATCAAAGTGCCAAAAAATTCAAAGGTGCAGGGTCACAAGACGAGATCGCTCCAAAGGCGGTCACTTTTCCCGAGAGAGGCGGTCCCAAGGACTCTGTAGCTGATCTTACAATGGTAGGTGGCATGACCGGTCTCTTTTTCCCTTCTGTGGTCTCCACTTTTTCAAGGGAGGCATACCCTGAACTAAATGCCTACCTTGATGAAGATTCTTCTAACGACTTTCCTTGCTCGTCATTACAGGTGCTTGATCCCTTCGAGGCTAAATCCCTCAAGATTACTGCCACTGAAAGAGAGATTGCGGAGAAGGAGAAAGAATCGCCGCCGCGAAGATCAAGCTGAGGGAGGAGAGAGAAAGGAGAGAACGGAGGAAAAGGAGAAAAAGGAATGAGAAGATAAAGAGAAGAGAGAAGGAGAGGAGAAGGCGGATGTGCTCACTGCCGAGCAGAGGAAGGAGGAGGAGAGGAAGAGAAGAGAGGAGAAAGAGGAAGAAGAGAAGGAGAAGCAGGTGGCTCTGCTTGCTGCCGAGCAAAGGAAGGAGGAGGAGAGAAAGAGAAGAGAGGAAAAAGAGTAAGAAGAGAAGGAGAAGCAGGCGGCTCTGCTTGCTGCCGAGCAAAGGAAGGAGGAGGAGAGGAAGAGGAGAGAAGAGAAAGAGGAAGAAGAGAAGGAGAAGCAGGCGGATCTGCTTGCTGCCGAGCAAAGGAAAGAAAAATAAAGAAGTGAAACAGAAAGAAAGGAGAATGAGAAGAAAAAGGAGGATGCCCTGGCTGCCGTGGAGCCTCAGGAGGAGGAGGAGGAAGCGGTCTCGCTGACCCGTGAAAAGAAGAGGAAGAAAAAGAAGAAGGTTGCTGAACAAAAAGCAAAGGAGAGGAGCCGGCAGATCGCTAAGGAGAAACTGCCCTCTCAAGCGGTCAGCCAAAACTTTCTGCTGCTCAAGAGGAGAAGCTGAACCGGGCGGCGGTAGATCAAGCGGATGCGGTCTCTGCCTTGCGGACTGGTAAGGCAAAGACAATGACTAGACCGCTTGAGATTCTTCCTTTACCGGTGGCTCGACCTGAATCTCCAGAAAGAAAGCATGAGATCGTCGTCATTGAAACTGATGATATTCTTGTTAGTAATGCGGAATTAAAGAGAAGAAGAAAGGAAGGGGAAAGGTCGCAAAAGAAGGAATTCGAAAGAATGAACCTTGAACGTTTAAGGGGATCAGATCACCTCTTACTGACCGCAGAACCCGCGGTCACAGTTAATATTGAAAATGTTTTAAATGACTGCGGTCTTGATTCCTTTTCAAGTACTCATTTCATGCAAAACTTATGATTTTTTGAGCTTTTGATAATTGGGCTAATCTTGACGTTTTCTTGACCGCAGGTGAAGAGATCGAGGAAGGGGAGCTTTCGCCACCGAAGATCACGATTCCCGATCAGCTTACCAACATCCTTAACCCAGTGTTCGAGGATGTTCGTTCCATGTTGGTTCGGGAGCGAGTTTACCATGAACAGATTCGCGGTCTCGAACAGGAGCTTCGTGCATCTCGCATAGACAGCGGTCAACAGATTGGCGAACTCACTCAGGTACTTCGAAAAGCTGAAAGGGATGCCGAGCATTACAAAGGAAAATCCACTGCTCTATCCTCCGAGATTGCTACTCTGAGAGGCGGATCCTCCAAAATGACGATGAGGTCGGGGCCACCTGGCGATCACCCAGAAGCAAGACCGTCGTCCGAGATTATGGTCATCCCTATGGAAACTGTTGATAAAGAGATGTCCAGGATCCACAGGGCTGCAATGTTCGCTAACCAAAATCTTGCGTCGGTCTTTAGCGCCATCAATGAGATGCAAGATATTGCAGCCTTTGTGGGGAGGAAGCGACCTCAAAATAAGCAATAATCATTTTATTTCATGCGGTCTTGTAATTTGGTACTTGAAGAAATTATTGTGTAGTGTGTTTGATTTCTGCTTCCTGCGATCTTTCCCATATTTGCGATGATTTCTGCTATCATGTGCTGCTTATTTTTATATTACCCTGCCTGAGATGTTGTGATCTCTTTTCATTGAGACTGAAAGAAGGTCCGCGCCTTTTTTCTAACTCATGCAGGTGTGCGCGGTCTAGATGAATTTACTGGGCGGTCTCCGAAAAAGTAATGATGACGAAATCATCCCTTGCTTTCTATAAATAGTCGTCTTCAAATCCTATTATTTTATATTTCTTGCATGCGTCCGAAGCACCGGTCACAGCGATCTCGAATTATGGTGTCTGCGCGATCTTCTGCCGCTAACATTTTCTTGCCAGTCGATCACAAGCCTTCTCGCCTTTCTAAAGATGAGTTTATAGACTTTCTTAAGAAGCATATGATCCAAACCCAGATCGTCGTGAAACCGCCAACGGAGGTCGAGGGACTCAACTTTGGGGCAGAAAATAAATTCATTATCCCCACTGATCACTTCGACTGCGGGTTGAGAATCCCGCTTCCTTGGGAGCTTCTAGAGAATATGGAATATTATGGTTTGGTGTTCGCCCAGCTTTCGCCAAACACGATTGGTCTTATTAGTGTTTTTATTAATTGCTTGAAATCGGAAAGGGTAAAGTTTACCATGGCATTGTTTCGCGCGACCTTCACTGCAAAGGTCTTAAAAGAAGGTCAGAGGAAAGAAGAATTTAAAGGACTAATTTACTTTTCTACTGAAGGGATTAAAATCCTGAACCTTCCCAACAAGGTTTCCTTTTGGACGGAAAGGTTCCTTGTGTTCGAGGGAGATCTCGGCTATCTCAAGAGCCGACCCTCCGCGTGACCTGACAGGATTTTCCAGAAAAGCAAGACGATCCTAGAGGAAGAACTGAAAATTCTGGAGTTTCTGCCAGGAAAGCGGCTAGATCTTGTCCATTATTTGGCAATTTGGCCTGAGGTCGCTGAAGTCCGCCTGGAGGAAAGTAAGTATATCCTTTCAGCGGTCTTCTTTATCTCTTTTACACTTTTCCTTTTATTAAACTTTTGCATTTTCAGCTTCCTTTGCGTTCCCAACAAGAGATCCGGTATCCCCTCCAGAAGAAGTTCTCACCCAAAGGGAGAGAAGATTAAGAAGGGAGGGAGACCGCCAGACTGCTGAGACTGGTGACATCCCTCAGACTGCTGTCGAGCCGTTCATTCTTCATGGCTTTATGAGAGGTCAACAAGACATCAAGGGCAAACCTCTTCTTAGATGGTGTGTTAAGGGAAATAGAGTGAAAGTTTCCACTGATCTCCCACTTTGGAGTGGTAAATTAACTCGTCATGCTACTACAGTCACTGCGGCCTTATATGGGAAGAAGAACACCGCTGAGGCGTATGATATTGAGACCGACATGCTACCTGACATCTGCGCCCAAGCAACCGTTAGGAGCACGGTCTTAAATCATCACATGGGGCGGTCTCTTCGAGGCGCTTTGAAGGAGGTCGAAAACCTGCAGGTAAGTCAATATTTCATATAACTTCATACTTGCCTGTTATGATCGCGCGGTCTGAATATGCCCCTTTTTTTAACAGCGGGCTAGATAAATGGCTTATGATCTACATAACCCAGAATTCCAGAAGGTTATGATGCAACATGTGAAGGAGACCGCCGATCAAGTGATCGATGAGATTCGCAAACATGGCAGTTTCACTGATGAATTTAAAGATACAACCTTTGCCGATCTTTTCCCAGATGCGGCGAGAAAGATTGTTGAACAGTCGGAGACCGCTAACGAGACCGCCGAGGAAGATGCAGATATTGAAAACGTTGATACTGATCAGCAGAGCGGTAAACAATATGTGGACGGTAATGACACGAGCTCGGGGGCGGCGTTGAGCTTCGGGTCAAAAGTTCAAGAAGAAAAATCGGAAAAGTCATCTGACGAGGCCGTTTCCACTTCTTCAGATGAGCGGTCACCCAAGAGATCAATGAAGAAATAGATAATTTTGTAACTTTTATTACTATTTTTGAGACCGGTCGGTCTGATGTAACACGACATTTTGAATGAATACAAAAAATTGAATTGTTATACCTTTCTTCTTTTAATGAATGATTACTTGCTTCTAGTGTTTTACTTTTATGTTGAATACATTTTTGCGATCTCTTACAATAAAAAAGAATTGGAATTCGATTTCAATGCCATAGGCTTTTGTCGACCTTAACTTAATAGATTGATAATTTGTAGAGAGGCGGTCTCACCTTTTCAAGCTGCATTATAAAGTAATATGGCTGTCCATGATAGAAAAGGCCGAATATCTTTGAGTAAAAATAAAAATTGTGATCTTCCAACTTAGGAGATCACTTCATAAGAGTTGGAATAATGGTTGATTGATAGCCCATAAGTAGAATTTTGAGACATCCTTTTCACAGCGATCACAAATGGCGGTCTTTAAATGTCAATTCACTTCCGAAGTTAAGATAACATTGATCAGACATCGTGCGGTCTTATATTTTCCAGACCGCACACTGTATGTATGGGATCTCTGAGTTTTTCGAATGCCTTAGAGCACTATCCAGAACTTCTTTTGAAAGAACCATTTTGCTGTAAACATACTTAAGATCGCTTTGAAAGATCAGCTTTTTAAAATAAAATGGAGAACTCGACCAGTAATCTCAAACATCCAAGTCCCGGAGGAGATCAAACTGGCGGTCTCAACATATTTAGAGATCGCTAAAAGCCACTGAAGAAATGGAGAACTCAACCAGCAACCTCAAACATCCAAGTCCTGGAGGAGATCTAACTGGCGGTCTCAACATATTTAGAGATCGCAGAAAACCACTGAAAAAATGGAGAACTCAACCAGCAACCTCAAACATCCAAGTCCTGGAGGAGATCAAACTGGCAGTCTCAACATATTTAGAGATCGCAGAAAACCACTGAAGAAATGGAGAACTCAACCAGCAACCTCAAACATCCAAATCCTGGAGGAGATCTAACTAGCGGTCTCAACATATTTAGAGATCGCAGAAAACCACTGAAGAAATGGAGAACTCAACCAGCAACCTCAAACATCCAAGTCCTGGAGGAGATCAAACTGGCGGTCTCAACATATTTAGAGATCGCAGAAAACCACTGAAGAAATGGATAACTCAACCAGCAACCTCAAAAATCCAAGTCCTAGAGGAGATCTAACTGGCGGTCTCAACATATTTAGAGATCGCAAAAAACCACTGAAGAAATGGAGAACTCAACCAGCAACCTCAAACATCCAAGTCCTGGAGGAGATCAAACTGGTGGTCTCAACATATTTAGAGATCGCGGAAAAACAGAAAGTAGAACTGGAGGAGATCGTTGCTTAAATATTAAGGGGTGCGGTCTCAGGTGTTTTTGACCGATCCCCGGCTATCCATAATCCCATGAGTATTCAAGGGTTACAGTCAAAAATGATCCATAGGGCAGGTGTGGTCATGCCGCGGAGGCTGTGCCGACATTGCTTTCCCTGGAAGATCATTTAGACTGTAACAATGTCCCCTTATGACGCATAACAGAGCTGAATATTCAACCCGGCCTCCCCTGGTTCTGAGTTATGACAGATGTTAGCGAGGACCCGGCATTCTAACCATCCGTAGCATGAACTTGGCGAGAAACTTCTACACAGATGCGAAAACTCCCCGCTACCTGTGGTCCTAGCAAATTTACATCTCAAGCTTCAAGTCAAGGAGGATGGAGTAGAGCCCATTGATGTCTCTATGGCAGGATTCAAGCCTTAATAACAATTCGTTCTTGGTACCTTTCTCTTATCATATATATCAATAAAAAGAAGAAAAAGCATCACCATCATGTTTTAAAGGAAGAACTAAAAAGGAAAAGGGGTTTGCTACAAGTATTTAAGAAAAGAAATGCTTAAGATCATCTCCGCTCCAAGTATGAGGTAGTTCTTCTCCTTCATAAGTTTGGAGATGGTATGTGCCGTTCTTGAGCACTTCTTTTACCATGAACGGCCCTGCCCAGTTTGGATTAAGCTTTCCCACCGAGCTAGATCTTGCCGCCATATCTACCTTCTTCAAAACCAGATCTCCAATGGCGAACTCCTTAATTCTAACATTTTTATCCAATAGTCTTGCCACCCTTCTTTTCACTTCTTCCTGCCTGATTGCTGGCGTATCTCTTAGCTCTTCGATAAGATCAAGGCTGCATTACAGTTCTTCATCGTTCTCTTCCATCCAGTCATCCTGATTTTGCTGAGATAATAGCACCCTTGGACTTTTAACTTCGAATTCGACAGGAATTAGAGCCTCTGAGCCATGTGATAGCTTGAAAGGAGTTTCTCCGGTAGCTGAGGTAGGAGTCGTTCTCAAAGCCCATAACACTGAAGATAATTGCTCCGCCCAATTTCCCCGGAGATTTTGCACCTTTTTCTTCAAAAGATTAATTATGAGTTTATTGGCAGCCTCTACTTGCCCGTTACTTCTCGGATGATGCACCGAAGCAAAACGCAACTCGGTGCCGATTCGGCCACAAAAATCTATGAGTTGCGGATTATTAAATTGAGAACCATTGTCCGTTATAATTGCCATCAGAATACCATGCCTGCATACGATCTCTCCCCATATAAAAGTTTTCATGACCTGAGTAGTGATTTTAGCCAACGCTTTTGCTTCTATCCACTTGCTGAAATAGTCAATCATGACTATAATATATCGGCGTTGCCCACTTGCCATGGGAAAAGGCCCAACCAAATCCATTCCCCAAACTGCGAACGGCCATGGGGTTGTTATAGATTTAAGCTGTTGAGCCACCTGATTCTGCAGGGGAGCAAACTTTTGGCATTGTACACATTTTTTAGCGAACTTCTCTGCATCCTACCTCATTTGCGGCCAAAAATATCCTTGTCTCAGAATCCTTTTTTCCAATGTCCGAGCTCCAGAGTGGCTGCCACACTCTCCTGAATGAACTTCCCGAAGAACAACTGGGATTTCTTCCTCTAAGACGCACCGGGCCAGAGGTGATAGGAAAGTTTTCCTGTAAAGTACTCCTGCAACAAGATAGTAGTGAGCTGCTTTCAATTTAAACCTTTTCCTATCTTTTATCGTCGAATGAAGCTTTCCGGTTGAGAGGTAAAGAACGAATGGATCTATCCAGGATGGACGTTGATCTATCTCCATAACCTCTCCTTCCTCGATTGTTGGACGAAATAACTCTGAGGTGGTTCCTCCCGAAAGAAGACCGAACTTTGCCAATTCATCTGCTTCCATATTCTTTTCTCTCGGGATGTGCTGAATGGAAAAGCTTCTGAACCTTCCTATCTCACCTTTCACCAGGGCTAAATACTTTTTCAGTATATGATCTCGGGTTTCAAAAGTCCCATTAACCTGAGACGCCATTACCAGAGAATCTGTCCTAACCTGGACGTCCTCAATTCCCAATTCTCTAGCGAATCTGAGACCAGCCAATAAAGCCTCGTACTCTGCTTGATTGTTAGTTGTTGTGAAATAAAACTTCAAGGCTTGATCCAACCTGACTCCGTTCGGATTGATTAAAATGACTCCTGCCCCGGATGAATTCTTCCCTGAGGCTACATCTACAAAGATCATCCAAGCGAGAGGTGCTCCGACTTCCTTTTTCGACAAGGTCTCACTTGCATCCACCATGAAGTCCGCTAGAACTTGAGCTTTGATCGCTACCCTTGTCACATAAGATATATCAAAATCGCCGAGCTCTATTGCCCATTTAGCTAACCTTCCTGAATGCTCTGGCTTTTCTAGGACATTCTTCAAGGGAAGATCGGTGACCACCTGGATCGAATGAGCTTGGAAGTAGGGCCTTAACCTCCTTGCTGAAGTCACGAGCATTAAAGCTAACTTCTCGAGTATCGGATAACGGGTCTCTGCATTTTTCAAAATTTTGCTTACATAATAAACTGGGAATTGCTTTTTCTTTTCTTCTCGGACTAAAACAGAACTAACGACATCGGAGCAAACACCCAAGTATAGAAAGATATATTCTCCCTCCCTTGGGCTTTGGAGCAGAGGAGTTGACGTCAATTGCTTCTTGAGCTGGTTGAATGCATCGTCACATTCTTGTGTACATTCAAACTTTGCCCCTCCGCGGAGGGTCTTGAAGAAAGGGGCGCTCTTATCTCCCGAACGAGAGATAAAGCGGCTCAATCCTGCCATCCTTCCCACTAATTGCTGAACTTCTTTAGGGGACTTAGGAGGTGGCATTTCCAAGATAGCTTTTACCTTATCTGGATTAGGCTCCAACCCTCCCGGAGTGAGGAGATGACCGAGAAACTTTCCCTTGCTTACCCCAAAAACACACTTCAACGGATTCAATCTCATGTTAAAGGCTCGAAGAGTTGAAAATGTTTCTGAGAGATCATTTACATGAGACGAGAACGATTTGCTTTTTATTAAAAGATCATCAACATAAACTTCAAGATTTTTCCCTTTCTGGCCTTTGAAAACCGTATCCATCATCTTTTGATACGTTGCTCCAGCATTTTTAATCCCAAAGGGCATCACAAGATAACAAAAACAACCGTCATTTGTGATAAACGAAGTGTGTGGAATATCGGGCTTGTGCATTCTGATTAGATGATAGCCTGAGAACGCGTCTAAGAAACTCATGAAAGAATAACCTACTGCCGAATCTACTAAAGAATCTATCTGAGGCAAGGGGTAGCAATCTTTAGGGCAAGCTTTATTGAGTTTCGTGAAGTCGACAAACATTCTCCACTTTCCTACAGACTTCTTGACCAATACAACAATTGATACCCATTCAGGGTATTGAATTTCTTGAACAAACTTGGCCTTCAGCAACTTTTCCACCTCCTCTCGGATGGGCTGAGCAAGGGTCGTTGCAACAGCTCTCTTCTTCTGCCTGATAGGGACGGAGTCGGGATTGATATGAGGTGATGGCAGGTGACATTGGGATCAACTCCTGGCATGTCATCTGCTGACCAAGCGAATACATCCAGGTTTTCTAGGAGGCAAGAGATTAGCTGACTCTTGTCAGCTTCAGACAATTCAGTGTTGATGGAGAGGCTCTTGCTCTCACCTTCCTCGCTGACGGGAACGGCTTGAGTCGCTTGGGCAGGTTCCAAGCGAGCTCCATCTCTCGCATCCTCCTCTTCAGCATCCTCCATAACTGGAACTAGATCAGGTGCCTGAGGTACTGAAGCCACTTCAGCCACCTGGGAAGAAGAAGATATAATCATATTGACCATCTTGACGTAGCATTCCCTAGCCTTCTTCGGATCGCTCCTAATCCGATGTTGCTTGCCATTCAGATTGAACTTGACTGCCTGATGGTAGGTAGACACTACTGCCTGATAGCCGTTTAAAATGGGCATCCCAAAAATTGCGTTGTAGCTGCTAGGAGCATCAACGACTATGAACTTCACAAGCTTGACGATTCCAGCCAAAATTACCGAGAGGGTAACGACTCCCTCCACTTCCTTCTTCTCCCCTGAGAAACCATAGAGGGGTCCCTCAGTGGAAAGAAGGGGCTTTCCCGTTTTCAAGGCCTCGAAAGCGGGCTTGAAGAGTACATTAACCGAACTCACAGTATCAATAAGAATATTTTCCACAGTGTAGTTTTCTATTACCGCTTTGACGACGACTGCATCATCAAAAGGATTGGCGGTCGGAGAGAGGTCCTCCTCTCCGAAAGTGACCGTCCCTCGGACCGGGGCAGAGGAGGTAGCAGCAACCTCTGAACGATTCACTCTTTTCAAGCTTGCCTTCCTTGAAGATTCTGGCCCTACACCTCCGTGGATGCAGAAAAGGTTGCCCAGAGCACCTTCATCATCTGCATCCATGCACTCACTGGGGAATCCGATGTTGCTGAGATGGCCAACATCATCAACTTCCTCACACACTCAGTGAACTTCAACTACCTCCTTACTCTTGGAGGTTGATGTTGGATCGGTAGGGGCCCTTAGAGGGGGGGTGAATAAGGGTTTTCAAAACTTATAATATATTTTGATTATCTTTGAAAAAAAAAACTTTGATTATTAAACTAAAGAAGATCAAGACATATCAAGTGAAGTAAAATTAAAGACATGATTTTATTAACTTGAGAAGCATGATTACAAAACATGATCTCTTATCGAAGCTAGAAATCAAAGCTAATAGAAAGACTCTTTTTGTTTTCTATACCGACTCGTATCCCCACGAACCGGTTGGCTTTAGCTGATCCTTCCCCGGATACGGCCTCAAACCGCTCTAGCCAACCCTTCCCCGGATATGGCCTCGAGCACCCCCTAGACCTACACCCGAGACCTAGTCGCCAACACGAGGCAAATTTCAGCCCTAAGTCCTACCCAGACCTAGTCGCCAACACGAGGCGAATTCACTAACGATTACAAGAATAAAGATGTGAATATAAAAACATAAATAATAAAAACACCCTCTAAGAACTTCTAAAGTTGGAGAGGTTGGACCGCTGTAGTATAAGCGTTGTTGAAGCGGTCGCCGGTCGGATGAAGCGTGAAGAAGTCCTCCTTCAGAAATTCTCTCTAAGCTTTTGGTGGGAGTATCTCTCTGAACCTTCCTCTATATGTTGTGGCACGAAGCTCTGGAGTTTAGGGTTATGGAAGTGTAAGGAAGACGGAGCCAATGGGTCCTTTTTATAGCATCAACGCTAGCGCCTGCGCTAGTGCTACCGCCGGCGCTATCCCATTTTAGGACATATTCTGCATGGCAGAATCTTCAATCTGTGGCAACTCTGCTGAGATTCCTCTTGTGTTTTGAGCTAGCGCTAGCGCTATCGCTACCGCCGGCACTATCCCATATTAAGTAATATTTTGCGCTCGAGAATCTTTAATCCGGGGAAACAATTTCGCCATTCCTCTTGTGCTCCGCGCTACCTCCAGCGCTAGTAGATACCGCCTGCGCTAGCTGCTACCGCCTGCGTTAGCTGCTATCGCCTGGCGCTAGCACCTTCTAAAATTGTTTCCGAGATTTTCTCAAGTCCACGCTAGCGCTAGCGCCGGTGCTAGCGGGCATGTTGGAATTTTGGCTTCAAATTTTGGCGCAGCATTCTTATGTTATCCTTGAGTCATGTGGACTTGTTATCCTGCACACTTAAACACACAAGATCAAATACACATAGGATTTGTTATTTTCAAACCAAGGAGATGCGAAAGACCATGTTCCAGCAGTTGAAGCTTTGGAGGGATCACTCTTCTGGAGGAGGTCGCGGAGCTTTCCCTCCTTCAAGAGCTTCTCCACTAACACGCGGAGGGCTCTGCAGTATTCAGTCAGATGGCCTCTTTCCCTATGATAATCATAGTAAAGAGCCGGGTTCCGGGACTTCGGGTCGGAGTTGAGCGGGGCAGGCTTTCTAAAGAAAGGCTGCTTCTGCAGGACCTGAACTACCTCATTCATAGAAATCTCGAGGTCCGTGAAGGAATCTTGGGAATCATTGTAGAATGGCTGGGTAGTTAAGAGAGGGCGCTGAACATATTGAATCTGATGGACGGGAGTGGCTTGCGGAGCTGGAGCGACAGGGGTCGGCATCAGGGGCCCTTTATGCTGGAAAGGTTGATTCCCCTGGTTGAAACGGTTGTTGCGGAAGTTCCTTCCCCTTTTCGGAGCGGGAGGAGGGAACTCTTGGTTCTACTTGGATGACGGCGGGGCAGGGTAGAATCCCGCGGAACCCTTTTGGACAGACCTGCTAGTTAGGTTAGAGACATAGGCGGGGTTGTTGATTTCCCCTTCTATGTAACAGCTAACTCAAAGACCTGGAGATGCGAAACTAGGTCACTCTCCCTAGTGAACGTGGGGAGACGGGGTTCTCTGAAGCCATGAGGAATTGCTTCCCGATGAATTCTATCAGAGAAAGGTGAGGGCTCCTCCGCCTCAACTTCACCTGTAGGATCAAAAAACGAAGCAGCAAAAGGAGCAGAAAAAGGGGGAGGAAAAGGAGTGGAGAGAGGAGCAGCAGGGGCCTGAGGATAGGCATAATCCTCTTGGAAGTTCAAGGTCCGGGCTGGAGGCCCCTGAGCTGCTGTCCAGAAAGAACCTTGGCGGGCTGTGAACTCCTCCCGCTGAGACCACAGAGGGGTCGCAGGCTGAGGGGTCGCGCGGTCAAAAGGATGATCGCTAACCATGCGGTCAGGCGTGGCGGCCTGACCGGGTTGGGGTAGAATCCTCTGGGAGATCACCGCCAGAACTTGACCCATGGTCTCAATCTGCTTGGCGGTCTCCTGCTGGGCTCGGATGATCTCCTGACGATCGCGAGCGGTCTCCTGCTGAGATCGTGCGATCTCCTGCTGAGATCGCGTGATCTCCTGCTGAGCTTGGGCAACCTCCTGCCGAGCTCGAGCGGCCTCCCGGAGAGCCTGCTCAACACGCAACTCGAAATGACGCTCGAGGGCATCCAGAGGATCAGAGTCGATGGGAGGTAGACCACTAGAAGACCGGCGAACTCGCATCCTGTGGTCTGCCACCTTGAAGTCTGCAAAATTCACCAAGTCACTCCGATCTGAAGGTCGCGTGTTCGTTTTGTTGGTACCAAAAATGTACATCCAAAACTCACACTAAGAAAGTGTCTGGGGGAAACCGTGGAGTGCAGGTTACTTAAGACGAGAGACAGGAGAGAGGAAAAACGAGAAGAGATAATCTACTCGTATAAACCTCTGAAGAGTAAAATAGGGGGGACTAGAAATAGAGCAGGACGCGTGGTAGAAAAGTGATAGATTTTGAGACCGCTTACACAGGTTGTAAGTTGGGGCTTGAAGTCCAAAAAGTCCCTTTTCAGGTACCCCTACCCCTCTATTTATAGACACGGAGGCTGCCCGAATGGGCAGGTCCAAAAATTATGGGCTGCCCGGGATACAGGAGAGCCGGGGCAGGGAGAGGGGGTGCAAATAACAAAAAGAGGAAAACAGGGCTAGGCCGCTCGATCTTGCGGTCTGACTGGGGATTGATCGCTTGACATTTGAGCGAATTCTGGAACTGGCGAGGCGTGGTCCAGGCGGTCTTGCATATTTGAGACCGCTGAGCTGGAGCTGCCGGCTGAGTAAAAAGAACTGATCTGGGCGGTCTCACAAATCTGAGACCGCTGGGAAGGCTTATCCTGGCTGAGAAGTGAGGTCGCGGACTTTCCGGGCAAACAATAGCACTTGAATCTATCACGCTACATGCATGTTATTCATGCATATCTTTTACCACACTTATCTATAAACACAATTATAATCTTAAATTCACTAATTTCTCATGCAAGTATTTGTTATTATCAAAATGCGGAGTTTGTTGGAACATGCATTTTGCATCTCTTGTTTTGACAATAACAAATATCATTATATAATGATCTAGTCTTTTGTGTGTTTATAGTGTGCAAGTCGTATATGCACAAGAATAAATTGAATGAGGATAAAGGATGGAAGATGATGCTCATAATTGCGAGCTAGCATGGGGAGTTAGTATCTACCGTGGGCGGTAGGTCATGGATACTGAAGAACAGTTGGCAGATGCATTTGAACACAAGGATTGGTGGGAGCAAGTCCATCTCTAGCAAGTTCATACCATGGAGTGCTAACACTAATGCCATGTGGTAGTATATGGAAATCCTATTAGTCCACAGCCGATTGAGGAGTCAAATGAAGCAAGAGAATGTAATTAGAGCTAGCAGGGCGTGGTAGGACTAGCGCGGAGCGGTAGTGGTTGCCTAAAATGAAGAAGACCGCCTACCATTTCAGTCGTGATTTGTGTGCCTCTCGGTTTCCATAAGCAATGTCCTGTAGCGGTAACCCTACCGTCGGTGGTAGCTCTTTGAATACATATAAAGGCTAGATCTGGTCCTTCTATTATATTGATTGATCATCCAATAAAGCTACAACTCTGATCCTTTTGTGAGAGGCTCATCTTCAGACATCAAGAAGTGTCCCTTGGAAGAACATGAACATCGAAATAAGAACTTGAATGGGAAGTGCTTCAACGCTTATTCAACACGAAGGGTGAACGTATTAAGAACGCTGATTTCTACACTACCTTCATCTTCACCTTTAGATGTTCTTCTTAGGATGTTTCTCTTACGTATCTTAGTTTTATTCTGTAATCACTTGTTTACAATTTTGAATCGGTAGAGAATTCGCTATGGTTGTTGGAAACTAGGTCTTGCGAGACTTAGGGAGAATTCACCACAGTTATTGGTGACTAAGACCTTGAGAGGCTTAGGGAGTAATTCATCGCATGTGTTGGCGACTGGGTCTAGGGTTTAGATCTGGGGGCGGCTCGAGGCCTTATCTAGGGAGAGATAGGCTAGAGCCAATTGTTCCATGGGAGAAGGGTCAGTATAGAAAATGAAAAGAGTTTTTCTTTTACGTCTTGATTTCGAGCGTTATTGAAATCAACAATTTTGTAATACATTGTAACGCCCCTGATTTTTCCGGTATTTGTTTAATTCAGTGATGGCGTGTTAATGACGTCGGGCGTTACTTCTAACGTTGAGTTAGCGGCGCATTGCCGTTTGCGCGTTTTCGCGTCCGTTTGGGTCAAGTCGACCAAATTTTGCGACGACCCGGAATTGGAAAATTTTACGTTAGGAAATTTGATTATTTATTTTTAGACTTGTCTATCAAGTTTCGTCGCGATCCAAGCCATTTTGGAGCCTCGGCGTATTTTAGAAGTTTTGTATATATTTAAAGCTCGTCGTAACTTCCGTCATTCATATCTCAAAAACGGCACGTCGGATTTTGATTCCAACTTCGCCGTTGGATTCGTAGCGCCGTCGTTCACCTTAGGCGAGATTTTCGTTGGATTCGGCGTTCGTTATTTTTTTGTGATAAAATAATAATAATATTATTATTATTATTATTATTATTATTATAAAAATTAAGAATGTATATATATATACGGTTCATTAGAAGCTTGCGTCGAATCCTCCCCTCCCTCATGCGTCGTTTTCTCCCCTCATGCGTCGATTTCTCTTCCTCATGCGTCATTTTCTCCCTTCATGCGTCGATTACTTTCCTCTCCAGCCCTTGCGTTGACTTCTCTTCCCCCTGCGTCGACACCCCTTCGCAGCATGCGTCGACTACCCATTGTGGCATGCGTCGACACCCCTATTCAGCATGCGTCGACTTCCTTTTTGCATGCATGCGTCGCCCCCTTCATTATTTTATTAATAATAATAATAATATTATTATTATTATTATTATTAAAACTATGTGAAGTTGCCTAAAAGAAAATGAACTCAGCTTCTTCCTCATTCTGTCTGAACCAGAGAGAAAAGAAAAGCGAGCGACGGAAGTGGCGATTTCGTGAATCTTCCGGACGCCGCCGACGGAGCTCCGGTGGTCGAAATCGCGAGCCGAGCATAGATTCGGAAATCTCTCGACGAGAGCTTCGTCCTCGTGTTAATTTCCTTCCGCTTCGTGAAACCTTTTCGTTAGGTCTTTTGTACCCTAACCTTTTCTAGCCCGATCTCTTGTAGATCTTGACTCCTCTCGCCTTCTCGTAACCCGATCTACAACCGGGAGCGATTCGGAGAGTTTTTCCAGCAAAACCTAAGGCAAGTGGTGTTCTTTCCCTTGCTCTTTCTCTTTGCCACATAACCGCTCTAAGCCGGTGCTCTGGATCTAACTGTGCCATATCTCCATTTTTTTCTCTATTATTGCTGCTAATAACTTGATATTATGCCAGTTAATAAAAGAAAACAAAAAGATTTTTGTTAGCTTCATATCTCTTGATTTTTCTCATTTGCTACTTGCCTTATGCTATGATATGTTCTGTTGGGCCTCGCCCTTTGTTCCTTGAAATTGCATGAAAATATGAATTTTGTTGGAGGTCGTACACGATGTTGGCGGTGCCACCGGTGCGATGCTCTTTTAATTTAATAAATTCTGTTGGAGGCTGTTGAAACCGACTACTCGGTCTCCGTGGAGTTCGGGGTCCCAAAAAAGGGGTGGTCTTACACCTACTTCTCTCGAGCCAACTCTCTAGGCAAGAGCACTTGGACTTGGAAACGGACCCTAGGCTACAGCGAGGAGGTCCCAGCTCACACCCGGAAGACCTGAGAGATTCTCCCCTCCCTAGCCAATGCTGAACCAGAAGCACCAAAGGAGAGCTCTAAGGGAAGAAGAAGATCCGAAATTTGGAAATCTCGAAGTCCCCTCCCTTGGTGCCCCTTAGGGTCTATTTATAGGTTTTCCAAGTTGGGCTGCAAATAGCCAAAAACTGCTCTGCCAGATTACCAAAATACCCTCGGATCTGGACTGCGAATAGCCAAAACTGTACTGCAAATAGCCAAATCCCGCTGTTCTGGGATAATAAACGCAGACTAACCCCCCCCCCCCCCCCCCCCCCCCTCCCTCCTCTGGAACTGGGCGAGAGGGGTTACCTCGCGGAGCTCAGCGAGCCTCCTCGCTGGGGTGGGGCGAGACCAAGGGTCTTCCCCCTTACCAGGGTCGGGGGCGAGAGAGGGGGTCGGACCCCCTCCTCCACTCGCCCCTGGCCTGGCGTGGGCGAGGGCGAGAGGGGGGGGGGGGGGGGGGGGGGGGGGGGGGGGGGGCACCCGCCCTCCTCCTCTCGCCCCTGGCTGGGCACGGGCGAGAGGGGGGCACCCGCCCCATCTCCTCTCGCCCCTAGCTGGGCGCGGGCGAGAGGGGGGGCACCCGCCCCTCCTCCTCTCGCCCCTAGCTGGGCGAGGGCGAGAGGGGGGCACCCGCCCCTCCTCCTCTCGCCCCTAGCTGGGCTAGGGCGAGAGGGGGGCACCCGCCCCTCCTCCTCTCGCCCCTAGCTGGGCGAGGGCGAGGGCGAGAGGGGGGCACCCACCCCTCCTCCTCTCGCCCCCTCACTTGCCTCTTACTCCAGCTGGGTGAGAAGGAGGTTTCTGCCTCTACCGCTCTCCCTCCTTTCTCTCTGTCTTGGATCATACTACAGACGTGGCCCTGATGCACTCTTGGGTCCTGGCAACCTACTCGGCGGATATAGGGTTGTACAGACACGTCTCGGCGGCCCTCCACGATGGGCCTCACTCGATGGATATGGGGATTGTACATAATCCCCGCTCTTTGCGAGGTTGGCACAACCTCGGAAAGAAAAGTCCAAGCCCAAATATCCATCGAGGGGGGCAGAACCTCGCCCCCGAGGCACGTTTGACCCATCCAGCTAGTGAGAGCCTGGAGTGAGGAGGACATCTCGGCGTTGAACTTACCCATCCGAGGATCATTCGACCCACCCAGCTAGCGAGAGCCTGGAGTGAGGAGGACATCTCGATGGCAAGCTCTTCCTTCCGAGGATCATTCGACCCACCCAGCTAGTGAGAGCCTGGAGTTAGGAGGACATCTCGGCGTTGAACTTACCCATCCGAGGATCATTCGACCCACCCAGCTAGTGAGAGCCTGGAGTGAGGAGGACATCTCGATGGCAAGCTCTTCCTTCCGAAGATCATTCGACCCACCCAGCTAGTGAGAGCCTGGAGTGAGGAGGACATCTCGGCGTTGAACTTACCCATCCGAGGATCATTCGACCCACCCAGCTAGTGAGAGCCTGGAGTGAGGAGGACATCTCGATGGCAAGCTCTTCCTTCCGAGGATCATTCGACCCACCCAGCTAGTGAGAGCCTGGAGTGAGGAGGACATCTCGACGGTGTGGTTTTTGCCCCCGGTGTGATGCTCTTTTAAGCTTTTGATTAGGAGGCCGTACGCGGTGTGGTTTTTGCCCCCGGTGTGGTGCTCTTCTTTTGGATGAGCTGATCAGTCTCTATAATTCTGAACAAGAGTAACATGATTAATAATTTGAAAACGGATGGCTTTTCTTTTGCTTATGGCGAGTTTTGTCATCGCCTGTGTTCTCACCTTTGTTTGGTGAGCCTATTCTGCTGATTTTTAGTTGTTCTGCTGCTTCCTTTTCTGTTGAGGATTAGATACTCCTGCTGTTTCTTTTCCCGTCGATTACTTGCTGCTAGCTTTGTCATGACTGGCCCTTGCAGCTTCTTTTTCCCTCCGGTCTCGCGGAGGTTTGCTTACTTTCTTATTTTCTGCACCACTTGTACTTGTTTCTGAGGTGTTCTTTCTTTGAATGCCTCTGGTCCTGGACAGTAGCAGGTGTTAGTGCGGAGCTTCTTTAGTTGTCGTCTTCTGACTCTCTTGAGGTAGAGTATTTTGTGGACTTGTCGGCCCATGGGTTCGTGTCAGGTGTTGACGCCCGTGGTGCCGTTTAGTTAGATTTTTGTTTCACTGCTGCTGTTACTTGTGGTTCACTTTTGGACACTTGTTCTGGAATGGTTAGATATTGGTTGGCTTCATGGCCCTTGTTAGATATGTTAAGGTAATTTTTGCATTGCATATCATGATTTGAAATGTTAATCTCACTTCTTTCTGCGCGTGATAAATCTACTTTTATATATAGTAAATCCACACATTCGATCTTGCATGGTGCACCTCACTAGGTCTTCATGTTCACTTAGGCCACTAAGTAATTAAATCAAGTATTTTTCCGCTGCGTAAAACTATATTTTAAATGCGTGGACTAGTTGATCCACCTAGCCGAGGGACGCGGCTTGTTAATCTTTTTGCATAAATTATATTTAAATCTCTTTGAGTTAATAATAATATTTGCTTGATTGCGAAGAAGGATGAATTGCCTTAACGTTAGTAGGCGTCCCCTACGTGACGTGGCATCACAATGCGTAGCTTTCCCTACTCTGATGGCATTTTAAATGTCGGGAAAATGCGGGTTGTGACAGTTGGTATCAGAGGGAGGTTCTGTGAAAAAGGTAGTTGGGTGGGTTGGCGTGTGAGCCAAACAACCGCTATCCTAAGCAGAACCTCTTAAGATCATTTCATTGTATACACACACCGATATGTCATCAATATGTCTTGACCGAAGCATAGTCACTACACTCATAGCATAATAAGAAGTATACGGGGCATATTATGTAGTATGGGATGCATAATATGTGTTTGTATATGGATCCACCATAGGTGGCAACATGTGACGGTTATGTAGTATGGGATGCATAACCACCATTACATGGATGCCCATTAGCACATTTTCTTTTTCGTTACATGTAATGTTATGTAGTATGGGATGCATAACATTACATGTGTACGCCGCTCATAACATGCATTAAGGCCTCTTTCTAGAATGCATAGCACTTCATACATTCATATCATCGCATAAGCACGCGTGCCAAGTTAAAGACATACCAGATGACATATGTACACACATGCTTTGAAAAGAAATTTAAATATTCATGCACTCATGTCATAGCACAAGAGTCAATAGGATGATGGCGCATCATCCTAAGTTAATCATGGCATCATTTCATGAAATTCCAGAACAAGGTTACAGCAATAGCAGGTTGTTTTCTTTCCTGTTCCGAATCGATCCGTGAAATTTTTTCCGAGTCTGTTTGGCTTAAGCTTTGTAAGACTGTTTCTGATTGAATGTCCATCATTCTTGTAGACATGTATCATAGGAGAGTTACACGATCGACTCCCCTGCCTGAGGGAGAGTCTTCTGGTGGTCAGAGTGAGTCCGCGATCGAAAGCCTGCGACAGAGCAATGAGGCTTTGTCGAGACAGTTGGTTGCGATGCAGACTCAGATTCAGTCTTTGTTGTTTGCTGCCTCGGTGCAGCAACCTGTTGTGCAAGAACCGGTGGTGAGTCCAGCCGCTCCTGCTCCCCTAGTGCCTCCAGTGGCATTGCCACCGGAGATGAACTTCATTTCACCCTTTCAGCGGTTAGGACCTCCCACCTATGATGGTTGGGCAGACAACATGGCCCTGGATGATTGGGTGATCAGCATGGAGGTGATGTTCTCCTATTCTGGTGTCTCTGAGGCTTCAAAGGTGATGGTGGCTGCTTATCAACTAAAGGGTTTGGCGAAAGGTTGGTGGATTAGGGAGAAGGAAGGTCTCGCCGCGGGGTGCTCTTGGGAGACGTTTAAGGGTTTGTTGCTTAAGAAGTTCCTCCCTTCGGTTGAGCGCGACCGATTGATGAACAACTTTCTGCATCTGAAGCAGAGACAGCTCACCGTCAGTGAGTACGAGATCGAGTTCAGCAATTTGAGTAGATTCGCCCCCAAGTTGGTGGCCTCGGAGGAAGGTAGAGTGAAGCAGTTTTTGGGTGGTCTCACTGGCGACGTCCAGCAGTGGGCTAGCGCCTATGGGTCAAAGACTTATGCTGAAGCAGTGGAGGCCGCATTGAAGGCCGAATCTATTGAGAAGACGAAGATTCGTGGGCAGCAGGCAAAGAGTGATAAGAGAAAGTTGGATGATCGGGAGAGTTCCAAGGCATCTCACTCGGATTCGAAGAAGAGGGGCGCGGGGCACTGTAGCTTCTGTGGCAAGCGGGGCCACCCGTTCGAAAGGTGTTTCAAGAGGCTCGAGGCCCTGGAGCCGTTAAAGGTTAGTGCAATTCAGGACGCACCTAAGGCGATCCCAGTGTGCTCTTTCTGTTCTAAGCCCGGGCATGAGGCGGCCCGATGTTACAAGAAGGCCGGTTGTTGTTTCCTGTGTGGGCAAAAAGGACATCGTAGGGCCAACTGCCCGAATTCGCAGACCGTGACTTCAGCGGTTCCTCTGCAGACCTTGCCGCCGCCCCCGCAGTTCGTGGGCAAGACTAAAGGCAAGCTTAATGTCCTGACTAGAGAGGAAGCTCAAACCTCAGCGCACGTAATATCTGGTTAGTTCCTTTCCTCCAAACTTGTTCTCCTTTTTCTAAAATTTAGTTTACTAGTTGTCTAGTGACGCGCGCTTATTTAGGTGAATTCAAGGTGAAGAATAAGTGGGCGCGTGTCCTGTTTGATTCGGGAGCATCTCACTCTTTCGTTGCTATGAGTTTAGTTGATAGGCACCGATGGTCTATTGACCGGTTGGATGATGCCTTGTCCGTTAAGTTTCCGTCTGGAGATCAGGTTACGTCAGATCGGGGTATCCGGGAGTGCCCCATTTCTTTGGGTGGTGTCCAGGTTCTAGCGGATTTGAAGATGCTAGATTTGGCAGATTTCGACATGATTCTCGGGATGGACTGGTTGTCCAAGTATGACGCCGTGATCAAGTGCAAGGAGAAGCGGCTAGATTTCAAGTTGGGCGACGGATGTCCATTGAGCATTTATGGTTTACCTCGGGAGAGTTCTCCGATTATTTCTGCTGTACGTGCCCGCCGAGCATTAACCTTTGGTTGTTTGGGTTTTCTGGTTTCTATCTGCGCTGTGGATGCTTCTCGTGTGGAGCCAATCGTGGAGGGTATCCCGGTGGTGCGAGAGTTTCCCGATGTTTTTCCGGACAAGATTTTCGCTCTTCCTCCCGAAAGAGAGGTGGAGTTTTCCATAGATCTCGAACCAGGCACCCGGCCCATTGCCAAGGCACCGTATCGCATGGCGCCTCGTGAATTAGAAGAATTGTGTGTTCAGTTGGATGAACTTCTGGAGTGTGGTTTCATCAGACCGAGCACTTCACCATGGGCTGCTCCTGTTCTCTTTGTGAAGAAGAAGGACGGTTCCATGAGGCTGTGTATCGATTATCGAGAGTTGAACAAGGTGAGGATCAAGAATAGATATGCGTTGCCGCGGATTGATGATTTATTCGACCAGCTGCGTGGGTGCACCAAATTCTCGAAGATTGATCTTCGTTCAGGCTACCACCAGATGAGGGTTCGTGAGTCGGACATTCCTCTGACGGCTTTTAGATCTCGGTACGGGCATTTCGAGTTCCTCGTGTTGTCCTTTGGTTTGACCAACGCGCCTTCTGCATTCATGGATCTGATGAACCGGGTATTCAAGGACTTTCTTAACCGTTTTGTGGTCATCTTCGTCGACGACGTTCTCATCTATTCTCGCAGTGATGAGGAGCATGCCTATCATTTGCGTCAGGTTCTGTCCGTCTTGAGAGAGCATAAGATGTATGCTAAGCTGAGCAAGTGCGAGTTTTGGCTGCCTCAGGTGTCCTTTTTAGGACATGTGGTGAGCAAGGATGGAATCTCCGTTGATCCCGCCAAGCTTTCAGCGGTGATGGATTGGAAGAGACCTTCTACTCCAAAGGAGATCAGGAGTTTCTTAGG
Organism: Dactylorhiza incarnata; assembly: GCA_033032865.1. Taxonomy (NCBI): domain Eukaryota; kingdom Viridiplantae; phylum Streptophyta; class Magnoliopsida; order Asparagales; family Orchidaceae; genus Dactylorhiza; species Dactylorhiza incarnata. The sequence goes on along the minus strand of JAWHQI010000033.1, from coordinate 15,673,140 downwards.
TTTGGCCGGATATTATAGGAGATTTGTGGAGGGTTTCTCCACATTGTCCGCTCCGATGACCCGGCTTACGCAGAAGAATGCCGCCTTCATTTGGAGTGATAAGGGTGAGGAGGCTTTCCAAGAGCTGAAGAGAAGGTTGTGCTCTGCCCCAATTCTCATTCTGCCTATCGAGGGAGTGGAGTTTGCGGTGTATGTTGATGCTTCCCACATCGGACTTGGATGCGTTCTGATGCAAGAGGGGAAGGTGATCGCCTATGGATCTAGGCAACTAAAGGTTCATGAGAAAAATTACCCTACTCATGATTTGGAGTTTGCGGCGGTGATCTATGCCCTGAAGCTGTGGAGACACTTATTGTATGGCGCTGTGTGCAAAATTTATACTAATCATAAAAGCTTGAAATATGTATTCACACAAAAGGAGCTGAATTTGCGCCAACGCCGGTGGTTGGAATATGTTGCTGATTATGAAGTGGACATCCTTTATCATCCCGGTAAGGCCAATGTGGTGGCTGATGCGTTCAGTAGGAAGACGGCTCAGATCTTCAATTTATCTGTTCAAGCCTTAGTTGAGGAGTTTCTTTTGATGGATATTTCGGCGGTGAGTCGTGGCGAGCGCACTCGTTTGGAGGCAGAAGAGCCTTCGTGGATCACCCTTACAAGGTTACATCAGAAAGAGGACCCAGATCTTCAGCATCTCCGAGGAAGGACCGAGAAAGGAGAATTATCTGATTTCTCCATTGATGAGCTTGGTACCCTCTTGTATAGAGGTAGATTCTGTATCCCGGCGGTGGAAGATTTTCGAGTTATGATTTGTAGGGAGGCTCACGGATCTAGTGTGTCCTACCACCCGGGTTCCACCAAGATGTATAGAGATTTGAAGCAAATCGTGTGGTGGTCGGGCATGAAGAACGACATTGCCAAATATGTATCGGAGTGCTTCACATGCAAGCGGGTGAAGGCCGATCATGGCAGGCCTGGGGGAAAACTGACCCTTTTGGAGATCCCCATGTGGAAATGGGAAAACATATCGATGGACCTTATTACGGGTTTGCCGAGGTCCCCTTGTGGATATGATTCAGTCTGGGTTATAGTTGATCGATTGACGAAGTGTGCACATTTTGTCCCCTTCAAAGTCGGTTACTCTATGAAGAAGATAGCAGAGTTATATCTGGATGAGGTCATCCGTTTGCATGGAGTGCCAGTGAGTATCGTGTCAGATCGAGACTCCAGGTTTACGTCGCGATTCTGGCAGAGCTTACAGGGATCTTTGGGCACCGACCTCAGGTTTTCGACCGCATACCATCCGCAGACCAATGGTCAGACGGAGCGAGTTAATCAGATTGTGGAAGACATGATCAGGTGTTACATTTTGGAGCATGGTGGAGCTTGGGACGAGCGCCTCAGACTCATGGAGTTTGCTTATAATAATAGCTTCCAAGAAAGTCTGCAGATGGCCCCTTTTGAAGCGTTGTATGGGAGGCGCTGCAGGACTCCCTTGTTTTGGGCCGAAGTCGGTGAGAGACCGTTGCTAGGTCCGAAAGCTTTGATGGAAATGGAAGAGGCAGTGACTAATATTCGGGAGAAGCTTCGCGTTGCTCAGGAGCGGTACGAAAAGTATGCCAATCAAAGAAGGGCAGATCTGGAGTTTGCGGTTGGGGACAGTGTGTTTCTGAAGGTCTCTCCGATGTCAGGCGTTAAAAGATTTGGGAAGAACCACAAGTTGGATCCCAGATATGTTGGGTCATTTCAGGTCGTTGAGCGCATCGGAGTGTCCGCTTATAGATTGGATTTACCTGCTACCTTCCCTGGCGTCCATGATGTGTTCCATGTGAGTCAGTTAAGGAAGTGTGTCCGCAGCAATAGTCAAGTCCTCGATACGGTGCCTCAGATTTAGCCCAATTTATCTTATGTTAAGGAGCCTGTTCGGAATTTGGAGACCCAAGAGCGGGTGTTGCGTAGGAAATCCATCCCCATGGTAAAAGTTCTTTGGCGAAATCCTGACGTCGAGAGCGCAACATGGGAGCTGGAATCGGCTATGCGGGAATCTCATCCGCACCTCTTCTTTTAATGGCTCAGGTAAAAATCTCCATTCCTTGTCCTGCACCATTTGATTATCTATCTTAGATTTCCCTTCCTGCACCATGTGTCTATTTTTAATGTGATGGTAAATCTCCTTTTCTGCTCTACGTCAAGTTTCGGGACGAAACTTTCTTTTAGAGGGAGTGGCTGTAACGCCCCTGATTTTTCCGGTATTTGTTTAATTCAGTGATGGTGTGTTAATGACGTCGGGGTGTTACTTCTAACGTCGAGTTAGCGGCGCGTTGCCGTTTGCGCGTTTGCGCGTTTTCGCGTCCGTTTGGGTCAAGTCGACCAAATTTTGCGACGACCCGGAATTAGAAAATTTTACGTTAGGAAATTTGATTATTTAATTTTAGACTTGCCTATCAAGTTTCGTCGCGATCCGAGCCATTTTGGAGCCTCGACGTATTTTAGAAGTTTTGTATATATTTAAAGCTCGCCGTAACTTCCGTCATTCATATCTCGAAAATGGCACGTCGGATTTTGATTACAACTTCGCCGTTGGATTCGTAGCGCCGCCGTTCACCTTAGGCGAGATTTTCGTTGGATTCGGCGTTCGTTATTTTTTTGTGATAAAATAATAATAATAATATTATTATTATTATTATAAAAATTATGAATGTATATATATACGGTTCATTAGAAGCTTGCGTCGATTCCTCCCCTCCCTCATGCGTCGTTTTCTCCCCTCATGCGTCGATTTCTCTTCCTCATGCGTCGTTTTCTCCCTTCTTGCGTCGATTACTTTCCTCTCCAGCCCTTGAGTCGACTTCTCTTCCCCCTGCGTCGACACCCCTTCGCAGCATGCATCGACTACCCATTGCGGCATGCGTCGACACCCCTATTCAGCATGCGTCGACTTCCTTTTTGCATGCATGCGTCGCCCCCTTCATTATTTTATTAATAATAATAATAATGATATTATTATTATTAAAACTATGTGAAGTTGCCTAAAAGAAAACGAACCCACCTTCTTCCTCATTCTGTCTGAACCAGAGAGAAAACAAAAGCGAGCGACGGAAGTGGCGATTTCGTGAATCTTCCGGACGCCGCCGACGGAGCTCCGGTGGTCGAAATCGCGAGCCGAGCATAGATTCGGAAAGCTCTCGATGAGAGCTTCGTCCTCGTGGTAATTTCCTTCAGCTTCGTGAAACCTTTTCGTTAGGTCTTTTGTACCCTAACCTTTTCTAGCCCGATCTCTTGTAGATCTCTACTCCTCTCGCCTTCTCGTAACCAGATCTACAACGGGGAGCGATTCGGAGAGTTTTTCCAGCAAAACCTAAGGCAAGTGGTGTTCTTGCCCTTGCTCTTTCTCTTTGCCACATAACCGCTCTAAGCCGGTGCTCTGGATCTAACTGTGCCATATCTCCATTTTTTTCTCTATTATTGCTGCTAATAACTTGATATTATGCCAGCTAATAAAAGAAAACAAAAATATTTTTGTTAGCTTCATATCTCTTGATTTTTCTCATTTGCTCCTTGTCTTATGCTATGATATGTTCCATTGGGCCTCGCCCTTTGTTCCTTGAAATTGCATGAAAATATGAATTTTGTTGGAGGTCGTACACGAAGTTGGCGGTGCCACCGGTGCGATGCTCTTTTAATTTAATAAATTCTGTTGGAGGCTGTTGAAACCGACTACTCGGTCTCCGTGGAGTTCGGGGTCCCAAAAAAGGGGTGGTCTCACACCTACTTCTCTCGAGCCAACTCTCTAGGCAAGAGCACTTGGACTTGGAAACGGACCCTAGGCTACAGCGAGGAGGTCCCACCTCACACCCGGAAGACCTGAGAGATCTTCCCCTCCCTAGCCAATGCTGAACCAGAAGCACCAAAGGAGAGCTCTAAGGGAAGAAGAAGATCCGAAATTTGGAAATCTCGAAGTCCCCTCCCTTGGTGCCCCTTAGGGTCTATTTATAGGTTTTCCAAGTTGGGCTGCAAATAGCCAAAAACTGATCTGCCAGATTACCAAAATACCCTCGGATCTAGACTGCGAATAGCCAAAACTGGACTGCAAATAGCCAAATCCCGCTGTTCTAGGATACTAAACGCATACCACCCCCCCCCCCCCCCCCTCCTCTGGAACTGGGCGAGAGGGGTTACCTCGCGGAGCTCGGCGAGCCTCCTCGCTGGGGTGGGGCGAGACCAAGGGTCTTCCCCCTTACCAGGGTCGGGGGCGAGAGAGGGGGTCGGCCCCCCTCCTCCACTCGCCCCTGGCCTGGCGAGGGCGAGGGCAAGAGGGGGGGGGGGGGGGGGGCTCCCGCCCTCCTCCTCTCGCCCCTGGCTGGGCGCGGGCGAGAGGGGGGGCACCCGCCCCTCCTCCTCTCGCCCCTAGCTGGGCGCGGGCGAGAGGGGGGGCACCCGCCCCTCCTCCTCTCGCCCCTAGCTGGGCGAGGGCGAGAGGGGGGCACCCGCCCCTCCTCCTCTCGCCCCTAGCTGGGCGAGGGCGAGAGGGGCGGCACCCTCCCCTCCTCCTCTCGCCCCCTCACTTGCCTCTTACTCCAGCTGGGTAAGCAGGAGGTTTCTGCCTCTACCGCTCTCCCTCCTTTCTCTCTGTCTTGGATCATACTACAGACGTGGCCCTGATGCACTCTTGGGTCCTGGCAACCTACTCGGCGGATATAGGGTTGTACAGACACGTCTCGGCGGCCCACCACGCTGGGCCTCACTCGATGGATATGGGGGTTGTACACAATCCTGCTCTTTGCGAGGTTGGCACAACCTCGGAAAGAAAAGTCCAGGCCCAAATATCCATCGAGGGGGGCAGAACCTCGCCCCCGAGTCACGTTTGACCCATCCAGCTAGTTAGAGCCTGGAGTGAGGAGGACATCTCGGCGTTGAACTTACCCATCCGAGGATCATTCGACCCACCCAGCTAGCGAGAGCCTGGAGTGAGGAGTACATCTCTATGGCAAGCTCTTCCTTCCGAGGATCATTCGACCCACCCAGCTAGTGAGAGCCTGGAGTGAGGAGGACATCTCGGCATTGAACTTACCCATCCGAGGATCATTCGACCCACCCAGCTAGTGAGAGCCTGGAGTGAGGAGGACATCTCGATGATAAGCTCTTCCTTCCGAGGATCATTCGACCCACCCAGCTAGTGAGAGCCTGGAGTGAGGAGGACATCTCAGCGTTGAACTTACCCATCCGAGAATCATTCGACCCACCCAGCTAGTGAGAGCCTGGAGTGAGGAGGACATCTCGATGGCAAGCTCTTCCTTCCGAGGATCATTTGACCCACCCAGCTAGTGAGAGCCTAGAGTGAGGAGGACATCTCAGCGTTGAACTTACCCATCCGAGGATCATTCGACCCACCCAGCTAGTGAGAGCCTGGAGTGAGGAGGACATCTTGATGGCAAGCTCTTCCTTCCGAGGATCATTCGACCCACCCAGCTAGTGAGAGCCTGGAGTGAGGAGGACATCTCGGCGTTGAACTTACCCATCCGAGGATCATTCGACCCACCCAGCTAGTGAGAGCCTGGAGTGAGGAGGACATCTCGATGGCAAGCTATTCCTTCCGAGGATCATTCGACCCACCCAGCTAGTGAGATCCTGGAGTGAGGAGGACATCTCGGCGTTGAACTTACCCATCTGAGGATCATTCGACCCACCCAGCTAGTGAGAGCCTGGAGTGAGGAGGACATCTCGATGGCAAGCTCTTCCTTCTGAGGATCATTCGACTCACCCAGCTAGTGAGAGCCTGGAGTGAGGAGGACATCTCGGCATTGAACTTACCCATCCGAGGATCATTCGACCCACCCAGCTAGTGAGAGCCTGGAGTGAGGAGGACAACTCGATGGCATGCTCTTCCTTCCGAGGATCATTCGACCCACCCAGCTAGTGAGAGCCTGGAGTGAGGAGGACATCTCGGCGTTGAACTTACCCATCCGAGGATCATTCGACCCACCCAGCTAGTGAGAGCCTGGAGTGAGGAGGACATCTCGATGGCAAGCTCTTCCTTCCGAGGATCATTCGACCCACCCAGCTAGTGAGAGCCTGGAGTGAGGAGGACATCTCGGCGTTGAACATACCCATCCGAGGATCATTCGACCCACCCAGCTAATGAGAGCCTGGAGTGAAGAGGACATCTCGATGGCAAGCTCTTCCTTCCGAGGGTCATTCGATCCACCCAGCTAGTGAGAGCCTGGAGTGAGGAGGACATCTCGGCGTTGAACTTACCCATCCGAGGATCATTCGACCCACCCAGCTAGTGAGAGCCTGGAGTGAGGAGGACATCTCGGCGTTGAACTTACCCATCCGAGGATCATTCGACCCACCCAGCTAGTGAGAGCCTGGAGTGAGGAGGACATCTCGATGGCAAGCTCTTCCTTCCGAGGATCATTCGACCCACCCAGCTAGTGAGAGCCTGGAGTGAGGAGGACATCTCGATGGCAAGCTCTTCCTTCCAAGGATCATTCGACTCACCCAGCTAGTGAGAGCCTGGAGTGAGGAGGACATCTCGGCGTTGAACTTACCCATCTGAGGATCATTTGACCCACCCAGCTAGTGAGAGCCTGGAGTGAGGAGGACATCTCGGCGGCAACTTACTAAGCATATAAGCAACATAACTTCATCCATCTAATGGGGGGATTTCCCTTGCCAAAACCTCTTGGCCCAACCAGCGAGGGGTAGAACTTGCTACAAAGGAAAACAACAAAAAATAAACACAACATACCCCCCCATGGCACTCGCCTCTCAGTCTGCTTGCGTGAGATGATCATTCCTCTGCTTCTCCTGCCACTCCCATCCTGCTCATGCTCTCCATGATCTTCTCCATCTCCTCCGCCCCTGCTTGCCAAGAGATGTTGTTGACGACTGTGACGTAGCAGTGCCTCGCCATCCTGGGGTCTCCGCGGATCCTGACTTGGATTCCTCCAGTGTTGAACTTGAGGCACTGGTGGAAGGACGATGGTATGCATCGGAAGGCGCTGATGAGGGGTCTTCTGAAGATGGCATTATAACTGCTAGGAGCGTCAACTATGACGAACCGACAGTTCCTTGAACCTCCCCCCATCGTCACTTGGAGTCCAACTCCACCCTCTACCTCTTTCCTTTCTCCGGAGAATCTGAACAAGGGCCCATCTGAGGCCAGCACCCTCCTTGCCTCCACCTTCAACTCATTAAATGCCTTCTTGAAAATGACGTTGACAGAGCTCCCGTTGTCAACGAGGATCCGAGAGACAGTGTAACCTTCGATGGATGTCTGAATGACTAGCGCATCACAGAATGGATCCTCGTGATCTGGCATGTCCCTGCTTGAGAAAGTGATTTTCTCCTCGGGAGGTGGGTCCTGTGACGTTGAAGCGACGCTGCGTCGAAATACGGCGTGGAGGCTTGCCTTATGAGTGGCCTCGATCCCTACCCCCCCCCTGTGGATCACTGCGACCCGTCCTTTGGCTCCTACGTCAGTTCGGTCCTCGCAGATGTCATTGTCCACTACTGCTCCAGGTGGAACTTCTTCAATCCGCACCGGCGGCTGCTGTTGTGTCTGACCTCTCGCCTCTCTCACCTCCAAGAACTCTGGGCAGGTAGTTGTTGCATGCCCCTCTGCTTGGTGGTAGTCGCAGTATGGCACCGCCCTTCCCCCCCTTCTCCTACGGGCTGGGATGTCTCTTGCTTCGACTCCTCCTCCTCTTCGAATCGCCATAGCTTGAGCTGGTGGGGGTAGGAGCTGTCTAGGGGCCTGCCTCCAAGGAGGAGGGTTGGGCCTCCCTTGGCCTCTGTAGAAGTTTCCCCCTCCTTGGGCGAGACCCCTCCCTTGCTCCTGACCCCCCTGGGGTCCCTGGTACCCTTGACCCCTCTGCTCTTCCCTCCTCCTTCCTTCCTGCTGGCTGGGGCCACCTTGCTCTCTTGGCTCGGCCTCTACCAACTTTGCCAACTTCTTTGCCAGCCCCGGGTTTGCCGCCTCGGTGGCTACCTCCTTTGCAGCTTTTTCATCAGGTCCTCAAAGGACAAGGGAGGCTTCCTAGTTAGGCGCATTTTGAAAAGGCTCTCTCGTAGCCCTACGGTGAAAGCCATTTTGAGGGCATACCCTGGCACCTCCTGGATGTTCAGGATCTCCTCCTGGAATCCGTCCATGTACTGGGCCAATGTCTCATCGTGCCTCTGCTTGACCAGGAAAATGAACTCAGCATTCTTCTTCCTCTTCTTGGATGTGGAGAAGCGTAGCTGGAAGCTTCGGCCCAAGTCCTCGAAGCTGTAAATGGAGCCAACCGGGAGCTGGTGGAACCAGTCCCTAGCTTTGTCCTTCAGGGTGGTGGCGAAGAGACGACACTTGAACGCGTCCGTCATGGGCCTGATGGAAACGGTATCCTCGAACCACTGTAGGTGCTGGACGGGATCATCCTTCCCAGTATAGAAAGTCATGTTGGGCTCCTTGAAGCCTTCCGGGATGGGAGCCGAGATGATCAGCTCGCTAAAGGGTGAACCCCCACTCGCCGGCTTCGCGAGCTCCACTTGCGCGACTCCTGCTCCGAGCGAGACCCCACTCACCGGGCTAGGAAAAAGCACTCGCCCGGCGAGGTCCCGCTCGCCACTCTCAGTCACTGGTTCCTTGCCTGGCCGACCCCCTGGGGCAACCTCTCCTGACCCCCCCTGGCCGAGCAATCCTTGCGACCCAGAAGGCGGTTTCTGGGGGGAGGGAGCCGAGCAGTCACCTCCCTGGTGATGCCTTGGAGCAGCTCCATGATTCCCTTGATGGTCGTCATGAACTCTCCCCTTCCTACCACCTCACTTGGGATGTGAGACCCCTCATCGTCTCCTCCTCCGAGGTCTCCTTCCATGAGATCTGGTTCAAGAACTTTTGTGCTGACCACTCTCCACGCTCACCGCACCAAAAATGTTGAAACCGACTACTCGGTCTGTGTGGAGTTCGGGGTCCCAAAAAAGGGGTGGTCTCACACCTACTTCTCTCGAGCCAACTCTCTAGGCAAGAGCACTTGGACTTCGAAACGGACCCTAGGCTACAGCGAGGAGGTCCCACCTCACACCCGGAAGACCTGAGAGATCTTCCCCTCCCTAGCCAATGCTGAACCAGAAGCACCAAAGGAGAGCTCTAAGGGAAGAAGAAGATCCGAAATTTGGAAATCTCGAAGTCCCCTCCCTTGGTGCCCCTTAGGGTCTATTTATAGGTTTTCCAAGTTGGGCTGCAAATAGCCAAAAACTGATCTGCCAGATTACCAAAATACCCTCGGATCTGGACTGCGAATAGCCAAAACAGGACTGCAAATAGCCAAATCCCGCTGTTCTGGGATACTAAACGCAGACCAACCCCCCCCCCCCCCCCTCCTCTGGAACTGGGCGAGAGGGGTTACCTCGCGGAGCTCGGCGAGCCTCCTCGCTGGGGTGGGGCGAGACCAAGGGTCTTGCCCCTTACCAGGGTCGGGGGCGAGAGAGGGGGTCGGCCCCCCTCCTCCACTCGCCCCTGGCCTGGCGAGGGTGAGGGCGAGAGGGGGGGCACCCGCCCTCCTCCTCTCGCCCCTGGCTGGGCGCGGGCGAGAGGGGGGGCACCCGCCCCTCCTCCTCTCGCCCCTAGCTGGGCGCGGGCGAGAGGGGGGGCACCTGCCCCTCCTCCTCTCGCCCCTAGCTGGGCGAGGGCGAGAGGGGGGGCGCTGCCCCTTGGACCCCGTTAGGGGCTCTGCCCCTAAGACCCCGCCAGGGGCGCGGCCCCTTGGAACCCCGCCAGGAGCGCATGTGATTTCGTTGCGATTCTCATGTTTAAATCTTGTGTCCTCTCAAGCGCACAAGGATGTTGCCAGTATCCCTTCGGTGCTCCTCATCTTGAATCCCTTTTGCTTGAATTCTTTTACTCGTTGTGGTCTGTTAACGTTTGAGTTTACTCTTATGATTCGTCATGATTTATGCCTCTGATTACTCCTCCTCCTTCTTGAAACCTTGTGCCTCTTACAAGGGTACAAGGAGTTTTGCCCAAGTCGCTTGGGTGTCCTTGATCATGAATCCCTCGAACTTGAACCCCTTTGCCTTTTTGGTTCAATGACTCCGAGTTTCCCCTTATGAATTGTTTGATCAGCAGTTATCTCATGGTGACCCTATCCTTAGGGTGTTTCTTCTTAGTATTTGTGATGTTAGCAGTATGCGGTGATGTTGCTAATAACTGCATTACGTTTTTGATCATGTTTACCTCCTATCAAAATCTTAAACCTGCTGTGATCTTGCAAATCTTTGGTTTCGCTTGTGATTCATCTTGATCGGCGTGTGCTTTGCCTTGACCCTATTTCTTAGGGCCTTCCAGTAATTATCCTATCGGGCAGCGTCCCGTGTTTAATTAAAATTTAAGTAATAAGAACTACTGTCTTTAGCCTTACACAGTAGCGGTGTTTGGGGGGACAGTGGGGGAAAACGTTATAGCCTTGCACGGTAGTCGTGTTTGGGTGGTTGGGTCTAGAGACACCCCCACTCGTTTTGGGCTTGGGTTGCGGAGGTAAGTAACCGCTCCCGTTTATTTTGAGCTGATCAGTCTCATGTATGAAAAATTTACAAGATAATTAATTTATACTTGCTCCTACTTATGATATTTGGTTGCACTTGGTGCTTTGCTTAGCTCCTTGTTTCAGAGCTTCTTTTTCAGTGAATCGGGCTTGGGTTGGTACCCCGTATGCCTTTATTGCTTGTCTTTTCCTTATTTTCTTGCCACTTGCAATTCCCTTGCTGAGGCGTTCTTGTTTATTGAATGCCTCAGGTCCAGAGCCGTAGCGGTTGGTGGAGTAGCCCGAAGTCTTCGGGAGTTTTTAGCTGCTGTTTACCCCGCTGCTGCGAGGTAGTAGTAGTTATTGTTGTTTGCTTTTCCTTGTGTTCAGACATGCTAGTTTGGGCCAATGGGTTAGTGTCAGCTTGTTGACGCTCATTGTGCCTCTTTGATACTTTATAGTTCACTTACCAGTTTATGCCACTGCTTTTAGATCTGATACCTTACTCTCTGGGAATGATTTATGACTAGGTGCATCATAGTGATAAAATGGCTTTTTCATTCATCTTCATCTCATCATTTTTAACTAAAACCCTTATCACCTAAAAATATTTTCTATACTTATACTACGCCCAGATAAGTGCATATCATCTACTTTATGTCCTGCCTTCACGTGCATATAGGACCTTAAATGAACTAAATCAAGTGTTTTCCGCTGCAGTTACATATATAATTTTCTCTGTGGGCTAGTTGATCCACGAACTGAGAGACACAGTTCTGACTCTAAACCCTAATAAATGATTTCAAATAATGATTATCGTGAAATCATGTTTTCAACTATCAAGTAATAGGTTCCCGCCTGAGCGTCTGCAGTTGTCTCCTGCATGACGTGGCATCATGACGCGTATTTTCTCTTCCTCTGATATTCTTAATTCCTGAGAAAATGCGGGTTGTGACACCCTCCTCCTCTCGCCCCTAGCTGGGCGAGGGTGAGAGGGGGGCACCCTCCCCTCCTCCTCTCGCCCCCTCACTTGCCTCTTACTCCAGCTTGGTGAGCAGGAGGTTTCTGCCTCTACCGCTCTCCCTTCTTTCTCTCTGTCTTGGATCATACTACAGACGTGGCCCTGATGCACTCTTGGGTCCTGGCAACCTACTCGGCGGATATAGGGTTGTACAGACACGTCTCGGCGGCCCTCCACGCTGGGACTCACTCGATGGATATGGGGGTTGTACAAAGGCCGTACGCGGTGTGGTTTTTGCCCCCGGTGCGGTGCTCTTTTAAGCTTTTGATTAGGAGGTCGTACGCGGTGTGGTTTTTGGCCCCGGTGCGGTGCTCTTCTTTTGGATGAGCTGATCAGTCTCTATAATTCTGAACAAGAGTAACATGATTAATAATTTGAAAACGGATGGCTTTTCTTTTGCTTATGGCGAGTTTTGTCATCGCCTGTGTTCTCACCTTTGTTTGGTGAGCTTATTCTGCTGATTTTTAGTTGTTCTGCTGCTTCCTTTTCTGCTGAGGATTAGATACTCCTGCTGTTTCTTTTCCTGTCGATTACTTGCTGCTAGCTTTGTCATGACTGAACCTTGCAGCTTCTTTTTCCCTCCGGTCTCGCGGAGGTTTGCTTACTTTCTTATTTTCTGCACCACTTGTACTTGTTTCTGAGGTGTTCTTTCTTTGAATGCCTGGTCCTGGACAGTAGCAGGTGTTAGTGCAGAGCTTCTTTAGTTGTCGTCTTCTGACTCTCTTGAGGTAGAGTATTCTGTGGACTTGTCGGCCCATGGGTTCGTGTCAGGTGTTGACGCCCGTGGTGCCGTTTAGTTAGATTTTTGTTTCACTGCTGCTGTTACTTGTGGTTCAGTTTTGGACACTTGTTCTGGAATGGTTAGATATTGGTTGGCTTCATGGCCCTTGTTAGATATGTTAAGGTAATTGTTGCATTGCATATCATGATTTGAAATGTTAATCTCACTACTTTCTGCCCGTGATAAATCTACTTTTATATATAGTAAATCCACACATTCGATCTTTCATGGTGCACCTCACTAGGTCTTCATGTTCACTTAGGTCACTAAGTAATTAAATCAAGTATTTTTCCGCTGCGTAAAACTATATTTTAAATGCGTGGACTAGTTGATCCACCTAGCCGAGGGACGCGGCTTGTTAATCTTTTTGCATAAATTATATTTAAATCTCTTTGAGTTAATAATAATATTTGCTTGATTGCGAAGAAGGATGAATTGCCTTAACGTCAGTAGGCGTCCCCTACGTGACGTGGCATCACAATGCGTAGCTTTCCCTACTCTGATGGCATTTTAAATGTCAGGAAAATGCGGGTTGTGACATCCACTCCCATATGAAATAAAATCATGTCTTTGTTTGCTTTTCACTAACTTGATTTTATTTCATATTTTCTAAATATTTGGAAAAATATTTTCATTCTGTCTTAACGCATAATATATTGTAAGGTTCTTTTTGTTCATCAAACTCTTAGATTTCAATCTCTACAAGCTAACTCCAGTCTCTAATAGCTATCGCCGACTATAGTGAACAAATATTGAACTCCGCCTTTGTGAAAAATAACTCTTCTATATTATCATCTCTAAAAAGATAAAATAAAGTTTTCTATTAAATGTTTTGAAACTATTTTGATTAACAATATTTTATTTAGAATTAAAATGTTAATTACCCTTAATCACCATCCCCCCTCCTCTAAGGGCACTAGTAGATCCAACACTTTCTGCTCAAAAGAAATAGAGGCCCTCCCTTAATCTCCAAAACCAACTCTATGGAAAGAAATGAAGGTGGAAACTCATGTTCCATCGAAGATGAATTTTCTAAATCTTCGATTGAGCATCCGCAGTATAGAAACTATTGGGGAAAGCGGACTAGTGAGCAGTATAAGAGTACCTATGCAAAGATCTCACTGATGAAACAATGAAAACCTTCGACTATATTGTTTGCCCTAATCTTGAATAGCTCAGATGTAGCTACACAATGAATAGATGGAAGGGAAAGTGTGGGGATTCTTATATAGGATTTGCTTTCGTAATAGCATGGTTTCATCCTTAGAATCTTTATCTCTTCTACATGTGTGTATTAATTCCCCTTTTATATTAAGAAGGAGACCTCTAACTTAGATGTTGAAGGAAGTCAGTTATCTTCAATCAATCGTGTCAAAATAATAAGCGGTGATTATTGTACGGTCTTAGATCTTAAATCAAAAAGAGGCAAACCTACCTTACTTACACACTCCTAGACTTTTCCTACATAAAAATGCAGCATCAAATGTCTTTTTTGAAGAACCTAAGGCGGTGATCGGCTCAGCCAGAAAGAACTCATCCAAGAATAAAAAAATAGTTGGTTGGTCATACTGCTTAAGGGTTTATGGTATATAAAGTTCCAGGTCTATAGATTCCAATATATAATAGCGGGGAACAAACAAATGAAAGAACATGAAACTGAATCAACATGGAGTTAGCAGGATTCAACGCTCTTTTCTTTGATAGATGTCATTCTCCAAGAGCATTCAATAAGTCCTATTGCATGGGTGTTTTATTCAGTATTAAACTCTCCTCCGCGCATTTGGCCTTCCACTTCCATGTCTAGTCATCATAAGTCAAACATCAATCTTCTCGAAGTGTGTGTTGAATTAGTATCATAGAGAAAGTAGGCACTAACAAATAAATAAAGGATGGTAGCTTACTAGCACTCACAAAAGGTGATGGGATGACTTTCTAGATTGAATAGTTAATAAAAATGAAGTTGTGAGGAATCAATTTCGAGCGGGCTCAACCAATCTTATGATTTAAGTGGTGACTAGACCTCGTTACCAGGATAATTGACTCAGTAATTTCCTCATAAACATTTATCTCATTCATTGAGTAGTGAATATTTCATCTAGCTAAGACTTCACCGCCTCGACTTACAAGCCCTTCAAAATGTAACTCGTCCTCGATACTATAGCTAGTGTAGACCTTGGGCCTTACAAGTCTTCATACTGCATAACTGCTATAGGACTTTCCAGGGTTGCTCGGCCATCGCAAGATAACATGATGTAATAATACTTATAAAGACCAAGAGGAGTGCAAGAAGTTCAGTCGCATATATAAATCCTATATGATATTTTGTTTCCTAATGAAGAGATGATCCTGCAACGAATGAGAGAAATTGAATAGCTTTCTCGGTCAGATCAAGGTTTGGGCTCGTAGAATCGTTCTTTCCAAACTATTAAGATCGTTGCAGTTCTACTTCTATTGATTGATTCAATGCATGTTTTCTTCAAAGTCAACAGCCAAGGATGGGGATGCCCTAAGAATGGGATGGATGACAAGAGGGATTTAATAAGATTTTAGATTCTTCGGGGATCATACATGGGCATATTTGTCTAAGGGCCCTTCACTACCGTTCTCTTTTTTCTGGGCAAATTCATTGGCAAACACCAATTATGGGGCTTTAGGTGATACCTAAAGTCTTAGTTATTGAGAAAAGGATTCTGAAAGGCATAGATGATTTTCTTTCTTGATTGGATGCAAGGCGGGATATAGATCTTTGAAGTAAAAATGCACTCAATGTGGTAATCTTATCATATGGGGAGATTTGCAACATTCTCAACATAAAAGTTTCATGTGCTAATTCAGCTATGTTTCACAATCTGATAGTGATTTAGCGGTATGAGTTTTTTACTGACTGATTCTCAAAACACTACTAAATATCTTGTCCTTATGTACAGAGTATGCGGGCCTCTTTGGTTATGCTTTCAAGCACATCAAACATAACTAACCTCTTCTCTCTTTAGAAAGAAGGATAATGGCCTCCAGCTTTAAAGGTGTTAATGGCCTCCTTCTTTCTTTCGCCACCACATTTAACATATTTATACACATCATCTAGCGGTGGAGTTTATTCGGTCCTCTTTGGTTCTTTAGTAACCTTCACCTATCTATTTCACTACTCATGCATGTGAAAGAATTGACTCTCCACTACTGGGTCGGTATCCCACTACCATAATCGATGAAGCTCCATATCCATCTTCACCGCGTAGCTACGGTAGTCAATTTGTTCACATCATAGCAATATTTGCTCACCTAGAATATTGTTTAGTACAGCCATACATTATGTATAAGGCTTCTCTAGAGCCAATCTTTGGCTTCTTCGAGTAAGGATGTACCTCTTCTTCAGGCCCTTCAATCAAGCTTATATTTGTTGTATATAGTATTTTTTCAAACTTCATAAGAATCAAAGGGGGAATGGAAAATTTCTCAAGGGGGCTTGGGGCGTGGAAGGAATCTATAGGGATAAGTAGCTCAGTGGGTTTTAAATCGTCGACAGAATGGGCGTGTGTATATCTTTTTTTAATAAATAAGGTTTGACAAAAACCCCCTTTGTAGTGTTATATTCTAAGTATGGGGGTATCCCCCATACTTTTGTATCCCTCAAGTAGAAGAATCAGCGCATACGAATATCTACATATAGAATTAGGACTATAATGGTTTGATTTGGTTCAGTTTCTAAGAAAAACCACAAAACAAACCACCTCAATGTGGTTTCGAAAATTTATAACCTAACCGAACCATGCAAACCATTAAACCTGAACGAAAGTGAACTGTACAACCCCGTATTTGGCGAGTCGACCCATGGTTGCGGTGAGTGCACCTGAGGTTGATCGAGTGTATCCCCCTGCTAAATATAGCACTCGCTTGGGTGCTTGGACTAAGGGGCTCACCGGTCCTAGGAAGGGAGGAAGGAACTATGCATCGTTATGAGATTATTTAGCCCCTAGCAATAAGGGTGAGCGGGGGCGAGTGCCTAGCTCTATTTGAGCATTCAGCTCACAGGGCGAGTGCACCAAGGGAAAGCACTCCCCAAGTATTTAATGTGGTCTGCCTCTAATAATTTCAAATAGCGGGTTTTTGCTATCCACAAACTTTTTTGGGTTGTGGTTAGGAGAAACCAAAAGGTGGAGGCCATTATCCGCAGGTCATTTTTAGAATCCTATAAATAGACCCCCCATATGCACCTTAGAAAAGGATATTATTTTTGGTTTATAGAGAGAGATTCTTCTTTCCTGCTCTCTGTCTTTCTAAGGTGCAAAGCTCAGTCTTGGTTTGGGAGGGGAAGATCTTTAGATCTTTCAGGTTTGTGGCGGGACCTCCTCGCTGCTGCTAAGGGGTCTATTTTTGAAATAAGGTTGCCTTGTAAGTGTCCATGGTTCTGAGTTCCCAATCATAACTTCTCTCTCGTTAGAAGTAAGGGCGAGCGGCACCCTTCTTGGGGTCTGAACTCCATAAATCGAGTTCTTGGTTCTATTAATTTTGGTGTGGTGAGCATAGACAGTAGCTCTCTTGTAAAATACCAGGTGAGAGCTATGACTGGAAGTGAAGACCTGGGGAACTCCCCCCCTCTCGGCGACAATGTAAGGATGAGCGACTTCGACGAGTTTAAGGAGTCAATCTTGGAGACACCAAGCTTCGCGCTCACCCCCTCAGGCGAGTACTCAACTCCAGCAGTGCATGTGCTTGCCTCACATCCTCTGGGTGAGGTGGCTCCAGCCGGGTGACCCGGTAAGTAAGTGCAGGTGGAAGATGATCGAACCCTTCATGTGCGGGTGTTGTTTCCTAGCCCGGCGAATGCTCAACATCTTAGTGAGGAGGCCGGTCGAGTACTTTCGACTCGCCAGGTAGGAAGAGGGAGCCCTTTCTGTGAGCTGATCATGTCTGCCCCAGTTCCAGAAGGGTTCAAGGAGCCAGCTATGTCCCACTATATAGGAAAAGATGACCCCCTCCAACACCTCCAGTGCTTCGAGGATGTCATGTCCATAAGGCAGATGATCGATTCCTTTAAGTGCAAGCTATTCGCCATCTCCTTCAGAGGAAAGGCGAGGGACTGTTTCATCAACTCCCACCGGGGTCCATCTATAGCTTCGAAGATTTGAGGCGAAGCTTTTTGCTGAGGTTTTCCATATCGAAGAAGAGGAGGAAAGGGTCAGAGGACCTTTTCGAGACCAAGCAAGGAGTGGAGGAGCCGCTGGGAAGCTATGTGGATCGGTTCCAAGAAGAGGTCCTTCTCGTCAACGATATGCCCTGGAACACCTTGCAGCTTGTGCTTACCATCGAGTTGCGGCAAGGGTGGTTCCAAATGGGGTTGGCCCAGGACCCTCCTCTGTCTTTCGAGGAGTTGATGGAACGAGCATGGCAAGAAATTGAGAGTAAGGTGACGAACCAAGATTTCGTGGCCAAGCTGCCCAAATGGACGGAAGGTGGCGAGAAGGCAGGAGAAGTTCAACAGTCAGAGCCGAAGAAGTGGGCGGAACCGAGAAGGCAAGGTTTCCAAGGACCTCCGGGGGCAGGAGCTACGGTGGAGATTCCAATCACCGGCCAACTGACCGGTCTGGAGTCCAGTAGTAGGGCCCCCTCAGGGCCAAGAAAGAGTCTATTTTCAAGGAAGTGGAAACTTTCATGGAGGGCAAGGGCATTTTAACACTCTAGAATGGCATCCAGGGCTGAGGCCGGTGCAACCTCAGCCTCAGTATGCGATGGTGGTTGGTCAAGGAAGGAGCGGGAGAAGGAACCGTGTTGGTGGTGGCGGATTTAGAAAGGAGTGGAGGGTGTTGCCTTTTTGTGACTTCTATCAGGTGAAAGGTCACGCGACAGTCACCTGCCCTGAATTCTTGGAAGTTAGGGAAGG
The DNA here is from genome assembly GCA_033032865.1 of Dactylorhiza incarnata. Taxonomy (NCBI): domain Eukaryota; kingdom Viridiplantae; phylum Streptophyta; class Magnoliopsida; order Asparagales; family Orchidaceae; genus Dactylorhiza; species Dactylorhiza incarnata. Next base: position 15,654,958 of record JAWHQI010000033.1, on the reverse strand, counting down.
GAAAAGGACCCATGTAGGGGGAGAGCAGTTGCTGCTAGGAGATGAGAGAGAAGTAATAGGATAAGGAGGAGAGGAGGAAGATCAGTGTGAGGGCTTGGTAGGTTCGGGGCACTAGGTAGAATCGGGGTGATTTATGGAGGAGTAGGGACCGAGGCAACCCTCAAGTGGAGCCTCCATGACATCTACCATCAAAGCGTTGCTTCAACTTCCTAAATCCCGCACCCAGGGGAGAAGATCACATTCTCATCAAAGGATATGCCAGCGCACGAAGATCCCTTCTGCAATGCGCTTGTGATTGAGGCCGCGGTTGAGAATTTCACGGTCTATCGAATCCGAGTAGCTAATGGGAGTTCAATGAATATAGTTTTCAAGTAGGCCTTTGATGAAATGAAGGTGGAGGCATGGAGGGTGGTCACATCGGATGGTCCACTCTTCGGTTTTTCAGGAGAAAGGAAGGAAGTTGAGGGAGGAGTTGAGCTCTGGTTAACTTAGGGGGGGACGTCGAAGAACAGTCGGTTCATCATCGTGGATGCACCAAGCAGCTGAGACCGCACATACCGCTCGACTCCAGAAGTCGCCCGGCTTGACCTGAGATCGCACGAACAGAAACCAGACAGACTGCCAGCACTGCAAGACCGCACCTCAGACCACACGAACTAGAACTTATTGGAACGAAGAACTAAAGCTGTCGCCAGACTGCAACTCAGATCGCCTAACCACTGAAGGTCGCCTGATCGCTGAGCTCACTGCGAACAGCACAAGAATGAACATAAACCAGTTCGCAGACAGACCGTTGTCGAACTGTTTATTCAAGCCGCTGGGAATCACCAAGGAAGAAGACTGCAACCTACTGATCGCAAACCTGCGAACACAACAAACAATCAGCTCGCTTCTGAGACCGCCCGACCTCAAAGTGAGACCGCACGAATCAACCCAGGCTCAGTTCTTACAGTTCTCATTAGGAATAACGGACCCTGCACCTCTATTTATAGGCGGGTAGACGGATGTCATCACCGCACAGGAGAGATACAATCACCACTCGTCAGACCGCCAGTGATCTCATAAGTCAGACCGCGCGATCAAACCTCTTGGACGAACACCCGACCAAGACGCAGATCAGCAGACAAGATCGCGCGCAGGTCGCGCGAACACGAGACCGCACACAAGACGTGCGGTCACAAAGGTACTCCTTCCTTAGACCACCAGGAGCAAACCAAGAACCTCTGGCCGACTTCAGACAAGTCGCCAGATCGCCAAGACAGACCGCCCAGATAGACGGTCATATAAGAACAACCCGACCGGTCTTCCAACAAGGAAGACAGGCCAACCAGCAGATCAACTCGGGAACAGACCGCAGCTACAAAGAAAAAACCGGCAGAACCAGCAGTCCGCCAGAACAGACCGGCAGAGTCAGACTGGCAGAATACAAGCACAGACCGCGCGGTCTCCCACAAACAGACCGCCCAGTCTCAACCACTTCACTTCAAAAAATTCAACACTCTTACCATCAATGCTTGAAAGACAGCATAGGAGGACTACAAGTCCAGGGAGACCCCAATGTGGCCCTCCAGTGCTATGTCACGGCGGTCAACATTATCTCTTAGAAGGAGGAAGTAGATGAGGTAGATAAGGTGATGGAGTGCCTGGCCAGGCTAGAGGTGGTAGAGGAGGTGGAGATGAAAGAATTCATCAGCGGTAGGGGAAGGCAGGAGAAGGTGCGGATCAGCGGGGGGGCTGAGTGAGGAATATCGGGAGGAGGTCCGAAGATGCATCCAGCAAAATGTGGACACCCTCGCCTAGAGCACTGCAGAGATGTTGGGCCTCGATGCACGCATGGCATGCCACTGCCTCAACCTTGATCTAAGCATCCTCCACATCCACCAAAAGAAAAGAGCCATATCAACCACCCTCACCGGGCCGATTAGGGAGGACGTAGGGAAGCTACTTGAGGCAGGATTCGTAGAGGAGATTCAGTATCCAAGCTGGGTCTCCAATGTTGTAATGGTAAGGAAGAGTGGTGGGAAGCGGAGGATATGTATTGACTTTTCCCTGTTAAATAATGCATGTCCTAAAAATTGTTACCCCTTTCCTCAAATCGACGCTCTAGTGGATTCAACCATCAGTTTCCCTGTGATGAGTTTTTTGCATGCATTCTTTGGTTACCATCAGATCTGAATGCACCCACCAGACATAAGGATATCTCCTTCATCACAGATGATGGGTGATATTGTTATAAGATGATTCCTTTTGGGTTAAGAAATATGGGAGCAACTTACCAAAGGATGATGAACCGAGTCTTCAGGGAGCAGAAGGGGTGGAATTTGGAAGTATATGTGGATGATCTCATGGTGAAGAGTAAAGATGTGGAGCCCCACCTGCGAGACCTAGAGGAGACTTTCACAATGCTCCATAGATACAAGATGAGACTTAACCCTTCCAAATGTGTGTTCGGCGTTAGTAAGGGGAAGTTACTTGGCCATCTACTCACCCCGGTCGGGGTCAAGCCTAAACCAAATAAGGTCAAAGACATCTTGGATATGGAATCACCAAAGAATTCCAAAGAAGTTCAATGGCTAACAGGGAAGCTAGAAGGGTTGAGCAGGTTCCTCTCCCGGGCCAGCGAGAAGTGCTCACCTTTCTTCAAAGCTCTATGGGGAAATCAGATGTTTGAATGGTCACAGGAGTACAAGGCGGCATTCCAAGCCCTAAAGAGGCAGCTGATGCAAGCTCCGCTGCTGCAAGGGCTGGGAGAAGGAGAAGACTTATTCCTCTATTTAGGGGTGGGCACTGAGACAGTAAGCTTAGTTCTTGTCCAAGAAGAGGGAACGAGACAGCTTATGATTTATTATGTCAGACGGGTCCTGAAGAAGGCGGGGCTTAGATACCCTATTTTGGAAAAGCTGGTGTTTGCCTTAATCATCTTGGGTAGGAAGATCCGGCCTTACTTCCAGGCACATTCAATTAAGGTAGTGACTTACCGCCCCCTTCGCAACATCATGGAAGGGGTGCAGCACTCAGGTCGGCTAGAAAAGTGGGTAGTAGAGCTCAGCATTCGATGTTTCTTTTGCTTTGTGGTTGTCAATGAAGGCGGAGGTAGTGGCGGATTTCCTAAAAGAGTATATGGTCGAAGCAGGAGACTCAGAGCTCCCCGAGGTGGTAACTTTGGAGTTATTTGCAGATAGGTCATCGAGAAAACACTCCCTAGGAGGCGGATGGTTCTGGTAAGCCCGCAAGGGATGAGAATCGAATAGGTGATTGATATCCATTTCCCTGTTACTAATAAGCAGGCCCGAGAATGAGGTAATTGTGGTCGGCATTTTCCTAGCATGTGAGCTAGGTATCCGGGATGTTAAAGTATACACGAATTCGATGGTGTGGCCTCCCAACTCTGGGGCGGAGTTTGAGACTAGAGAGTCGACACTCCAAAGGTACTTGGTGAAGGTCAAGGATCTCGTCAGCCAGTTCCATACATTCTCAATCCAACGCATACTAAGAGAGGAGAACACTCAAGCGGACTCCCCGGCAAAGTACGAACCCCGGGCTAGGGAACAGTGATGGAGTTGTTTTGCACATCCATCGAGGAAAGTAAACTGATGGAGATCAATTAGAAGGCCTCACGGATGGATCCACTTGTCACATTGTTTTCCTCAGACAAGTTTCGGGAGGGGATTCCAGATAAAAGGCGATTCAAGTACAAGTTTGTCTATTAGCTGGTGCGGGAAGGGAGTTTGTATCGAAAAACCCTCACTGGTCTGTTTGCAAGATGTGTGGCGGAGGAAGAAGCCCTAAGGATCCTAGAAGAAGTCCACCCAGGGGAGTGTGATAGTCTCTCCGGGAGCAAGACTTTGGAGAAGAGTGTGCTGAGGCAGGGGTATTTCTGGCCGACCATCTGGAAGGATACAATAGAATTTTGCAAAAAAGTGCCAGAAGTGTCAGCTCTTCACACCACTTCAGCTTCAACCTGCCCAGAGTCTCAGGACCATCATGGCACCCTAGCCTTTCTCCATCTATGAAATGGATCTGTTCGGCCCATTCCCTCAGGCCAGTGGGCAAAGAAGATTTGTCCTAATCATGATTGACTATTTCTCAAAGTGGATGGAGGTCAAGGCTCTAACAAAAACAACCTCGCAGGTAATAACAAACTTCATATGTGGGGTGTTGGGTATATTGTCCTCAATATAACCTTGATTTGAAGAGGCATCACTCCTAATGCTAAGGACATGTTGTATTTAACAAAGCTACACTTGTGTAGAATATACAGACACAGGTAACTCAAAAGAAAGGGCCAAACATGGCCTTACACAAGAAGGAATCATCCACAAGGAGATGAAGATCTGCCTCAGCATAACCGCTGAGACGATGGGTCAGAACCGCTGAGACGAGGAGCCGTCTCAGCGGGTCCACTGAGAAGAAGACTGGAGCAACCGCTGAGAAGGGGACTGGAGCTGCCGCTGAGACTGGATGCTGTCTCAGCACAACCGCTGAGACAGATCCAAACGTTTTGACGGGATCTGCTTTTGGCACAAACAATATTTGAAAGGTGAAAAGCAAGTCAACTCAGCTCCATACCGTGTCAGGAGGATCAATATAGTCGTTGAAGCCTTCTAGGGGTATAAAAGGAGATGTTAGGGCACATCAAAGTAGACTGTTCGATTAAGAAGCTTTTGCAACACGCCGCAATCGAGCATTCACGATTCAGCCTGTCGAAATCGTTCTCTGCAGCTGAAGTTAATCTTCTAAGGGAGATTAGATAGCTTTTCCTATACAAACTCAAGAAGGGCAAGTTGATCTTCTGCTGTACTGAAGAAGAAGATCAAGGAGATACAAATCTGGAGCGATTGTCTTCAGATCTTAAGAAAGGATCCAAAAGACCTAAGAGTAAATCCTTTCGTCGCTTGTATCCATCTCAAACTCTATTATTTCTTTGTAAGGCATTATTGCCTGAGTTAAAGGCTGTTGATCCTGAGTGTAAAGCTGTGTTGACATCTTGAGCAGTAGGACTTCTTGACAAGTCTGAGGTAGGAAATCTGTGGGATTTCTGAGTGGTAGGAGTTCATAACTCAGAGCAGTAGGGCTGCTGAGCCTGAGGTGTAGGGTTGTTGAGCCTGAGTGTAGGGCTGTTGAGGCCGAGTGTAGGGCTGCTGTGCCTGAGGTAGGATCACTCTTGATCTGAGAAGTTCTGAGGAACTTGTGGTGTAAGCTCGAGGAGCCGAGATTGAAGTTTGTGGCCTTGTCTAACTCATTGTTAGAAAGGTGAAGGGGGAAAGAGGACTACTCAAGACACCCTGTCTTGAGGAACCTCTATACATCCTTGTGTGTTTTCTGTGATTGTACTTTCTGCAGCTAGAAACATTAGGGTTATAGAAAGAAATTAAGTAAAACCTATTCACCCCCCCCCCCCCTCTAGGTATTATTGACTACACCTATATAAACTATCAAGTGGTATCAGAGGTAGGTTGATAAAAAAGACTTAACAGTCTGATTAGATCCCATAAAAGAGTAGTCAAATCTGAAATCAAATGGCCAACAGTGCAATGAAGAAGGAGTTGGGGTCAATGAAGTTGCCTATATGCTCCAAAGAAAACTTTGGCATATGGAAGCAAAGGGTATGCCTCTTCATGGAAGCATCAGACCCAAGGATCTTTTTTACTGTCAAAAATGGTCCTTATACCTTTGAGAAAGCCTCCACCATTGACCCTACTAGAAAAGTACTTAAAGTATTTTCTGAACTGACCAATGATGAGATAGCACTATACACTATGGACAAGAGAGCCCAAAACATAATAGTAAATTCCATTGATGACACTATATTTCAGAACTTGGTACACTGCCAAACTGCCAAGGAAATGTGGGACACATTGGTTGTCTATAAGGAGGGAACAGCTGAAGTAAGGGATGATAGAAAGTCACTCCTCAATCAGGAGTATGAAGCCTTCAGACAGCTGAGCCAGGAGAATATCTCCATGTGCTATGAAAGGTTCTTTAGGATTGTAAATGAACTAAGAACCTATGGAAGGGTGTTCACAGATTATGAACTTAATGATAAGTTCCTTAGATCTCTAACTAGAGAATGGGACACCAAAATCTGTGCAATCAGGGAAGGGGCAAGACTTGGAGAAACCCCCCACCCATACATTGTTTGGGAAACTGCTCTCATATGAGATGCAGCTTTCTGCAAGAAAGGAGGAGGACTCTTCCTCCAGGGCTCACACAAGGGAGAGATCTGTTGCTCTCAAAGCTGAAAACTCTAAGAGGAACAAGGGTAGAGTACAGTCACCTCCAAGAAAGGCTGCTGAATCTGAGAAATCTGAGAGCAGCATATCAGACAGTTCCTCGTCTGATGAGGAGTTTGCTGCCTTCACAAGGCAGTTCAAGAAGATGATAAAGAGGAAACAATGGAAGAACAAACCTTCCTCCTCTTCTCATCCCAAGAAGGATCATTACAGATCTGAGAGGCAACATCCCAAAGGGGACAGGTATGACTCTAAATCTAGTAAACATGTTTCAACTAACATAATTTGATATTGTTGTAGTAAGCCTGGACATGTCATTGCTGACTGTCCAGTCAAGAGAAAAGAAAGAGGTGACAAGAAGCCTCATCACCAGAAGGAAAGGAAGGGAGAAAATCCTTCCTAGCTAAGAAAGGCAAGAGCTGGAGTGAATCTGAGTCTTCATCTTCAGATTCAGATGGTGAGGAGAAAGCCTACTTGGGGTTGTTTGCTGATCAAGAGGAAGAAGACTATCCTAATACCAGGATAGGAATCAGGGCCCCTCTATCACATTCAGATAGTGATGAAGAGGAGGATGAGGTCACTCTAGATGACCATGGGTTGATGGCTATAACTGAAGATGAGGACAGCCACAGCAATTCAGAACATGAGCAGGTATTGATACACTGCATTTCTTCTTCTTCTGATTATGAAAAAATCCAGAATCTGAATCTCCTCCATCTAAAGTTGGAGGTGAATCATACTCTGTGGAGGATGTCAATCAATTGATTGATGAATATGGCGCACTCTTGGAAGCTCTGAAAAAGAGCAAAAAGCTAGCCAAAAGGCAAGCTCAAGAAATTGCTTCCCTGAAGCAACCAAAATCTGAGTGCATTGAGCATGCTACCCAGCTAGCTCAAATGAGCAATGAGATTGGCAAGCTAAGTGGAATGTCAATGATCCATGTGGGCACCATAAGCCACAAGAACAAGATCATCAAGGATCTTGAAGAAAAGCTCCTCAAGGAGAGGATGCTGGTGGCTAAGTTCTCCAAGCCCAAGACAGTGATGCCTATTATTGACACCTTCAACTCCCAGAGCAAGAAAGGTATTGGTTTCAACAATGAGGCATCTACTAGCAACACTAAGGGAAAGGTCAAGGACTCAAAAGAATCTAAGACCTCCTTTGTGAAAGTCTTGATGCCTTCAAGCAAGTATGACCAAGAAAGTATTCATGGTCACTTATTAAATGGAAGTTCCTATAACTTGAGCAGGAATGCTCACAACTATGGAAATAGAAAGGGCATGGGATTGAGTGCAATGAAAGCTGCACATGAGGAAATACAAATGGCCCAACCTGGACCATTTGTGTTTGGTGTCTCAGTACCCTCAGTCAAGAACATGGAAGCAAGCTCTTCCAAATCTGCTTCAGCAAAAAGCACAACTGCTGTCAAATCTGTTGACAAGTCCTGCTGTCCAGTGTCTGATTCCATCAGATCTTGTATGACTGCCAAGTCAATGCAAGCTGAGGCCATCAGGACAAAGAGCAGCAAGACTGTCCACAGATTATCCTTCAGTCAGATTATTGCTGAAAGAAATAGGAAAAATGGTGATATCTCCTCTGCTGAACATGTACTAAGTGCTGTACCAATTCAAAAAACTGTTCAGAAAAGGAGATATAATATTCATGACTGTTGGTGTTGTGGCAAAGTAGGACACTTTGCAATTGATTGTTGGCACAACCCCAATGTGCCAAAGGCAATGATAAGTAATAAAAAATATGTATTTTTGGTATAAGTATTAGTATAGTTTTAATTAATATTGTGAATTTTCTATGTAAATTAATGAATAAATTGCTTCTTTATTATTTCTGGTTTCTAACTTAGTTTTATTTTTGTTTTTGCAATTTTTTGCAAAATTTTCACAGGTCACGCCCTCAGACACGCCCGTGACCAAGGGCGTGTAATTTTAAAGATCAAATATCAACGGGACGGCTCAATTCAGATCAAATCCCGACAAATCGCTCAAGTCACGCCCGAGGTCACGCCCGTGACCAAGGGCGTGTAATTTTAAAAAGCCAAATTTCCAGCTGGCAGCCGTTTTCAGGTGAAATCTCGAAGAGTTGATCAAGTCACGCCCGTGACTCTACAAGTCACGCCCGTGTTCCAGCAGAGTCACGCCCGTGAGCCGCCAGCGCATCACGTCTCGAAGCCGCACCCATGCTGCCGACATCAGCCACCCATAGTCACGCCCGTGACTCACCAAGTCACGCCCGTGACATACCAAGTCACGCCCGTGTGCAGCCATGTTTGACGGCCAGACCTTCCAGAAGGCGGCGAATACAGCCGAGCAAATGTCACGCCCTAAGTCACGGCCGTGACATTCAAGTCACGCCCGTGACCTAGGGCGTGTAAAACTCAAATTTTCCCTATAAATAGAGGGGCTCGGCTGAAGTTATTTTCATCCAAATTTTGAGTGGTTTTTGTTGTATTGTGAGTTCTTTTGAGTGATTGTGAGCTTCTCTTCTGCATTTCAGTTTAAGTTCGTTTGTAGTTTTTTTTCGTCTTCCTAGTCTAGTTGTAATGCTGATTTCAGAAATAAAATGATGTTTTTCTCATTTGGATCATCTTCTTTTTATTAATGTTAGTGTGTGTGCGTGTATGAGTTTAGCTTTATTGCTTTCATAATTTAGTTTTATTGCTTTTATAGTTAGTTTTATTGCTTTCATAATCTAGGTTTACTGTTTTCATAGCTTAGATTTACAAGCTTTCATAAAATAGTTTTATCGTTTTCTTTTTCGCCTTATTTTATCGCTTTCATTTTAAACGCTTTCTTTTTCAGTTTCTTTTAGAGTGTGTGCGTGTATGAGATAGTATTTTCCTTTTTTGTAGCTTAGTTTTTATTTCAGTCTTTATATAACTGCTATATACCACCCCCTTCTCAAATAAGAGGCTAATTTACTTTAGCACTTATTTAAGTCGGTTGGGATGGATATTATTTCTGCACCTTTATAAGTCTTTTCATTTCTATACCACCCCCTTCTTAAATAAGAGGCTAAGAACTTTTTAGCACTTGTTTAAGGTGGTTGGGACGGATATTATTACTGTTTTTATATAAGTCTTTTTATTTCCTTTTTATCCGCTTATATCCGCTTTAATTATCAAACATGTATTTTTCAACCGATAATGCCGTCTCCATTCCGATGAGTGGCTAATTTCCTTTAGCGCACGACGTCGAAGAGCATTGGGACACAAAAATAGTTTTTCTATAAAAATTAAAACATCTCTTTCTAAAATAATTAACGCTTAAGGTTTACCCGAGAATCACGTTGAGTGGAGCCACATAATCAATGTGTGGTTTTCATTTCCGTTTTCGTACCTAGTTAGCCGAGAGGCTCGTGTGTGCGGACTGATCACTCACGGGTAAAGAGAAGTGCGCTCTACCCTCGAGAGAGGACGAGGTAACTCTCCCGAATTGGAAATAAAAACCCAATAGCGGGGTTCGCAACATAAAGCGAGTATTAAGAACATTCGATTGTAGAACGAGAGTTCGGTCGAATATTCATAATCTCAGGTGGGCGTACCCTCGAGAGAGGAGCGTTCATAATTATGGAACCTCCACGGCCAAGTCATCTTAATATTTTGAAAAGTCATCACTTTTAATTCTACGAAAAATCTATTTTCGTCTCAAGGTAATTCGACGTCACGCGCTATATTTCTCATCACTTAGAACTCTAGTAAATCGCTTAAATCATCTTTCGCATTTTATCATTTAGAACTCTAGTTAAATCAACTAAAAATATTATTCCGATAAAATAATAGTTCGTCCCTCGAAGTAGCATAATCAACACGACCCGCGGAAATATACGATCCCGATATTTTCTAAAAATATCCTGTATTACTTGCGATAAGGTATACTTGCCTTTATCAAATGATTAATTTGGACTAAAAATTCAAACACAGCTTTTCAAACTCATTTAGTGCAAAACTCTCCTTTTCTACTATTCAAGTCAATAGAATTCGGCATTGTAGCCGAAGCGTAATTGTCAATATTCCGAAAGAAGAAAAAGATCGTTACTTCTATCCTTCGATACGATAACGGTTAATTTCTCAAAGTAGGAGTACTTGCGAGACTCTTCGAAAATATCCGCCAATTCTAAACTCTTAATATAAAGGTTATCTTTTATTTATAAAACAAAAAGAAGAAGCCCAAGTAATCATCAAGTTTTTGGCGCCGTTGCCGGGGACGTTTGTGTTGTTATTTGAAAGTAGGAACTGCTATTAATTTTATTCCTTATCTATATATTAAAAAAAAAAAGGGCACAAAAAAAAAAGAGGTTACAAAACTAATAAAAAAAAAATTATATAAATATAAAAACTTATATTAAAAAAAAAATATATAATAATAATAAAACAGAAAATCCAAAAATATTGTTTTTTAATTTATGACCCGAGGAAACTCCTCGGACGATTCGACTATTCCTTTTGACCCCGAAATCGAGCGCACCCTTCGTGAGCGCATCCGATCTCGTGATCAAAACTTACTCGAAACCCCCGAAGAGTCAATCAGAGATACTGTAAATATGGGCGATCCAATTCCAAATGCGGCCCCGGCCCGGACCATGGCATATTATGCCCGGCCGAATTTGGAAGATACAGGATCCAGTATTACTCGCCCGTCAGTTAATAATAATAATTTTGAAATAAAATCCAGCATAATTCAAATGGTACAACAGTCGATTCAGTTCGACGGTTTGCCAGATGAGGACCCAAATCAGCACCTTTCAAACTTTTTAGAAATATGCGACACCTTTAAAATTAATGGCGTCACTGATGACGCCATTCGTTTACGCTTATTTCCATTTTCGCTACGGTCAAAGGCCAAATCATGGTTGACTTCTCTTCCGAGAGGGTCCATAACCACGTGGGCCCAATTGACGGAATTTTTCTTAACTAAGTATTTTCCTCCGTCAAAAACCGCAAAACTACGCACGGATATCACATCCTTTGTGCAATTCGATTCCGAGTCTCTTTATGAGACTTGGGAGCGTTTTAAGGAATATTTGCGTAGGTGTCCTCATCACGCGCTACCAACTTGGCTACAGGTCCAAACGTTTTATAATGGTTTAAATTTTTCTACACGGCAGATGATTGATGCGGCTTCCGGGGGAACGTTAAACAACAAAACCCCAGAGACCGCTCAAGCTCTGATCGACGAAATGGCCATGAATGCGTACCAATGGAACGTGCCAAGGTCGCGTCCTACTAAACCGGCTGGTCTTTTTGAAGTGGACGCCACTACTTTCTTAGCCTCACAGGTAGAGCGGCTAAGTAAGCAGGTGGCGGAGATGACTGTTTCCTCCTCCACTCCCGCTTGGAATAATAATAATAATAATAATAACGTAATCGAAGAATCGGTGGATTACCTCGGTAATCCGGTTAGGCCCCCCTTCAACCCTAATAACAACCCGTATAGTAATACTTATAATCTAGGTTGGAGGAGCCACCCTAATTTCTCCTGGAGCAATCCTAACAATGCTCAGAGGCCCCCAAATATGAATCCTCAGGGATTTCCGCAAGGATTTCCGCAGGGATTCCAGCCTCCTCCTCCAAAACCTTCGCCGCTCGAAGATATTTTGTCTAAGTACATCGCGTCCAACGATTCAAATATCCGGAATCTTACCGGATCGATTAAAAGCTTGGAAAACCAGGTTGGACAACTTGCAAAGATGGTCTCCGAGCGGCCATACGGAGCTTTACCAGGGAATACAGAGCCAAACCCAAGGGAAAATGCCAACGCTATAACCCTTCGAAGCGGCAAGGAGGTCGTCTCCCCATTGCGAGTTGAGCCTAAGGTATGCATTTCGCCTCCGACCCCTCCACCCTCTTCTTCGATTCTAATTGCTCCAGCTTCTCCGGTTGTGCCAAATGTTTCGAGTCCTCGAATTCCTTACCCGTCTAAAATTAATAAAGAGAAGGAGGACGAAAATTATCAAAAATTTTTGCGTATTTTAAAACAAATTCAAATAAACGTCCCCTTCTGCGAGGCACTCTCCCAAATGCCGAAATATGCGAAATATCTTAAAGAGTTGCTTTCTAATAAAAAGCGACTCGAGGATGTTTCGCGTGTTTCCCTTAATGCGGAATGTTCGGCTGTTCTCCTTAACAAATTGCCGCCAAAACTAAACGACCCGGGACGATTCTCCATCCCGTGTCTCTTTGGCAATATGTTAATAAAGTACGCTCTTGCAGACTTAGGCGCCAGCATCAATTTGATGCCTTTTTCTCTTTTCAAAAAACTCAATTTAGGCGTCCCGAGTCCGACAAAAATGAGCATCCAACTCGCGGATCGCTCGGTAAAGTACCCAATCGGGGTAGCGGAAGATGTTCTGGTCATGGTTGACAAGTTTATCTTCCCGGTAGACTTTGTCATCCTGGACATAGAGGAGGACGTCGAGGTACCCATCATCCTCGGTCGCCCCTTTCTCGCAACCTCCCGTGCGTTAATCGATGTCAGTAACGGTCGCCTCCTCCTTCGAGTTGGAGACGACGAAGTTACTTTACATATCAACCCCTCCATGCGGAACTCACTATCGAATGATGATTCCTGTTTCAATTTGGAATCCGCGTTTGTGGACGAGTGTTCTTCTCTTTCAGAATTGCTATCCTTAATGATAAACGATTCGGATCTGGCGAATCAACCTCCTTTAGAAGAATTACCGCCAGATTCGCCTTTCGAGCCTTTCGACTCGAAAGATTTAAAAATCTCCACTTCCTACGAAGAACCTCCGGTCTTGGAGCTTAAGCAACTCCCCGACCATCTAAAATATGCTTTTCTAGCCGCGAACTTAAAGCTTCCGGTTATAATATCTTCTACTTTAACTGATTCAGAAACATCCGAATTGGTTGAAGTTTTATCTAAACATCGCCGTGCAATTGCATGGCAAATTTCCGATATCAGGGGAATTAACCCCTCATTCTGCTCCCACAAAATTTTTCTCGAAGAAAACCCCCGCAAAACAATTCAGCCTCAACGACGACTTAACCCGAACATGCGGGAAGTCGTTAAGACTGAAATTATTAAACTCCTTGATGCGGGGATTATCTATCCTATTTCCGACAGTACGTGGGTAAGCCCCGTACAAGTCGTCCCGAAAAAGGGCGGTATAACGGTCGTGGCAAACACGAATAACGAATTAATCCCAACTCGTACTGTTACGGGTTGGAGGGTGTGCATCGACTACAGAAAACTAAACGATGCCACCAGAAAAGACCACTTTCCGTTACCGTTTATTGATCAAATCTTAGAGCGTCTCTCCGGTCACCCTTTTTATTGCTTCCTTGATGGTCTCTCGGGATTTTTCCAAATCCCTATTTTACCCGAGGACCAAGAAAAAACGACTTTTACTTGCCCTTTCGGCACCTTCGCATATCGGAGGATGCCGTTTGGCCTCTGTAACGCGCCAGCTACATTCCAAAGATGTATGCTGGCAATATTTGGCGAGCTAGTAGAAGACATAATGGAAGTCTTCATGGATGACTTCTCCGTCTTTGGAAACTCTTTTAAAAATTGTTTAAAAAATTTAGATAGAGTCCTCCAACGGTGCGAGGAGACGAACTTAGTCTTAAACTGGGAGAAATGCAACTTCATGGTCCGAGAGGGTTTAGTCCTCGGCCATAAAATTTCTTCCAAGGGGATGGAGGTCGATAAGGCCAAAGTCGCTATAATTGAACAACTTCCTGTTCCTTCGAACGTCAAATCAATTAGAAGTTTTCTTGGCCACGCAGGCTTTTATCGGCGGTTCATTCAAGATTTTTCAAAAATAACCAAACCGCTAACTCACCTCCTGGAAAAAGATTCCCCATTCATTTTTGACACGGCCTGCGTAGAGGCGTTTAATTTTATTAAAAAGCAACTTATCAATTCTCCAATTCTGGTGGCGCCAGATTGGTCTCTTCCGTTTGAGATTATGTGCGACGCGAGCGATATCGCAGTAGGAGCTGTCTTAGGCCAACGCGTAAATAAATATTTTCATCCAATATATTACGCTTCTCGCACACTCAATGCCGCACAGGCTAACTACACCACAACGGAAAAGGAACTTCTCGCCGTCATCTTTGCTTTTGATAAATTCCGACCCTACGTAACCCTTTCACATGTAATCGTTTTCACTGATCACTCCGCCTTGAAATATCTTTTGGCCAAAGTTGATGCTAAGCCTCGCTTACTTCGATGGATCCTCCTTTTACAGGAATTTGACTTAGAGATCCGGGATAAGAAGGGGGCTGAAAATTTAGCAGCCGACCACCTCTCACGTTTAGAACACCCCGTCGCAGAAGCGCTCGTCGAACCCGAAATAGACGATCGATTTCCTGAGGAGCGCCTTTTAATCATAAATAATACCAAAACTTCTTCTACCCCTTGGTTCGCAGATTACGCGAACTATTTAGTCGCGCGGGTCCTTCCAAAAGATTTTTCGACTCAGCAGAAGAAGAAATTCTTCTCTGACTTAAAAAACTACTTTTGGGAGGACCCCTTTCTCTTTCGAGTCTGCGCAGACCAAGTGATACGAAGGTGTGTTTCCAGCGAGGAGGGTGCGCAAATATTGCGACACTGCCATGAGGGGCCGGCTGGAGGGCATTATCAAGCCAACCGGACCGCGCGGAAAGCGTTAGAGTCAGGCTTTTATTGGCCCACTCTCTTTAAGGATGCTCACACTTTTGTGAGTATATGCGATAGCTGCCAGCGGTCGGGTAACATCTCCCGTCGTGACGAGATGCCCCAAAATTTTTATTTAGAATGCGAAATTTTCGATTTGTGGGGCATAGACTTTGTAGGCCCCCTACCTCCTTCTTTTAATAATCGCTATATCTTAGTGGCGGTCGACTATGTATCTAGGTGGGCGGAAGCGCAAGCTCTGCCCACCAATGATGCGCGAGTCGTCGTCCATTTTCTAAAAAAATTATTTTCTCGCTTTGGCACGCCCCGTGCAATAGTAAGTGATAGGGGCACGCACTTCTGCAATGCCCAGTTTTCAAAAATTTTATCTAAATACGGCGTCACGCATAAGCTCGCCACCGCCTATCACCCCCAAACGAGCGGCCAAGTAGAGGTAGTAAATCGCGAGATAAAACGCATTCTGGAAAAAACCGTCTCTTTAAATAGGAAGGATTGGTCCTCAAAACTCGACGACGCGTTATGGGCGTATCGTACGGCATACAAGACCGCTATCGGTTGTACGCCCTATCGATTAGTCTACGGCAAAGCGTGCCATTTACCGGTAGAATTAGAACACCGCGCTTTTTGGGCCTTAAAATTTTTAAATCTCGATTCGAACTTAGCCTCCGAGAATAGGAAATTCCAACTCAATGAACTCGATGAATGGCGTGCGAACGCTTATGAGAGTAATAAATTTTATAAGGAGCGTTCTAAGTTCTACCACGATCGAAAAATTAAATTTCCAAAAACTTTCGCGCCGGGCGATCTTGTCCTTCTTTATAATTCACGTCTTCGTCTTTTTCCGGGTAAGCTCAAATCCCGCTGGTCCGGCCCCTTTACAGTCAAAGAGGTTTGGCCGTATGGGACCGTTCTTATCTCTCACCCCGAAAAAGGCGATTTTAAAGTCAACGGCCACCGTTTAAAACTATATCTTGCGGGCGATCCGGTGGACGGACACACAGAATCTTTAACCCTCCCCAATTTATAATCTCACCACGCCAAATGCGTCAAGCTACGCGACGGTAAACAAAGCGCTCGTGGGAGGCACCCCATATTTATCTAATATTTTTATTATGCTTTTTCTCTATTTTTGCAGGGTTTCTTCCGACCCCGCCAGCTTTACTTCAGGGAAGCCTTTTTGCTTCCTTTTTCCTTTTGTATATATTGCATTGTTATTTTCCCTTCTTCATACTTACATTACAACATTGGGGACAATGTTGGGTTTTACGTATGGGGGTGTATTTCCCGTTTTCAAAAAAAAAAAAAAAAAACAAATAATAATAATAATATGTATTTTTTGTAGTTGACAAAAACAAAAAAAAAAAAAACAAAAAAACAAAAAAAAAAAAAAAAAAAAAACAAAGAAAAAACTCCAAAAATAATAAACCCTACTTTACTTTTATTCTTAAAGCATTTAGTTTCGAGAGTATATGTTTGTGGATTTTCATAATCGCTAGTTTTACTATTTGTTTGTTTATCTAAGATCGATAGATTTAAACGTTCGGGGTTAAGTTTTAAAAAATATCTTGTGTTTTTAATTTAAATAGAGGCTTTGTTATCAAGCACTACTTCTACTAGCTAAAATAGAGACATGTGTATTATGTTAGCAAAACAACTTTAGACTGCAATTATCCCTACTTTATGTCTTCAGGAATCTAGGAATATTCAACTTACTAAGGTTGCTCTCAAAACTTTTTTTTATTATTCTAGAATTTCTCTTGAAAACCCCTTGTATACACCAATTTAGCATGGCAAAAACACAAAAAGAAGAAAAAAAAAAGATCTTATGTCAATGGGAATACAAAAATTCCGTAAACATAGGCACCCAATATTTGTTAAAAGAAATCCTATGTCAATGGGAATTGCAAATTCCGTAAACACAGGCATTGGGTTAATTAAAAAGGTCAATTTTCCCTCGTCCCTCGTACACCAACGATGGGAGTCAAAGGAAACTTTATAAGAGGGGTGAGATGATACAATTCATCACCCCTAATCCAAGTACTCTTCTATTTGCCAAGGCTTTTTACCCCTTTTCCCTTAACCAAATTATTGTTTCTAGTTTTAATTCAAAAAATCATTTGAGAGCATAATTAGTAACTTATATTTTTCCTTTATGTTTCTTTAAACAAAGGTTATTATAATTTCGATCTAATCTCGTTTACTAATGATTGCAATTTTGTTTGCTATTTGGTTAATTAAGAAGTCTTTTGGCCAGGACATTTCTTCTACTTAAATCATTTGCATAATTTAGGGCTTAACTCTTATTACTCCGAATTTTTATTTTTCAGTCTCTTATGATTAAAATAAAACGATAGCCAAAAATTAGAACTTATGTTAATCCCGTATAGATCTCTCTTACTTTTGCCCTGGAATAGCAAAAGCTTAAGTATGGGGGTATTTGATAAGTAATAAAAAATATGTATTTTTGGTATAAGTATTAGTATAGTTTTAATTAATATTGTGAATTTTCTATGTAAATTAATGAATAAATTGCTTCTTTATTATTTCTGGTTTCTAACTTAGTTTTATTTTTGTTTTTGCAATTTTTTGCAAAATTTTCACAGGTCACGCCCTCAGACACGCCCGTGACCAAGGGCGTGTAATTTTAAAGATCAAATATCAACGGGACGGCTCAATTCAGATCAAATCCCGACAAATCGCTCAAGTCACGCCCGAGGTCACGCCCGTGACCAAGGGCGTGTAATTTTAAAAAGCCAAATTTCCAGCTGGCAGCCGTTTTCAGGTGAAATCTCGAAGAGTTGATCAAGTCACGCCCGTGACTCTACAAGTCACGCCCGTGTTCCAGCAGAGTCACGCCCGTGAGCCGCCAGCGCATCACGTCTCGAAGCCGCACCCATGCTGCCGACATCAGCCACCCATAGTCACGCCCGTGACTCACCAAGTCACGCCCGTGACATACCAAGTCACGCCCGTGTGCAGCCATGTTTGACGGCCAGACCTTCCAGAAGGCGGCGAATACAGCCGAGCAAATGTCACGCCCTAAGTCACGGCCGTGACATTCAAGTCACGCCCGTGACCTAGGGCGTGTAAAACTCAAATTTTCCCTATAAATAGAGGGGCTCGGCTGAAGTTATTTTCATCCAAATTTTGAGTGGTTTTTGTTGTATTGTGAGTTCTTTTGAGTGATTGTGAGCTTCTCTTCTGCATTTCAGTTTAAGTTCGTTTGTAGTTTTTTTTCGTCTTCCTAGTCTAGTTGTAATGCTGATTTCAGAAATAAAATGATGTTTTTCTCATTTGGATCATCTTCTTTTTATTAATGTTAGTGTGTGTGCGTGTATGAGTTTAGCTTTATTGCTTTCATAATTTAGTTTTATTGCTTTTATAGTTAGTTTTATTGCTTTCATAATCTAGGTTTACTGTTTTCATAGCTTAGATTTACAAGCTTTCATAAAATAGTTTTATCGTTTTCTTTTTCGCCTTATTTTATCGCTTTCATTTTAAACGCTTTCTTTTTCAGTTTCTTTTAGAGTGTGTGCGTGTATGAGATAGTATTTTCCTTTTTTGTAGCTTAGTTTTTATTTCAGTCTTTATATAACTGCTATATACCACCCCCTTCTCAAATAAGAGGCTAATTTACTTTAGCACTTATTTAAGTCGGTTGGGATGGATATTATTTCTGCACCTTTATAAGTCTTTTCATTTCTATACCACCCCCTTCTTAAATAAGAGGCTAAGAACTTTTTAGCACTTGTTTAAGGTGGTTGGGACGGATATTATTACTGTTTTTATATAAGTCTTTTTATTTCCTTTTTATCCGCTTATATCCGCTTTAATTATCAAACATGTATTTTTCAACCGATAATGCCGTCTCCATTCCGATGAGTGGCTAATTTCCTTTAGCGCACGACGTCGAAGAGCATTGGGACACAAAAATAGTTTTTCTATAAAAATTAAAACATCTCTTTCTAAAATAATTAACGCTTAAGGTTTACCCGAGAATCACGTTGAGTGGAGCCACATAATCAATGTGTGGTTTTCATTTCCGTTTTCGTACCTAGTTAGCCGAGAGGCTCGTGTGTGCGGACTGATCACTCACGGGTAAAGAGAAGTGCGCTCTACCCTCGATAGAGGACGAGGTAACTCTCCCGAATTGGAAATAAAAACCCAATAGCGGGGTTCGCAACATAAAGCGAGTATTAAGAACATTCGATTGTAGAACGAGAGTTCGGTCGAATATTCATAATCTCAGGTGGGCGTACCCTCGAGAGAGGAGCGTTCATAATTATGGAACCTCCACGGCCAAGTCATCTTAATATTTTGAAAAGTCATCACTTTTAATTCTACGAAAAATCTATTTTCGTCTCAAGGTAATTCGACGTCACGCGCTATATTTCTCATCACTTAGAACTCTAGTAAATCGCTTAAATCATCTTTCGCATTTTATCATTTAGAACTCTAGTTAAATCAACTAAAAATATTATTCCGATAAAATAATAGTTCGTCCCTCGAAGTAGCATAATCAACACGACCCGCGGAAATATACGATCCCGATATTTTCTAAAAATATCCTGTATTACTTGCGATAAGGTATACTTGCCTTTATCAAATGATTAATTTGGACTAAAAATTCAAACACAGCTTTTCAAACTCATTTAGTGCAAAACTCTCCTTTTCTACTATTCAAGTCAATAGAATTCGGCATTGTAGCCGAAGCGTAATTGTCAATATTCCGAAAGAAGAAAAAGATCGTTACTTCTATCCTTCGATACGATAACGGTTAATTTCTCAAAGTAGGAGTACTTGCGAGACTCTTCGAAAATATCCGCCAATTCTAAACTCTTAATATAAAGGTTATCTTTTATTTATAAAACAAAAAGAAGAAGCCCAAGTAATCATCAGGCAAGGACTGTACCTCAAGCCAAACCAGCCCTCTCTGGGAATATTTCCTATGGTGTTAACTTGAACCTAGGACCCAAAGTCAGTTGGGGTCCTAAGGTACATTAAATTTTGTGTTGCAGGTTAGTTCAAGTACCAGTGTCAATCAAATATGGTACTTGGACAGTGGGTGCTCAAGGCACATGACAGGAACTAAGGATCTTCTAAAGGATTACCATCCAGTGAAGAATGGACCTAAGGTTATTTTTGGTGGATCAGAAAAGGGGGTCACCAAAGGATATGGTATGATTTCAAATGGCATAGTCTCAATTACAAGAGTAGCTTATGTTGAAGGGTTGCAACACAACCTTGTAAGCATAAGCCAACTATGTGACTTAGGCTATGTCATTGAATTCCACAATGACAAGTGCTTGATCAAAAAGTCTAATGACTTGGAGACCATTCTCTCGGGCACTAGGAGTGGGAATGTTTATTGCTTAGACTTCATATGCAATTATTCTATTTCCTCTGTGTGTCTTGTAGCTAATGAAAGTGAGTCTCTTTGTGTCCAATGGCACAAGAGACTTGCCCACATTAACTATAAGACAATGTATAGATTATTTTCTAAAAACCTTGTTAGAAATAGTCCTAATCTAAAATGTGTTAAAAGTGGCCCCTGTCATGCTTGCCAAATGGGTAAGCAAACTAGGACAACCTTTAAAAGTATTGGCTCCAAGGATACTGAAAGGTTTTTATATCTATTGCACATGGACTTGTTTGTTCCTTTGCCAATTCAGAGCTTAGGTGGGAAGTTGTATACTTTGGTAATTGTAGATGATCATTCAAAGTATACATGGGTATTCTTCCTTAAGAAGAAGTCTGATACCTTACATGTCTTTATAAATTATGTCAAGGCTATTCAGAATGATCTACAATGTACTGTGGTCAGGACAAGAACTGACCATGGCACGGAATTTCAATCTCATGCCATGACAAAATTTTGTCAAGAATTTGGTATCACTTAAGAGTTCTCCTCCCCAAGGACTCCACAGCAAAATGGTGTGGCTGAGAGGAGGAATAGGACCTTGATAGAAGTTGGGAGAACATTGCTTAGTGACTCCTCACTCCCAGAATACTTCTGGGCTGAGGCAGTCAATACAGCCTGTTATGTTCTCAATAGAGCCTCCATCAATAAGGTCCTTGGGAAAACCCCTTATGAGATTTTGAAAGGCAAACAACCTACAATTTCTTACTTTAGAATCTTTGGTTGCAAATGCTTCATTCTAAATAATGGAAAATCTCAATTAACAAAGTTTGCAGAAAAATGCAATGTGGGGATTCTAGTTGGATATAGCTCACATAGTAGAGCTTATAGAGTTTATAACAAGAAAACCCATGTTGTAGAAGAATCTATGCATGTTGTATTTGATGAGACCAGCCTTCTCTACAAAGAATGGTCTAGTTCTTCTATTTTGGCAGGAAATGAAGAAGGGATGAATGAGCTGAATGTACAAGATAAGCCCACCAGCAGCAAAACACAAACAGCTGCTGCAATTCCAGAAGAAGAAGAGGTACAAGATGGTGAAATCATGGCTGATCCAGTGGAACAAACACAACCACCAGAGGACCCTCTTCCTGCTGCTGCAAGGCACCTGAGAGATCATCCAAGAGATCTAATAATTGGAGATCATACCAAAGGCATATTAACAAGAAGCAGAGCTCATAATGAAGCACTATTCTTGAGCTTCCTTTCTCAAATGGAGCCCAAGAAGTTTGAAGAGGCCAATCAAGACACCATCTGGATTGAAGCAATGCAGGAAGAGCTCCTACAATTCAAGAGATGCAAAGTATGGAAGCTAGTACGTAGACCTCAGGGACACAATGTGATTGGCACTAAATGGGTATACAGGAACAAGCTTGATGAGAATGGTACAATCATCAAGAACAAGGCCAGATTAGTTGCCAGAGGATACAGGGAAGAGGAAGGTATAGACTTTGATCAAACCTTTGCTCCAGTTGCAAGGTTGGAAGCAATTAGGCTATTCCTTGCCTATGCTGCCCGCAAGGGGTTCAAAGTCTACCAGATGGATGTCAAATCAGCATTTCTCAATGGAGACTTGAAGGAAGAGGTATATGTTGAACAACCCTCAGGTTTTGTGCATCCAACCCTGACTTCTCACGTTTATCTTCTTAGGAAAGCATTATATGGTCTCAAGCAAGCTCCAAGAGCTTGGTATGAGACTTTGTCCAACTTTCTCCTCAAGAACAAGTTCATGAGGGAAAAGATTGATAGCACATTGTTTCTTAGGGAAATAAGGGGCAAGTGTCTCTTAGTCCAAATTTATGTTGATGACATAATCTTTGGGTCTACTGATGACAACCTCTGCAGGAGATTTGCCTATCTAATGCAGGGGGAGTTTGAAATGAGCAGTATGGGTGAGCTCAAATATTTCCTTGGGATCCAAGTGAAACAGTCTGATGATGGAATTTTCATCTCCCAGACTAAGTACACTAAGGAGCTCATCAAGAAATTTGGGATGGAATCAGCCTCCACCATGAGAACACCCATGGGGTCCAATGTATCATTAGATAAGGATGAAAAGGGGAAGGCCTTTGATGAGTCCATGTACAGATGTATCATTGGATCTCTATTGTACTTAACTGCTAGTAGGCCAGACATTATGTATTCTGCATGTGTTTGTGCTAGGTATCAAGCCCGTCCTAAGGAATCTCACTACACCTCTGTGAAGAGGATTTTGACATACCTTAAGGGCAGCTTGCATCTTGGCCTTTGGTACCCTAAGAACAATGACTTTGAACTAACAGGCTTTTCAGATGCAGATTTTGCAGGTTGCAAAGAAGACAGGAAGAGTACAAGTGGTACCTGTCAATTTCTAGGGAGAAGATTGATATCTTGGAGCAGCAAGAAACAAACCAGTGTGGCAATATCCATAGCTGAATCTGAATACATTGCTGCAGGAGGCTGTTGTGCACAACTCCTTTGGACACAACATCAGTTGGAGGACTACAACCTCAAGGTAAGGGAATCTCCTTTGTATTGTGATTCATCCAGTGCAATATCTATTACTAAGAATCCTGTCTCTCATAGCAGGACTAAGCACATAGAGATTAAATATCATTTTATTAGAGAACATGTAGAATGTAAAGATATCTGTCTTGAATTTGTCCCCACTGACAAGCAAGTAGTTGATATCTTTACAAAGCCACTGGATGAATATAAGTTTAATGCCTTCAAAATTGAACTTGGCATGCTTAGTATAGAATAGACCTAAATATAGTAGCTGTCACTATAATCCATTCTAAATAGTATATTATGAAACTTTACTTTACTCTACACTACAACTCAGTGACATGTCTAGAACAACTATTCAACCAAAATATCTAGACTAGGTCTAAACCTTAAGATCGGCTAAAGTGCAGTAGTATGTTCAGCTGAATCAGCTGAGAAAATCCCAGCTGAACCGCTGAGATGAGGAAACTGTCCCAGCGGTTGACACTTTACTATCCCAGCGTCCTAGGTCTCCGTCTCAGCTGAACCGCTGAGACGGGATATGTTCAACATGACATCTGTTAATTAACCCCGAAATCCTTGAAACAATAAGGTAATCAAGTCTAAAAACCTAGGGTTAATAAAATCGAAACTAAAAACCTATAAATCGACACACTGTAACCTAAAACAAACCACAAAGCCAAACCCTTAGCCGTCGAGACGATTCATCTTCTCTTCCGTCTCAGCGCATCGATTCTCTGCTTCCATGGCGCCAAAAAGCTCGAAAGATCTCCTGGAAGGCTACGAAATCGTAAGAGATGGATTCTCTCACGCCTCAGAAGAAATTCGACATGTGATTCATCTATTGGAAGCTCAAGGTCTGGAGCACATGATATCTGAACCATGCCGCATTCTCAAAACTGAAGTTCTGGAGTGGTTCAACCATGTCAAACTGTCTCCATCCAAAACCATCCTGATGTCCAAGATAGGAGGCGAGAAGATAAAGATTACAGATAAACGGTTGGAGAAGGGGTTGAAATTAACTCCCTGCAGTAAGACTAAAGAGGAGGAGATATCTGAAGAGGATAAGATGTTTGCTCTAAAGTGGACAGGATACAGTGACACTAAGACCAGTTGTCTAAGAAGGAAGTTCTTCAATCAACAGGGGAAGCTATTGTCTGATATTATGGGCAAAGTTATCCTATGCAAGCTTGGTTCGCATGACACTGTCTCACAGTTCATGTTTGACTTAATGACGCGGATCATTCTGTCCAAGAGAACCTCATGGGGAGAAATCATCTTTCAAAGGATAAAGGAATCTCTTCTAGCCCTCAATATGGGAAGAATACTATCTCTGTACCTACAGAATAGTTATTCTGAGACCTTTGCAAACTCCAAGGGGTCAAATCTCCATTACCTCAAAAGAATGGACATTAAGACTCTGGCTAGGTTCTCCAGGGTGCTCCCTATGAGCCAGCCATCTGTGGCAAAGGAAAAGAAGAAAGCAGTATCCCAGAAGAATTCATCCTCAAAGTCAGCTGGATCTGACAATGAAGAAAGTCATAGGTCTGATCAAAGATCTGCCAGCAACCAAATGGACATTGATAGTGAAGATGTTCCCAGGAGAAGAAGGGATCAGGAGCCTCAAGGAAGAGTTGAGCTCCATTCTGAGCCAACTCAGATGAATGCTGATCCAGCTGTTCCTCCAGCTGGAGATGAACTGATGAAATCACCTACCCTAAGTGACCTTAGACAAAATTCTCTTCCTAAGGATTCCCTCGGTGAGGGGTAGCATAGCCTAGCCTACGAAGGAGGAGATGAGTATGATAGTGTGGGGGAACATCAACAGGACCTAACCCCTCCAAATCTACAAAGTGCCCTAAAGGCCCCATCTGAGGGGGAGCAAATTCCTGATGATGAAAGAGCCAATGCTCAAAGTGAAGCTGAAGAATTGGCTGAAAAAGAATTGGTCCAGGAAAGACCAGTTGCTGTTCTAGACACATCTGCCTTGTTGACCTCAATACAAATCATAATTGAGGGTCAGATGTTGTCAGTGAAAGAACTTGTTGCTGAAAGAATACAAGTTGCTTCTACTCAGATAAGGGATGAACTGTATACATCAAGAGCTGCATTGTCTCAGGAGATCCAGGCCAGTGATGAAAGAATGCAGTCAAGAATGGCTGCAGTTAGAACTGAACTGAATACCCAAGTGAATTATGTCAAAAATGCATCAGATCATATCCTTCTGCAGATGACACGATGGTTTGAAATGGCCAAAAATACTGTTGCTGCCCAGCACACAGTTCTGAAGGATATTGCAGCCCATCAAGGGGATTCCACAAAGGACATCACATATGTAAAGAATCATCTTTACAAAAATCAAAATGTCTGGGAAAATGCAGTGACAAGGATGGCACAAGTGGTCACCACATCATGCAGCCAGGTCAAGTCCCACATTGACCAAGTCAAGGAAAGTATTTTAGATGATGTGGACAGCACCTTTCAGACTCTCTCCCAATCCATAATTCATCAACACTCTGAAATAGAGAAGAAAATGGTGGAAAATAGCAAAGCAGGGGAGGAGAAGATTACAAATCTACATGCTAAGCTGAAAGGAGCACACATCCAGTTATATAACAACATGGAATCCTCACACAAACTGATACTGTCCAACCAAGAAGCAGCAAGCAAGCAAGTGGTGGAAGTGGTCAACAATGCCTCCAGCACTATTCAAGAAAATGTCCTTGCAATGGTCAGAAAGGTCACTGACACTCAATGGGACACAAGTCTAAAAGTGCTGCAAGGAACAAGAGTTGCTTTGAATCTACCAATCCTGAACCCTAGCAGAGATGAAGATTTTGACTTCCAAAGTCAATCAAATCTGATTGCTGATGAGAGAGAAGCAAAAAGGAGAAGGGTAGAAGGTATTCAAACTGCTGAAGAATACATGGCACAGAAAAGAATGGAAAAACTAGAGGACCCACTCCATGATGATGACAATCTGGAGTTGGACACAATTGTTGTCAATACCTGGGTGAGCCATGGCAATCCAATGAAGGACATTGACCATGTCTACTCAGCTGTAGAGTGGATCAAACACCTTGAAAGGGAATCCTTAAGGGAAAGGATTCTCAAAGAAAACATGGTAAGAAGGGAAACTCCTCTAAGGATTCCCCCAAGATATCTTCCCAAGCCACTTCTGTATTTCAAAGTAAAAATGGAGCAGATGAAGGCTGCTGAAGAAGCTAGGAAAAGAAAGTCTACAGAAGGAGAAAGCTCTTCCAAGGGTCAATCTCAGAACACCCAGACTTGACATTTTGTGTTGGATTCAATAAATAACTACTAGTTGAATTTTCTTTTCTATATTTGTACTGAACAGTTAAAGTAAAATGAAATTTCATATTCTGATCATAATATCATATTTGTTACTATTGATATAAGTACTCTGCATTTATTATCTCTAGAATTCAATACTTAGATGGAATGCTTATGCTTATGAGGGGTAGTTGGCACATGCTAAGTGTGTACAGGATAGACTGTAGTTTGATCCAAAGGGATCTATAACTATTATCCCTCTCTACTTAACAAATAAAGAGGGAGATAGTAAGTTAAGGTTGAACAAAGCAGAAAGGGGGAGAAAGGTCCAGTACCAATGTTGGACCAATGCTGGAGAAAGGGGAGAAAGGGCTTATGCTTATGCTTATGCTTATGCTTATGCTTATGCTTATGCTTATGCTTATGCTTATGATTCACAGATCACTTTCTATAAGATTATTTTTTTTCTGTGATAAGATTTCTATTGTTAATGGACCTTAGCATTGGGGATGTTCTGCCTTCTTCAAATAGGGGGAGATTGTTGGGTATATTATCCTCAATATAACCTTGATTTGAAGAGGCATCACTCCTAATGCTAAGGACATATTGTATTTAACAAAGCTACACTTGTGTAGAATATACAGACACAGGTAACTCAAAAGAAAGGGCCAAACATGGCCTTAGACAAGAAGGAATCATCCACAAGGAGATGAAGATCTGTCTTTGCATAACCGCTGAGACGATGGGTCAGAACCGCTGAGATGAGGAGCCGTCTCAGCGGGCCCACTAAGAAGAAGACTAGAGCAACCGCTGAGAAGGGGACTAGAGCTGCCGCTGAGACTGGATGCTGTCTCAGCCCAACCGCTGAGACAGATCCAAACGTTTTGACGGGATCTGCTTTTGGCGCAAACGATATTTGAAAGGTGAAAAGCAAGTCAACTCAGCTCCATACCGTGTCAGGAGGATCGATATAGCCGTTGAAGCCTTCTGGGGGTATAAAAGGAGATGTTAGGGCACATCAAAGTAGACTGTTCGATTAAGAAGCTTTTGCAACACGCCGCAATCGAGCATTCACGATTCAGCCTATCGAAATCGTTCTCTGTAGCTGAAGTTAATCTTCTAAGGGAGATTAGATAGCTTTTCCTGTACAAACTCAAGAAGGGCAAGTTGATCTTCGGCTGTACTGAAGAAGAAGATCAAGGGGATACAAATCTGGAGCGATTGTCTTCAGATCTGAAGAAAGGATCCAAAAGACCTAAGAGTAAATCCTTTCATCGCTTGTATCCATCTCAAACTCTATTATTTCTTTGTAAGGCATTGTTGCCTGAGTTAAAGGCTGTTGAGCCTGAGTGTAAAGCTGTGTTGACAGCTTGAGCAGTAGGACTTCTTGACAAGTCTGAGGTAGGAAATCTGTGGGATTTCTGAGTGGTAGGAGTTCATAACTCTGAGTAGTAGGGCTGCTGAGCCTGAGGTGTACGGATGTTGAGCCTGAGTGTAGGGCTGTTGAGCCTGAGTGTAGGGCTGCTGTGCCTGAGGTAGGATCACTCTTGATCTGAGAAGTTCTGAGGAACTTGTGGTGTAAGCTCGAGGAGCCGAGATTGAAGTTTGTGGCCTTGTCTAACTCATTATTAGAAAGGTGAAGGGGGAAAGAGGACTACTCAATACACCCTGTCTTGAGGAACCTCTATACATCCTTGTGTGTTTTCTGTGATTGTACTTTCTGCAGCTAGAAACATTAGATTTATAGAAAGAAATTAAGTAAAACCTATTCACCCCCCCCCCCCCTCTAGGTATTATTGACTACACCTATATAAACTATCATGGGGAAATAATTTGTAGGTATGGGCTCCCCCTCACCATAGTGACTGATAATGGGCCGCAGTTTGCCAGCGAGGAACTCACCAGCCTTTGCGGTCAATTGGGTATAGACCTTTGCTTCGCCTCGGCTCACCAGCCCCGAAGTAACGGGCAGGTGGAGGCAGAGAACAATGTTATAATCAACTTATTAAAGAAGGTGGAAAATTGGAAGGGGAATTGGGTGGAACAGCTCCCCTCGGTCCTATAGGACTTAAGAATGGCACACAACTCGGCAACTGAGGAAACACCATTTAGGCTCTCTCATGGATCAGAGGCAGTTCTACCAGTGGAATTCGAGGTCAAAACCCCCTGGGTTGAAGCTACAGTGGAAGGGGATGAAGAGTGGAGGATAGACAATGAAGAAGCATAGCGGATCTCCCTTGACATGGTTGAGGAACTCTGTGACCTGGCGGCGATTTGGCAAGAGGAAGTGAAGTGCCAAATGGCCAGGTACTTTGATAAAACACTAGGGTTAAACAATTCACCCCGGGAGACCTGGTCCTGAAGAAGGTCGACATCGTGGGAAGATCAGCAAATGTAGGAATGCTCTATCCCAATTAGGAAGGATCTTATGTAATCTTGGAAGCCTTGAAGTCAGGTGGGAGCATCTTCAAAAACCCTAGTGGACTCCCCTCGATAATACTTGGAGTGGCGATGACCTCAAATGTTTTTATCCTTAATCAATTTTGAGCATCCTTTTGGATAGGTTTTGCACTTATGTTTTGGATTTGCGCCTAGGACCCTTAGAAAATATGGTCTTTATTTTACCTCCCCCAAGAGAGGATCCATTGCACTGGTTCTCATAGGCTGGTGAGCTAGGTTGCCCTTGGTGGAAAGAATGTTTTTGTTGAGCCTCAAAGAAGAGACCGCCGGTCGGGCTCCTTGATGCTAGCAGGGATGATGCACTCACTCGAGATGCAGGAAGTATGTTTTTTTTAGCACCCGAGAAGAGACCGCTGATCAGGCTCCTTGATGCCAGCAGGGTTGATGCACTCACTCGGGAGGCAGGAAGTATGTTTTTGTTAAAGCCCTGAGAAGTGACTGTTGACCAGGCTCCTTGATGTCTGCAGGGCTAATGCACTCACTCAAGAGGCAAGAAGTATATTTCTGTTAAGGCCCTGAGAAGAGACTATTAAACAGACTTCTTGATGCCCGCAGGGCTGATGCACTCACTCGAGAGGCAGGAAGTATGTTTCTGTTAAGGTCCCGAGAAGACATCGCTGACCGGGCTCCTTGATGCCGGCAGGACTGATGCACTCACTCGAGAGGCAGGAAGTATGTTTCTGTTAAGGCCCTGAGAAGAGACCGCGAACTGGGATCCTTAATGTCGGCAGGGCTGATGCACTCACTCGAGAGGCAAGAAGTATGTTCTTATTAAGGCCCCGAGAAGAGACCATTGTTCGTGCTCCTTGAGGCCGGCAGGGCTGATGCACTCACTCGAGAGGCAGAAAGTATGTTTCTGCCAAGGACCCGAGAAGAGACCGATGATCATGCTCCTTGATGCTGGCAGGGCTGATGCACTCACTCGAGAGGCAGGAAGTATGTTTTTGTTAAGGCCCCGAGAAGAGACCGTTGAGCAAGCTCATTGATGTCGGCAGGGCTAAATCACTCACTCAAGAGGCAGGAAATATGGTTCTGTTAAGTACCGAAAAGAGACCGTTGACCCCTCTCCTTAATGTCGGCAGGGCTGATGCACTCACTCGAGAGGCAGGAAGCATGTTTTTATTAAGGTCCCGATAGGAGACCGCTGATCGGGCTCCTTGATGTCGGCAGGGCTGATGCACTCACTCGAGGGACAAGAAGTATGTTTATGTTAAGGGCCCAAGAAGAAACCACTAACTAGGCTCCTTGATGTTGGCAGGGCTGATGCACTCACTCGAGAGGCAGGAAGTATGTTTTTATTAAGGCCCCGAGAAGAGACCACTGACTGGGCTCCTTGATGTCGGCAGGGCTGATGTACTCACTCGAGAGGCAGGAAGAATGTTTCTATTAGGGCCCTGAGAAGAGACTGTTGACCGGGCTCCTTAATGTTGGCAGGACAGATTCACTCAATCGAGTGGCAGGAGCTATATTTTAGTAAAGGCCCTGAGAAGAGATCGCTGACCGGGATCCTTGATGCCGACAGGGATGATGCACTCACTCGAGAGGAAGAAAGTATGTTTTTGTTAAGCCCCTGAGAAGATACCGATGATTGGGCTACTTGATGTCGACAGGGCTAATGCACTTACCCGAGATGCAGGAAGTATGTTTTTGTAGAGCCCCTAAGAAGAGACTGTTGATCGGTCTCCTTGATGTCGGCATGGCTGATGCACTCACTCGAGAGGCAGGAAGTAGATTTTTGTTAAGGTGATGAGTAAAATTTGAGTTCCTGCGGGAGTCTGGGTGCGATTAGATTTAGGCAGGCGTTTTTGAGAGGTCTCGCGAGTAATCCTACTTTGAGAAACCAACCATTATCCTATTGAGAGATAGAAGTGGCGGTCTTTCCTTTTTTCGAAATATCAAAAGAAGCTCCCCGGCGATGGCGCCGAAATTCTTTTATTAATTTTAAAGAAAAGTGCTTTTTGCAGAGCTTTTGTATAATTTATCCAAACTAATCTTTCGATAAAGGCAAGTATACCTTATC
Organism: Dactylorhiza incarnata; assembly: GCA_033032865.1. Lineage (NCBI taxonomy): Eukaryota > Viridiplantae > Streptophyta > Magnoliopsida > Asparagales > Orchidaceae > Dactylorhiza > Dactylorhiza incarnata. The sequence goes on along the minus strand of JAWHQI010000033.1, from coordinate 15,624,391 downwards.
GCGTATAGTATAGGATATTTTTAGAAAATATCAAGGTTGTATTTTTCTAGATCGCGTTGATTATTTCTACTTTTTAGGAATGCACTATTATCCTATCGGAAAAAAGGTTCGATTAGGTTTTGTAAATTTTAAGGAGTGAAAGCGATGATAATGAGGGCTTGGTGTGCGTTTAGTGGAAACAGAAAAAGGGCAATTAGAAAGAAAAACCACAAAAACACACTAATTGAAAACTCACGCACTCTACGAGAATGGAAATGACTTAAATAAAAGAAAGCCGGAAATTTATCTTCTACGCACACACACTCTACTTGAATTGAAGGAAAGCATACAAACTAATTTAGGATTAAAAGACAATTTAAACCCATGCATACACCCACTCCACAATAATGAAAAGCTAATTTAAAGAAAGCAAAAACTAGCAGTCATACACTCACACACACTTTCATAAATGAAACTAAATTAAAAAACATAAAACTCATACACTCGCACACACAACATTAAGAAAAGAACTAATTAAAATAAATAAAACTATACTCATACACACACACATAAACATACAAACTAAATAATTAAAAAAACAAAATTAAAAACAGAACTATTCTCTTACCCACACACACGCGCTCTACATAAAGAAAAGAAGAAGAATTCAAGAGAAATAACTATTTTAGTTGCCAAAATAAAGATTACAACATAGGAGAGAGAAAGTACAAAATAACCAAAATTACAAGAAAGGGAAAAACAGAAAAAGGTGGCTCATAACTCTAAAAAAGGGACAAAAATTGTGAACCCCTACCCTCAGTTGAATCCCTCTATTTATAGGAAAAAATTTAGAATTACACGCCCTCGATCATGGGGATGACCTGCGATCTGCTGGGGAAGCCGAGACAGCTTGCATCCTGGGTGGAATCTGGAAGGTTTGACTGAAGAGGTTGATGAACACGGGCGTGACCCAAGTTGTCATGGGCATGACCTTGATCGGCGGATGGCGGGTTCAACTGAGGCATGACGTCTAGTGTGTACGTTTGTTTCTGGAAGTTTTGACAGGTCACGGGCATGTACTTTGGGACATGGGCGTGACTTGATCATTTGAATAAAATTTTTCATCATGCGGCAGGAGTCTGGGCGTGACCATCTACACGGGCGTGATTGGTACACAGCCTCAGTCAAGGGCGTGATCGAAGGCGTGACTTGATCTTTTCTGGCAGGAAGGTGGTAGAGAGCTGAAATATTGAAATTGAGCAGGCACGCCCTCGGTCACGGGCGTGACCGAGGGCGTGACCTAACAAAAAATTAGAAAACATAGAAAAAGAAGGAAATATTAAGTTAAAAATGAAAATAAATAAAAACAAGTATTTTATTCATTAATTTACATAGACTACTCATAATTTTAGGTTAAAACTATATGGAAAATACGTATAAATATTATTCATCAAATACCCCCATACATAATCTTTTGTTATTCCAGAGCAAAAGTAAGATAGGTATCCAGAAGTTATTAACATAAAATTCTATTTTTAAGCTAACATTTAATTTATCCAAAAGAGGGACCGAAATAAAAATCTGGAGTATAAATAGTTAAGTCCTAGATTATGTAAACGATTTAAGTAGGGAGAAATGTCTTAGCCAAAAGACTTCTTGGTATTCTCATATAGCAAGCAAAATTGCAAGCGCCAGTAAACGAGATTAGATTAGAATTATAAGAACCTTAACTTTATGGAATTTGAAGGAAATAGTACAAGTTACTAATTATGCTCTCAAAAAAATTTAAATTAAGTTTAGAAACAATAAATTGGCTAAGGTGGATGGGTATAGAGTGTTGGCAAAAGAAGAGCACTTGAATTAGGGGTGATAAATTTTATCCTCTCACCCCTCTCAATTTTTTTTCTTTGGAGCCCACCGTGGTTTACGGGGGATAATGTTTTCCAATTTTTAAATAACCTAATGCTTATGTTTACGGAATGAAGTCTTATTCCCATTGACATAAGATCTTTTTGGTTTTTATTAGGTGTCTATGTTTACGTAATGAAATCTTATTCCCATTGACATAGGATCTCTTAAAATTGGTTCTTTGCTTCTTCTATAATATTTTTTGTGCCTACTCAAAATAGGGTTTAATAAGGGTAAGGGAGTGGGGGGTTTTCAATTAAAATGATAGATTTTTAATAAAAAGAATTTGAGAGCAACTTTAGTAATTTAAACGTTCCTAGGTTTCGAAAGGCTTAAGGTAGAGATAATTGAAGTCTAAGGTTGTTTTTCTAACATAATGCACATTCCTCTATTTTAGATAAACTAGAAGTAGTGCTTAAAAACAAATCTTCTATTTAAATTGAAAACACAAGGCATTCTTTAAAACTTAACCCCAGGCATTTATATCTATCAATCTAGGATACACAAATGTGTAGCGAACTAAGAATTATGAAAATCAATAGATACTCTCGAAACTAGATGCTTGGATATAAAAGACGACTTAGGGTTTTATTTTTTTCCTAAAATGAACTTGTTTTTTGGGCACTTTCTTGGGGTTTTGCAATAATTTTTTTTCTAAGTTTTTGTACTACGAAATAACTAAAATTTTGAGATTTTGGGGTTTTCGGATTTTTTTGTTTTTTCTTACTTTTTAAGTTATGAAAAAAACAATATTATTATTTTTGGATTTTGGGGTTTTTAATAATTTTTTTTTCAAGGTATTTATGTACAAAGTAAACTAATTTTGTTCTTTTTGGGGTTTTTTAGAGGTTTTTTTTTCTAAGTTATTTATTTACACAGTATAAGTTTTTTTGTGTTTTGGTGTTTTTTAGAATTATTTGGATTTTCTAGGTTATTTATTTACAAAGTATACTTTTTTGGATTTTGGGAATTTATAGAAAAAAAATTGGATTTTCTAAGTTATTTACTTACATATAAAATTTTTGGATTTGGGGGTTTTTTAGAATATTTTGGATTTTCTATATATGTTTTTTAAGAACAAAAAAATACCCACATACTTAAAATCCAACATTGTCCCCAGTGTTGTAATTTAAGTATAAAGAGGCGAAAAGGAAAGGGTTGTTTGTACAAAAGTAACAGAATGATGAAAAAGCAATAAACCCTGTAGAAATATATTAGAAGCAGAAAAGTAATGAAAATATTTAGATAAATATGAGGTGCCTCCCACGAGCGCTTCGTTTACCGTCGCGTAGCTTGACTGAAAAAAAAATGAAGATTTTTTTTAGAAGTGGGGGAGGGGTATTGATTCGAGTTTACCATCCACTGGATCGCCCGCAATATAGAATTTTAAATGGTGATCGTTGACTTTAAGCTCACTTTTTTCTAGGTGGGAGATAAGAATTGTCCCATATAGCCAAACCTCTTTGACTTCAAAGGGGTTGGACCATAGGGACTTTAGCTTACCTGGGAAAAGGCGAAGACGAGAATTAAATAAAAGGACAAGATTGCCCGGCGCAAATGATTTTAGAAATTTAATTTTTTGATCATGGTAAAACTTAGAGCGCTCCTTATAAAATTTATTGCTCTCTTAAGCGTTCGCACACCATTCATTGAGTTCAATTAATTGGAATTTCCTACTTTTAGAGTCTAAGTTCGAATCGAGGTTTAAAAATTTTAGAGCCCAAAAGGCGTGGTGCAATAACTCTACCAGCAAATGGCATGCCTTACCATAGACTAATTGATTGGGCGTATAACCGAGGGCATTCTTGTACGTCGTACGATACGCCCACAGTGAGTCGTCGAGTTTAATTGACCAATCTTTCCTATTCGTCAAAATGGTTTTTTTTAATTCGATTGATCACTCGATTTACTACCTCTACTTGGCCGCTCTTTTGGGGGTGATAGGTTGTGGCGAGCTTGTGTGTGACGCCGTATTTAGATAAAGTTTTTGCTAAATGGGCGTTACAGAAGTGCGTACCACTATCACTCATTATCACGTGAAGTGTACCGAAGCGAGAAAATAATTTTTTTTTTAAATTTGATGATGGCTCTTGCATCGTTGGTGGGGAGAGCTTGTGCTTCTGCCCACCTAGATACGTTGTCGACTGCCACTAAAATGTAACGATTATTAGATAAAGGAGGTAGGGGGACAATAAAGTCTATGCCCATAGATCAAAGATCTCGCATTCTAAAAATAAATTTTGGGGCATCTCATCACGACGAGAGATGTTACCCGACCGCTGGCAGCTATCGCACTTATTCACAAAATTGTGAGCATCTTTAAAGAGAGTGGGCCAATAAAAGCATGCATCTAGTGCCTTCTCCAGAAGGTGGGTTAGCGAAAATAGTTAAGTCCAGAAGGTGTAATTTTTGAAATGTTTTGAATAAACCGGCGGTAAAAACCCGCGTGGCCTAGAAAACTCCTAATATATTTTATATTTGAAGGTACTAGGAGCTTTTCAATAATTTCTACTTTGGCCTTATCTACCTCCATTCCCTTGGCGAAAATCTTGGGGCCGAGAACTAAACTCTCCCGGACCATAAAATTATACTTTTCCTAGTTTAAAACTAGGTTCGTGTCTTCGCATCTTTGGAGGACTCGATCTAAATTATGTAGGCAATTTGAAAAGGAGCTCCCGAATATGGAGAAGTCATCCATAAAGACTTCCATTATGTTTTCTACAAGCTCGCCAAAGATGGTCAGCATACACCATTAGAATGTAGCTGGCGTATTGTAGAGGCCAAACGACATCCTTCGATACGCGAAGGTATCGAAGGGGCACATAAAAGTTGTTTTCTCCTGGTCTACGGTGGAGATAGGAATTTGGAAAAACCCTGATAGACCGTCGAGAAAGCAATTGTATGGATGACCTGAAAGACGCTCTAGGATCTGATCGATGAAAGGCAACGGGAAGTGGTCTTTTCGGGTGGCATCATTTAACTTTTGGTAGTCGATGCACACCTGCCAACATGTAACAGTACGGGTTGGGATCAATTCATTGTTCTGATTAACCACTACCATTAAACCGCCATTCTTTGGCATGACTTGTACGGGGCTCACCCACGTATTGTCCGATATTGGGTAGATAATCCCCGCATCCATGTGTTTTATTACTTCAGCCTTAACGACATCCCGCATGTTCGGGTTAAGCCGTCATTGAGGCTGGATGGTTTTGCAGGCATTATCCTCTAGTAAAAATTTCCGCGTGCAAAAAGAGGGGTTTATCCCCCCTTATATCAGAAATCTATCATGCAATTGCATGGCGATGCTTAGACAGAACTTCCACCAATTCAGAGGTCTCTGAATCATTTAAAGTAGAAGAAATAATAACGGGAAGTTTTGAATTTGCGGCAAGAAAAACATATTTTAAATGGTCGGCGAGTTGCTTGAGTTCTAAGACTGGGGGTTCTTTGTAAGATGTTGTGAGTTTTAAATCTTTTGAATCGAAAGGCTCTAAAGGAAAATCTGGCGGCAATTCATCTAAACAAGTTAGATTTGCCAGATCTGAATCTTCTAGCGTTAATGATAGCAATTTGAAAATAGACGAACACTCGTCCTCAAACATGGATTCTAAATTAAAATAGGAATCATCATTCGATAAGGTGTTCCACGTGGAGGGATTAATGTTAAGGGTAACTTCATCATCTCTAACTCGAAGGAGGAGGCGACCATTACTTACATCAATTAATGCGGAGGAGGTCGCGAGGAAAGGGAGACCGGGGATAATTGGTACCTTGGCGTCCTCCTCGATGTCGAGGATGACAAAGTCTACCGGAAAGATAAACTTGTCAACCTTGACCAGGACGTCCTCCACTACCCCTATAAGGTACTTTATCGAGTGGGGTGAATATGTGTTTTAAAAAATTTATGCTTTCTTTTTAAGTATGTAGTTGTATGCACAGCAAAGCAACGCAGAAGCACAATTCATAGCACAGTACACCAAGATGTATAATGGTTCCCCAATTATGGGTACATCCACTTTCCCCCTTCACCTATCTAGCAGAGTGCTAGCTTAGGCAATCTCCTTCAATTTCTCAGATCTAATGATCTTACACTCAGATTCTTGGACTCCTACAACACAAGAACAATAGTCCCCTACCTCAAACCTTTGACACAAGGTCCTACAACTCAGATCTCTAAATACAAGATCCTACACTCATGCCATAAATAGCGCTACCTCAATCTCTCCAATAAGAGATCTACACTCAGATCTTATCAAGACCCTACCCCATATCATAATGATTTTACTGCTCATATTCCCAATGGAATCCTACAACAAACTCAGATCCAAATGGATCCTACCATTACAAAGAGTTTATATAAAAACTTCAGTCTTCAATAGAAGCTCTATGAACCCTTCTTCTACCTCAATTAGCCTTTGAATGTATCTTCTTGAAATGGATTTTGCTGGATCAAGGTAACTTACTTCAGAGAGGAATGTTCTTTAGTAAAAGAATAGATATTGTTGCGTCTTGGAAGAACACTTCTCTGATTTGTCGTGGTTATAGACTTGACAGAATTCTATAGCTTATTCTCTGCAAAATACTTGCACAGAAAATCTTGTTAAGTATTTGCACAAGTGCCTTCTCTTAAAAAATATGTATATTTGTATCTTGAATATTTTTCATATCCCTTTATATATAGGACTGGATCGGCAGGAGCCTTGCTACAGAATAGGAAAGATCCAATGGCTAGAAATCTTCTCTAAGGAAAGTCCTTTAAAAGATGGCAATCTAAAATTAATGAGCATAATCTATTTCTTCTTAAAGCACTTTGATTATTGATGCAGAAAGAGGAATTCAATTCAATTTGAATGTCTGCGCAATTTGAGGCTTGAATTCAGCATAAGGCCATTAGAATACGCTTCTAGCGATAAGATACTTTATCCAGTCTGTTTGCCCAGAAGTTCGCGATCTCAAAAGCTCAACAGAATTTACCTGGCCTCGATGGTCTCCATTTTTTCAGACTGCCTGCCTCATTCTCAGCAGTAAAATTTCGAAGCTCTCAGCGGTCAAGGTTAGTTGAGACCGTCAGATTACGCATTCTAGAACCTGTGGCTTGTCTGTTGTTGGCAGCCCAGGTAACTCCTTTTCTCCATCCTGGCTTCCTTATATCCTGGGTAGCCGGTATTTTCAAGATCTGCCCATTTGGGCAGGCTCCCGCTTCTATAAATAGAGGGGTAAGGGTCCCTAAAAAGGACTTTTGGTTGGAGCCTAAATCATAGTATCAGCCTAGGCGGTCTCAGTTTTTGTCATGCCTAAGGTTCCTCTTATAATCTAGCTGTCTATAAGCATCCTTCTCAATAGCTCCAGACCCTTAGTAACCAGTCGGTCACAGTTCTTTACCCCTTTTTCTCCAGTGTAAGTCATGGGGGTGCTATTTTTGTACCAACATAGTCGATATAATCTTTCAGCACATGTAGTCGATAAAAGTCCTTCAGTACTCATGGTCATGATGTAGTCGACAATATCTATCTTATAAGCATAACCTGATGAAGTCCAAACTTGAGCAATTAATCCTAGAAGGATACTTTTGTCACAATCTGGATGATGCAGTCGATAAAACAGGTAGTCTTCCAGTCGATGCTGTCAAAAAATCACTTAAATGTCCAATCGATGCAGTCGACAAATTACTTAACTGTCTGGTCGATGCAGTCGATAAATGACTTAGCTTCTAGTCGGTATTTTCCTTAGTCATTCAGTCGATGCAGTCGATATTTTCCTTAGTCATTCAGTCGATGCAGTCGACATTTGACTTAAGCTAAACTTTGCTTCTCCTTTTAATTTTGTTTATCCATGCTCTTTTTCCTTGTGATAATGACATGTCTAATATAGGATTAGTGCATAAGTCAACATAAGTTTTGCAACTTGAGGGATTCAAAGTCAAAACCATGTTTGGGTGACCATAAGCCTAACACTATATTAGCCAAGCATTTTTATTGTACTTGTCACATCAAAACTCATGCAAGCGTCAAATATAAGATGTTGATTGTCATCTTAAGGCCTTTTTCAAATCAGGAATCTTGTGGACAATATTCCCAACAGAGTTTGAAAATATCTTGATTGAGTACACAAAATAAGCTATTTATAGATTTAGCATTTAAGGAACATTCGTTTCTACTTAGAACACCTGGAGGCTTTTTAATAGTAATGTTCCAAACATCTTTATCTAAAGATTTTGGAAAATTTTCCATCAATATTTTCTACCCTTTATAATTTATACCTTGAAATAAAGGTGGTGCTAAAGCATTTTCAGTATATAAAATTCCTTCCCCACTAGTATATATGATATCATGAAGCGCCATTATTCTCAGTTATGAGACCATTTTAGAATAACCTCCCTCTTATACCACTTGTTGGATCTATTGGCGCCCTTAGGGGGAGAATAAGGGATTATGTGGATCACTAGATTTTAAAACTTTTCGCTATAGGAATACACTTTCTAAATACTAGCGCGGGGTGATAAAGTTATCGCCAGCAGTATCGACAGAAATAGTATTCTTATCTATTAGCTTCGTTCAATTCGCACAGGTGATCGTTTCAGTGTTTACACATTTATGATTTCAGATAGACAAATAACTTTCAGATTTAACTAGACATTACACAAAGATAACAAAACATGAAAACATGATTTCATTAGAGGATTAAAGTAATATTACAATTACAAACTCAAGATCTCCATGATGCCAGAGATGGAAGAAGATGAATAATATAATCTTGGGTTTTCTATACCAACCCTCCTCCTGAGAATCGGTTGGCTCTCTCCCTTCTCCGTGAAGGTCTTCGAGATGGCTCCCTTCTCCCCAGGTCATTGAGCTCTTACTAGACCTCCCCTATCTAGACGCCCTTCACCGATGATTTTCCACAAAATCCTCCCCGGATTCCAATGTCCACCCTGGACAATTTCCATAGACTCCTCCCCAAAATCTGACGTCCTTCTCGGGTGATTTCTCCATGGCACACAAAAAGAAAAGAAAATAAAAAACACAGATAAAGTAGATCTTAAGAAGAAAATATTGCTCCCTTAAAGTTTGTTCCCCGGAGGTGGTGAGCGATCAACGCTTGTGATTCCCATTCCTCGGTGCTCGATCATCTTCAGATTCTCATTCTCGATTGTGCTCTATGGAGATCTTCTTCATACTTGCTTGAGGGTGAGAGTCCTTCTCCTTGGGCGGTGGCTTCTTGATCCAGAAATAGCGTGACAGCCTTTTGGTATTCTTTCTAGGGTTCCACAAACCCTCCAAAATAGAAAAGAAATGCTTTTATATTAGTTTATACTATGTTAGTGCTAGTGGTAGGGTACCTCTCGTCGGTAGGTCCATTTACGCATTTCCTCCCAGCTATCTTGCTCCATGTAAGGAAGGCAACAAAGCTTTCCTTATAATCATCAATTAGCACGGAGCGGTAGTGTTGGCGCAACGTGGAAGGCGTAATTGATTTGGCCCGTGCACAACTGGCCATCAGCATATAAGGAAGGTGGCGGCTCTTTCTGTTGGGAAAAACAACCTTTTGATTTACCTTACAAATTCTGTAAAAGTGATTAAATTCTCTAGGATTTATTACCCATGTTGTATAGTGAGGGTAATATGGTTTTTAGATGTCCTAGGATGACATATTCACCTTAGATTGTCAATGCCTACTCAAAAGGAGATCAAAAACCAGTTGAGTTAAATTTGCGTCAAAAAGAAGTCAATGCGGCTTCGATTGAGAGTAGAAGTAACTTCGAACAGAAGTAAAGATAACTTAGACTGGCAGTCGACGCAACATCGAATGGTATTCGACACAAAAGTCAGAATTTGAAGTCTACGTTCTTTATCTTGACAGATACGTCGATAATGAATCGACGTAATGTCGATAGAAAGTTCAATTCAAAGTTGTGGTTTTCTAAAGTAGATTTCGAAGCTGCTTCTAGTAGAATTCAAAGGTGCATCGATACAAAGTCAGAAGTTATTCGACACAATGTTGAATGCAGTCAAATAATTGGAAACTTCCTGGAATGGATTCTGATGATTATTCAAAAGGTATATATTGAAGATATTTGAAATATACCGGGTCGCACATGTACAAAAAGAGAAAGAATCATTCTAGAGATTCAAAGGTGATGAAATTGGAAGTTATGTAAAAGGTTATTGACAAGCTATCAACATAGATAGAAAGAGAGCAAAAATTCTCTCTAAACATTCCAACTGGAGAAGGATCAGAAAGGTAAAGTCATTCAATTCCAATTCAAATGGATCGACAGAAAGATTATTACATATTCCTCAAAGGAGTATAATAGAAAAGATTTGATCTCTCTCCATCTTCTTCAAGACTCTCCCCGATAGATCTCTATACAGCATTCTTCTTCCACAAGCTGCAGAAAGCTTCTTCTTCCTCCATCTTTGAGAGAAGCTAAACAAAAGATACAGAGATCATCTAAAAGTCTGGACCAGTGCTTATAATCCGTGCATCTTCTTATAAGCAAGGATTCATCATCTGATAAAGGATCCAGAACATTTAGTGCCTAGAATCCTTAGTGACTGCTGAAAGGGGACTCAAATCAGAAGATTATACTTCATCCTCTTTTTATTCTTACTCTAGTTCTCATTTATGTAAACTGGGTAAAGAGATTAAAGAATCCCTCTTCAAAGGGTCCAGTTGTTGGTTCAAGATCTCCTTATTAAAAGATCTAGGTTTGGTTTTAAGAGTCTCTTTATCAAAAGACTCGGTCCCTGGTTCTAAGAGTCTCCTTATCAAAAGACTAAGTGGTTCTAAGAGTCTCCTTATCAAAAGACTCATGCACTGTGATAGTGTATTCCTATCAAGATGGTGGAAGAGTGGACTACCCAGATTTTGGGGAACCACTATTGCTTTTGTGTCTTCTGTGTTTGTGAATTTTCTGTGTTTGTCTCTTGATTATTTCAATTATTATGTGATTGTATTAACTCTAGTTGGAATCTTGGATGTCTGGTAATTAGGATTAATTCTCTGTGCACTCCTTAGTATAAGTTTTTTAAATCTCTATTCACCATCCCCGCCCCCCCCCCCCCCCCCCCCCCCCCCCCCCCCCCGCCCTCTAGAGAATTCTCAGGGGAGTTACTGTGCACTTTCAATTGGTGTCAAAGTGAGGTTTATCAGAAAAAGATTAGCACCTTGATCAAATGATCCTCTCACTCATACTTTTATATTTCAAAAGTATTTTAAGAAAATGAGTTCAAAGGACTATACATCCATTAGACCACCAGTGTGTAATCTGAACAAGTTTACACTATGGAAGGCCACAATAAAATTATACATGAATTCTATTAATGATGGCATTTTCAATTCTATTTTGACAGGACCATCAATGCCTTATAAAAAGGATGTCAGTGGGAAATCAACACTAGAAATTGTTCCCAGGGCAGAATGGACGGAAGGAGAAAAGAAAATAAAAGATCGGGATGCCAAGGCAATAAATATCTTAGTATTAACTATGTCATATGACATATTTCAAAAAGTGGCTAAATGCCAATCTGCAAAAGAGATCTGGGATTCACTATCCAGATTAGTTGAAGGAAGTTCTGATGAAAGAAATGACAGGAAGTCCCTTCTCATATCCCAATATGAGAACATTCAGAAGAAGACTGGAGAAAATATTGCTGAAACGTATGAAAGCTTTAGCATCATAATCAATGAGCTCAAAGGACTAGACAATGAGATCTCATTGACTGAGATAAATGGCAAGTTGCTCATGTGCTTCCCAAGCACTTTGAACTCAAGGATCTGGGCCATCAGAGAGTCCATATGCCACAGGGATATCTCCAGAGATGTCCTACTAGGCAAGCTTAAATCCTATGAGTTGCTGCTAAAAAGTTGAGCTGAGACAGAAGCAAAGGAGAAAGTCTTAACTCCTAAAGAAAGGGCCATTGCATTAAAGGTAGTTGAAGGAGAGCCTTCTACCTCTGATGAATAAATGTTTAATCTCTTGGCAAGAAGGATCAGAAGGTGGGTCAAAACTGAAGACTCAAGAAGGAAGGACATGAGCTCAAGTAAGCCCAGGTTTGATAAGACTCCCAAATAAGAGGTCATCTACTTTGCCTACAGAAAGTCAGGGCACATTGCTCCTGAATGTCCTGAAGAGAAAAAGGACAAAATCAGTAAGGAGTACAAGAAGCAGTCCTTTACAAAGAAGGACAAGAAGAAAGGAAGAGATTTCATAGCTGATACCTGGAGTGACTCAGAATCTGAGTCAAGTTCCTCATCTGAAAGTGAGGAAGAAGTTGCTGCTAAAGAAGCCTGCCTGATGGCTTTGGAAGATTCCTCTAAGGAAGATCAGGTATCATATTTTGATGAGTTTGATTTCTCCTCAGATGAATTTAAACATTATTTTAAAGAATTTTGCAATGATCATCTAGAAGCTCAGAAGGAAATTAAAACCCTTAAAAAAGAATTAGAAGACACTATGGAAGAAAATGCATGTAATAATAATTATGACTTAACATGTGAAATATATAACTTGTAAAATGAAATAGATAAGATAAATGCTGAAATTCTAACACTAAAGGAAGAGCTTACAAAGGCAAAAGCCATTGAAGACTCACACAATGGGACGATTCAAAAGCTAAAAGATATCTCAGAGAATTTCTCTAGGAGATTTAAATATCTTGGATTAGGAGCAGGTTCATCAATCAATAATGGATCTTCCATCAAACCTGCATGGGAAAATCTAGTAGTGTTTGTTAGATCTAGTGAGAATCAAGTAAATGAAATTTGTGAAAATTATGAAGAATTAAATAATCATCTTAATAAAGTCAATATTTAATAGGGTTAATATTAATGATCAAAAAGAAATTCTAGACAAACATCCTCTAAACAAATCAATCAATAACAATCAGATTTTTAATAAAAGGAAATATGCATCAAAATAGAACTCGACGTAACTTTAAAAATGCGTCGAATGCAACTCAACAGAGTTCTGCAAGTGCATTGACATCAAATTGAAGTAGGTATAAAGGTTCGTCGAATCATACTCAATGCAACTAGCATCCTGCATCAACCTTTTATCGACGCAACAATATAGACACGTAGAATTACTTTCAGCACAACCCTGGAGATGTGTCGACTTCATCTCGACGTATGTTTCCAGAAAATGTTTTATATAAATCTAGATTTCCTCCTTTCAGTTTTCACTTTAATTCTAAGGCTTCGTTTGGCGTGGATTATTTCCTCCGGTGAGTTTGGACAAAACATCATTGCCATACCAAACATTTTATGCTCAAAACTAGTTTCTTTTCTTGGTAACGGTAGTAACATTTGTCATACCACACATACATTCTATGACAATGATGTTTTTGTCCAAACTCATCGGAGCAAATAAGCTGAGCCAAACGAAGGCTAAATATTCTTATTGTTCCAAAATTGGACACAAAGCAAAACATTGCTGGTTTAATAAACCAGCACTTCTTTAGCTTAAGGGGTATCCTGAAAGACCGACCTATTCTTTCATAACTCCTTATGATGGTTGAAGAAAGGGGCCCCAACAAGTGAGGGTCCATGCTAATGTTTAAATTTATGTGCAGAAAAGACCCTGTCCAACCACAAACTAGCCGTGGTACTTGGACAGTGGATACTCCATGCATATGACTAGAGCAAAAAATGTTCTGGGAAACTATAAGGCTAAGAAAGGCCCAAAGGTAATTTTTGGTAACTCTCACTCTGGTCAGACCAGAGGATATGGTGTGCTCAGAGTTGGAGAAATCTCCTTTTCTAAGATAGCTTATGTTGAAGGTCTTCAACATAACCTAACTAGCATTAGTCAATTACGTGATGGTCAATACAAGGTTGTATTCACTAAATCATTATGTTATATTGTTAGTTCATTAACTAATCAATTAGTATGAACTGGCCTTAGAAAAGGTAAAGTGTATGTAGTAGATTTCAATTACTTTAAATCTGAAATTTGCTTGTTTAATTCTATCTAAGAAAGTAAAGAATTATGGCATAGGAGACATATTCATTTAAACTTTAATATAATAGCTAAGCTATCAAAGCATAATCTAGTAAGAGGCTTACCAAATGGTAAGTTCAAAAAGGATCATCCTTGTAGATCCTGCCAATTAGGAAAATAGACAAAATCCTCATTAAAACCAATTGGTAAGAATGATTCCCCTAGAATCCTTTACCTGTTGCACATGGATCTCTTTGGTCCAATCTCTACTCAAAGCTTAGTAGGCAAGTCTTATACATTAGTTATTATAGATGATTTTTCTAGATTCAGTTGGGTGTTCTTTCTAAGAGCTAAGTCTGACACTTTCAAGATCCTCTCAAGATTCATTTGACAGATTCAATATGAATTCAGTACTCAGGTTGTTATGATCAGAAGTGATCATGGTACATAGTTTGAGAATCAGTTAATTTGTAGATTCTGTGAGGATGAAGGGATAAGGCAAAGCTTTTCAGCTCCTAGAACCTCCTAACAAAATGGGATGGCTGAAAGGAAAAATAGAACCCTTATTGAATCATTAAAGACATTATTATCTAAATCCAATTTGCCAAAGTCTTTCTGGGATGAGGCAGTGAATACAACTAACTATGTTCTGAATAGAAGTCTCATCCACAAGATTAGTTAAAAACTCCTTATGAGTTGTTGAAAGGAAAGACACCTATAGTCGCATACTTTAGGATATTTGGATGTACTTGCTTCATTCTAAACAATGGAAAGAGCCTACTTGCCAAATTTTACAAAAAGACTTATAAAGAAATATTCATGGGATACTCTTCATCAAGCAAGGCATATAGGTGTTATAATAAGAATACTCTAAAAATTGAAGAGTCAATGCATGTAGTATTTGATGAAACTAACATGTTTTCCAAGGGGAAGGAAACTTCCACCAATATTACATTGCAGGAAGAAGATCAACTTGCTAATCAAGTTGAAAGGATGAGTATTATGAATCACTCATCAGGCTGTCATGAAAAAGGAAAATAGCAAACTGATAGTGAATCAGATGAAGACTGTTGAAAATGTTAATGCCATCAAGGAACCTAGTCCACCAGAACAAGACACTATTCAACAGGAAGAAAATGATGCTACTACAACAAATGAAGAAGAAGAAATCAATGAGCATATGAATCCACTAAACAGTTCAAAAGAACTAGAATAACTCTAAAGGATCACCCTCCCTCTCAAGTTATAGGAGACATGACTGTGGGAGTGAAGAACAGACATCAATTTACAAATGAGTCCATGTTGTAGTGCTTCCTCTCCCAATATGAACCTAAGAAGTTTGAAGAAACAGACAATGATCCTCACTAGATAGCTTCCATGCAAGAGGATCTTGCACAATTTGAAAGAAATAATGTTTGGAATTTAGTGGAAAGACCATGGAACTACCCAATTATTGGAATAAAATGGGTATATAAAAACAAGATGAATTCAAATGAAGTTATAGTAAGAAATAAAGTCAGGCTAGTTGCTCAAGGATACATACAAGAAGAAGGAATTGACTAAAACCAAACTTTTGCTCCAGTGGCTAGATTGGAAGCAATTAGGATGTTTCTTTCTTATGTTGCTCATATGAAAATCAAGGTATATCAGATCGATATTAAGAGTGTATTTTTGAATAGAACTCTTCAAGAAGAAGTATATGTGGAGCAGCCCCTAGGTTTTGTCAATCCATCTCATTCATCTTTTGTTTATATGTTAGATAAAGCACTGTATAGTCTCAAGCAAGCTCCAAGAGCTTGGTATGTGACATTGTCCACCTTTCTTCTAGAACAATCTTTTGTAAGAAGCAAGGTGGATAAAACACTTCTCATTAGAGCACATAAGAAACAGCTACTTCTAGTATAAATATATGTATATGACATCATATTTGGCTCAACAAACCAAAGACTTTGCAAAAGATTTGCTGACCTAATGCAGTCTAGGTTGAGATGAGTAGCATGGGGGAATTATCCTACTTTCTTGGCCTGCAAGTAAAGCAAAGTGCAAATGACATTTTCATATCCCAATCCAAATACATTAAAGAGCTTATCAAGTAATTTGGGATGGAAAATGCCTCTACCATGAAAAACCCCATGGCTACCAATATTGTACTTGATAGAGATGAAAAGGGTAAGTTATTTGATCAAAAGACTTACGGAGCATCCATTGGCTCACTTCTTTATCTTACAGCTAGCAGGCCAGACATAATGTTTGCTACTAGTATATGTTCAAGATTTTAGGTTGACCCCAAGGAATCTCACATGAGTTCTGTAAAAAGAATACTCAGTTATCAAAAGGGTACACCTGAACTTGGCTTGTGGTATTCCACCGAGTCTAGATTTGAGATAGTAGGCTACTCAGATGTAGATTATGATGGGTGTATACTTGATAGAAAAAGCACCTCAAGAACTTATCAAATCCTAGGTGCTAGACTAATTTCTTGGTTTAGCAAAAAACAAACCTCAGTCTCCACTTCTACTGCTGAAGCTAATTATATAGCTGCAGGAAGCTGCTGCTCACAAATATTTTGGAAGCAGAATCAGTTGTTGGATTAGAACTTTACTTTTGAGAACTCCACAATATTCTGTGACAGCTCTAGTGTTATTTATATAGCTTACAATCTTGTTCTCCACAGTAGAATTAATCACATAAAAATAAGGCACCACTTTCTCAGAGATAATTAACCACAGTCTCGAACCCACAACCTCCCTTGATAGGAAACATTCAACAGTTCCTATCACCAACTGAGCTGGCTCAGTTGGTGAAGAGAAGTGAAGTACTCCATAGTTAAGCGTGCTCGGGCTGGAGTAGTCACGGGATGGGTGACCTCCTGGGAAGTCCATGCGATGCCGCTTAACTGGCTCAATTCTCATCAAAGGGAGGGCGTGGGTTCGTGCCCCCCTCCAACAACCTGCTGTGCCCTGTGGTGGGACAGAGAGGGGTTGGGGTGCATGGTCTGTAGACCATCTGGTTAGGCTGAACCCTTCCGGTGCCAGCTGGGTCCCGTGTTGGCGGGCTTGGGCCGGTAGGGTGCCGGCGGTCCAGCTGGGTCCCGTGTTGGCGGGCCTGGACCGTTACAAAAATTCCTATCCTTCAGGATTGCACTTTTTGTAACGGTCCAGGCCCGCCAACACGGGACCCAACTGGACCGCCGGCACCCTCCCGGCCTAGGCCCGCCAACACGGGACCCAGCTGGCACCGGAAGGGTTCAGCCTAACCAGATGGTCTGCAGACCATGCACCCCAACCCCTCTCTGTCCCACCACAGGGCACAGCGGGTTGTTGGAGACCGTAGTCCCCCTTTTATGAGAATTGAGCCACTTAAGCGGCAGCGCGTGGACTTCCCAAGAGGTCACCCATCCCAGAATTGCTCCAGCCCGAGCATGCTTAACTATGGAGTACTTTCACTTCTCATCACCAATTGAGCTGCAAAGGGCTGATATATTCACTAAGCCACTTGATGACAGCAAGTGATAGTCTATAGGTATGTAGTCTAATTCACCTAGAGGGGGGTGAATAGGTCTCTTTGAATTTTACCTATTTATTTTTGCTAGCAAACAAAATAACAAGCACACACAGAAAACACACATGTGTTTATAGTGGTTCCCTAAGACAATGTGTCTATGGGTAGTCCACTTTCCATATACACCTTTCTAACAGTGTGTTAGACAAGTCCAACTCCTCCAATCTCAGCTCCTAGAGCTTACAACTTCGATCCCTCAGGATCTCTCGGGCTTGCTCCAAGCCCTACCTCGGGCCAACCAGCCTGAAGAGTAGTTTATATTCTCATTTTTTAGTATAATTTTACTAATATTTTAACATCAATTTATATAATTTATATTAATTACTCTAGAAAAATCATTTCTTTTTATATTTATGTATTAACATAAGTTTATTTTATATTGTCATGTTTTCTAGACAATTTAAGAGAAATTTGCAAGTACGTGCCCAAGGTTGTTGGATCTGTAGGCGCCCTAAGAGGGGGGGTGAATAAGTGTTTTGGAAAACTTTAATATTTAATAAAAATCTTTAGTCATTTTATTTGAATAAGAGTGAATCAAAAGTAAAGAGCTAGAAATTAGAAATGAAATCAATTTTACTAAATAAGAAAAGACATGATTATCATTTATAAAATTGATTACAAAAACTAATTTCAATGACGCTAGAAATCAAGGCGAAATATGAAAGACACTTTTCATTTTCTATACTGACTCGTATCCCCACGAACTGGTTGGCTTTAACTGATCTCTCCCCAGATACGGCCTCAAGCCGCTCTAGCCTTCCTATCCCCAAAAAGGCCTCGAGCACCCCCTAGATCTACACCCTAGACCTAGTCGCCAACACGAGGCGAATTACTCCCTAAGTCCTACCCATACCTAGTCGCCAACACGAGGCGAATTCACGAACCGATTACAAAGATAAAAATAAAAGACAAATACAAAAGACAAATATAAAACTCCCTATGAGGTAATCTGAAGGAGACGCCGAAGAATCGCTGAAGATCGTTGAAGTCCAAGCATGTGTTCCTTGCATTGAGTTAGCATGTTGATCCAAGCCTCCTTCGATTCCTCCTTTTGAATTTGTGTGGGAGATGATGATCTGGAAAAATACGGCACTCAAGGAGTTTCTGAAGTACTGGAATAGGGCTCTTGGCAATCAAGTGTTGGAGAAGACAAAATCCACCTTTGTATAGGACTGGAAGCTAACGCCGGCATTAAGAGTTAGCGTCGTGCGTTGACTCAGTATAGAAAAAACTTGATGGCTCGGATCTTCAAAACAGGAAGGAGATTCTGCATCTTTGGAAACTTTCATTTTAGGCAACCTTAACGATTGCGTTGACTCTAACATCGGGCGTTGAGTCAAATCATTCCCAAAATGCTCCAGCAATCACGGCAACTTCCCTCCATTCATTTTGCATCTTGGCGGGAACAAAAGTTAACGCCGGCATTAAGAGTTAACACTGGGCGTTGGGTCAAATCATTCCTAAATTGCTCCTTCAATCATGGATGCATTCCTCCTTACCATAATCAATGATTGTTAATGCCAGCGTTAAGTCCTAACGCCTGGCGTTAAGCTTCTTTCTCTTTTTATTCAGTCGGCAAGCCATCCCGTCGATCGGCAAGCCATCCCATTGAATGGCAGACCATCTCGTCAATCGCTAATGCCCATCATTAAGACCTAACGCCTAGCTTTAGACATCTTTCAACCTTTCTGCTTGTGGATTGTACCAGACCAATATTGCAGCAACCTGGTGTCATATTTGTTCAAACCTGCATGCTAAAAACACAATGGCAAATAAGATCAAATACAAGTAGGATTTGTTACTCTCAAATCAAAGGAATGCGGAAAACCATGTTCCAACAATCTCCCCCTTTTGATAATAACAAATCCAATAGAGATAAATCATATTCATATATAAGATATGTGTTTTATAAGGATATATGACACTAAGCAATCATAGAGATAATAATAAGAGTTATAGTTCATTTAACCTTGTGCTCACCCTACTTAAGTGCTCCCCCTACTTAAGTGCTCCCCCTTAGTGTATGCACCCATAAACTAGATTCATACTCCCCCTTAATCTAGTGAATCCTACTCCTTGTGATTTATCAATTTATTCTCCCACTTTTGTTATTAGCAAAAGTGGGTGAAGTGTAAAAAAAAAGAGGGCAAAAGGCAGAACATAACTAAGAGAGGAAGTAAGAGTTTTGTTTTAACATAAGTAAAATCATGATCGAGCTAAGGGAGAGAGTGGCACGGCTGAAAAATATATGACAAGCGTGAAAGAACATCATTCCATGATTTTACCAAATGAATTCTACCACTTGCTTTTCAAATTAATTTTTAAGAAGAATACTACTTGTTGAAAGAGATGCAATATTGTGTGACAAGCACAAGTGAAGAAAAAACCTTAGAAGTAAGCATGAGAAAGCATGGTAAAAAGATAAATGATCAAATTAGAAATGCGGAAAAACAAAGTAACTAAGATTAACATTTTTGTAATAGTTTGACCATTCCAACAATATGTATATCCAGACTCTTCACATTTGAGCATTTTATCTTTGAAAATTTTCATAACTAATAGGCAAGCATGATTTAACATATTCAAAAAGATAATAGCTATAATGTAACCAATTCGTATTTCAAGTAAAGAAAATATTGTAGAAATCATGCATGGCAATCTAGTGCTTTTACTTAAGGTTTTAGAGAATTATGTAATGTTGCATTAGGATCCAATTCTCATGAGTATAAGCTTTTTGAAAATCAATGATATGTGCATAAGGTGTTTTGAGAAAAGTATACCAGTGAAATAATCAAAACACATATCATATGTAATGAAATAGTAATAACAACATTAAGAATGTAATCTTATAATTACTTTCACACATCATATTTACAATAAAATTTCAAAGCACAAAACATAAGTACAACAACCAAGGTGCTTCGCCCACACAATGCTCATTAAGAATTATCGGGGAGCGAAGTATTGCTTGGGGGATCACATAAGAATTTGTATACAAATTTTATTTTAGTAATCCGGTGTACAAATATAAGTGATAAAAAAGAAATATGTTTGCACAAGACACTTTACAATTCTTTCCAAGGTGCTCAACCTCATAGTGCTCATTAAGACTTATCAGGAGAGTGAGTAGTGCTTGGTGGAGTTATCTTTGGCATATTATTTCATTCTTATTTTTGTTTGGGCCAAAGGACTCTGAATTCACTCTTTGTTGCAAACATTAATATTATGAAAATAACACTTCTATGTATGCAAGAAATTTATTTTTGAAAGACAGTATAGGTAATTTAGACATACAATCTTAATGTGTTAAAATGATTACACTATACAATCATGCAAGAAAAATATTATGAGCACATGTAGATTACCAAAATAGTGAGTGTATAAGTCATTGATTAACATAAAGTATTACTCATACTTAGAGGCATGCTAGGCAATCATACACAATTATCAATAGACAATTTCATTACACATAATCAGATTAAGGTCAAGGCATGACAAGAACAATGTTTAGAAAATTTGAAATTAGAATTAGACATTGAAGAAGATCTTGATGTGTATGCATAATCAATTTTGACCATTTGAAACAAAAATGACTAAGATGTATGCTCTTGTGAAGTCTTATAGGCAAACCATAGTTTTTTTGCGAATATTTAAAGTAAAATACATAACAAAAACATATGTTTGATTATTTTGAGTTATTTGTATTTTTTGTATTTTGGAGTAAAATTAATAAATTAAGAATAAAATAATTTGAGATCAGACAAAATAAACTAAGAAAATCAATAAAAAAAATACCAGAAATACGCTAAAGAAAGCAGAATTGTAATTTGTTTAAAAAGGCTAACGCCCAAACAGTACTCTATTTTTTGAGATTTTAAAAAAAATTTCTTTGGAATGGGTAGTATGTATATTGACCTTCTTAGTGTAGAAATTTCAGAGAAGTTAGAAATGGTTAGAAGGCTATTTAAGCATGTTTTATTTGTTCAAAAATGATTTTTATATTTTTTATTTGGTTTTCTTATATTTGTGTTTTACAAGATCATTATAGCTCAAAAATGATGAAATATGCAAAACACAAGATAAGCATGTTCGATCAAACCAATAATGCATGAATAATATACTCATAAAGAGTGTATGCAATATATATGATATATGTATGTCCTAGATTATAAATGCCTAACTATATGTCTACATGATAGCCCCGTACTAAGTGACGGATGGGCATGAGGAGTTGCACACATGCCGTAGGATGGGGTTTTAATCCCATATGCAAACACTAGAGAATGCTCAACCTATCACTCTTTCCCTCGCTACCTCGCAAGGCCCAACTGGAACCCTCCCTGGTTAAGGACAAGACATGACTTAGAGGTTAGGTATTCTAATGCACACAATCATACGCCCTCGCTATTGTGAGACACATAATGTGGGTGAATAATCATGGACATCCTAAGTATTTTGTATTATGGAAACAATTTGTAAACTATGGCTTTTTATGGGAGATTGATTTCTAATTATATTTTAAAGCAACATAGTTATTATGAGTTTTAACTTTTAATTATTCTACTTTAAGATGGATTCATTATGGCATTATTAGACAAGTAGCATGAATGATAATATTTAATTAGTTGATAAAACTAGAATGATGAGTTTGAATGCTGATGATGTTGCATGTATTCAATACATAGAATTTCAATTTATAGACTTAGAATGAATTGATGAAAGTTGGTTCTAGGGTCTACATAGAGATGAGATACATGCACATAAATTAACTAATTTATGATAATGATCATAACCATATGTTGGAAGCAAATATGATATTTTGTAGTTATGTTTAATATTTGAATTTAAAAGATCTTTTGATTTTGCATGATCATTAATTTTATCACATTGAAATTTAGGTACTTATGATTAATTATTATTCATAATGAGGTAGGTGAAGTATGTGAAACCATTCATATTCAACCTTTTCAAACTATCATAGACAAAGATTATAAGGTGAATAATGACTATAATGAGAAAATATTTTTGGTTATTTTGAAAAGTTTTTGTAAATTTTCACTTTGAATTTTTTATTATTAACCACAACATATATATATATATATATAATTTTCTTGACATTCAAACTTTCATAGTTCTATTTTTCTTTCGCATAACATGGCATGATATAACTAGCATAGACATTTTATAGTGAGTGATGATGCTAGATGAAAAATTATGATAACAAGGTGTAATAATATGTGAAGCATATAATAGATTTGCATATATTCAACATGGAGCTTCAACCTAACTATTTATAGACCTAGAATGATGTGATTTAATCTTGTGAGTTGTTTTCAATAGGTATAAGGTTGATTCTAAGGTCATTGGAATGGTACTTAGGAGCATGTGATGTACAATCCTTTAAAAAAATGCCGAAAAAGGAAAAACTAGATAACTTCTAAATAGAGTTGAGTTTTGGCAGTTTTGAGGGTCGAAATGAACTCAAACGAGAAAAGCTCATTTGCCATTGAATAAATCTTCTCGACCTCGTTCCGAAAAGTTATTATGGGTGAAAATCGGACAAGCGGATCAAAACTTATGATCGTTTGAAGTTTGTATCAAAATCTTGCATATTTTTGTAAATTTAATTTTGGTTTTTGTTTAAAAACATATGATTTTTGCAATTTTTCAATTCCAATTTTTCATGATTATGATTAAACATATTAGGGGCTATTACAATGACACAAATATATTAAATACATAAGCAAAACTTGCACATTTTGTAAGTTTAGCCTAAGACCCCTAAAATACCTTTTAAATCCATTTCGACAATTATTTCATTAGTCTTAATAATATCATATGACAAATTTAGAGTTTGATTTATGATGATATGGGACTTTTATAGGTAATGGATTTAGAGGAATAAAACAAAAAGGATTAGTAGATCACTTGAAAAATGATATGACTGTTTATTCAATTTTATTCAATTTGTTTTATTAATGAACTTTGGCTTAATATGAGAAAGTCATATCACAAGTTATGTAAAGTAATCATACCATGTTGGTTCAACAAAAAGTAAATTAACAAACAAGGGGAAGGTTTAGCATATCATGAAGTAGAGTAATGATATTTCATTTGTACTCGATTTCTACTTCATGCGAATGATAGGACACTAACAAATGAGAGATTTTGGTATCCAAAGAGGATCGGGTGAGGTTGTTCCTTTGGGTACCCAAATACATCGTGTTTGCTTTTGGGGAGATATTGATGAATCGACCCTTTTGAGTGGAATTAGTACTTCATGTTTAGCTTTGGGCCTCCATTCAAATCTTGGTTTAATATTATTTGTATGCATCAAATTTCCATTATGATTGTCTTTATTTTGAAGAGTATAATTGTAATGATGATTGAAAATATTTTTCATAGGAAATTTGTGCACTTCTATTTTTAAGTTGGGAGAAGAATGATTTTGTAAATAATAGTGATTGGGATTTTAATTTACAAATACTTTGTGTTCCTTACTCCCATTTTTAGGTTTAGTCAAGACATTCATATTCAACTTGTTTTTAGATATTACTTGATATTGTGAATTTATGTTTTGAGAATTTGTCTTTACGATTTCCTTAAGCAAGTTGATTTTAGTTTTTAATTCATTATTCTTAATTTTTAAATTATGTCTAGCTTTATTATAAGCTATTGTGCTGTTTTTAAGAGTGTTAACAATTGAATCAATATGATTTTGATAGTTATTTCTATATTCCTCAAATGTTTCATCCATTTCTTTAATTTCAATTTTATAGTCTTTACATGTAGCACAATCACTTTTTAAAGTTGAATTTTCTAAAGACAATTTTTCATTATGTTCTTTTACAAAATGAAGTTTCTTTTCAAGTTCCTAGTATTTTCGTTTAAATCATTAAATTATATACACGAAGTAAAATTTTCAATTAAAGAGACATGGGTAGAACTAGATAAATTAGAATTTGATTCTTCATTAATTTTTGCTTTTAAATTTTTATTTTCTAAGCGCAATTTGGAATTAGCATTTTTTTATTTCTTAATTTTGCGCTTTGTTATTTGTAGCAATTGTAATGTAGAAATAGAATTACACACAATAAGAGATTTTGATTTCCTTACACCTGATGAGTCCTATTTATATACACTTTTATGGACTCATCCGGGATAGCTTTCTCGCATATGCACTTCACTTTTAGTTCATTATTGCTTATATTTCGCTTGAACACATTTCTTCACAAAGTGCACTCTTTGGTCCCGTTTTGGTGTGCAATTGCGCGCTTTATTGATGGGGTTAAGCACATGATGCTCCCCAACCCTTTTTCTGTATTTGGATTAAGCTGGAAGGGTATTTCCTGCTGTGTAATTGCTATTTGGTGTTGTGCAGGTGGGTAGAACATCCATTCTGCCCAGATTTCATGTCTGCATGAATCGCACGGTCGTGCATTTTCTTGACGCACGGTCGGCTGCGATCGTGCGCTCTCATCTATGGCCCAAAGTAGCATTCTTAATTTAGTCGTGCGTTTTTACGCACGGTCGGCTTTGATCGTGCGTGAGTAAAATGCACGGGCGCGCTCTGGGTCATCTTCCTGGTGTTATTCTTAATTAATATCGCACGGTTCACGCACGGTTCACGCACGGTCGTGCGTTCGACCATGCGTGACCAATTTCTGACCAGTTTTCTATTTAAGCTACAGAATCCGCCCTAATCGGATCGATCTTCTTTCCCACGTCCAAGAGCTCCAGTTTCGCCCATTTCGCCGCTCCATCATCGCCCACCTTCGGGAGGAGCTCCGGCCACCATTCTCTTGCAAATCTCAAGCCGGAGCATCCTCTAGTCCTCCTCCATTGTTCGTGCACCTCCAAAGCTCCATTTTGAGGGATTCAGTGTTGCACTTGTGAGGTTCTCCGGTGAGATCGTGGCCAAAGAAGATTGACGGAGAAGACGGGTATAATAGAAGAAGGTGACAGCTCTTCCGGACCCCGGACGGCAGTTAGAGCCCGAGCTCGGACAAGGATTGACAACCCTAGATTCCGGTCATGAACCTCCGATGAGTCTCTGTGCTTTGGTTGTAATCTCAACCCCCTTTATATTGTAGTGCTGTTTTCATTTATCTTTTGGGTGTATGAACAATGTTTGTTAAACCTTGTTATGTTATTCAATATTTCATGTCTATGTGAAATCATTATGTGTGGTTTATGCAAGTGAGGAGCGCCCCATTCCATCCTCCATCCCGCCGTCATGTTCGTGTGCCGCACTAGCAATTGCTATTGGCGTGCTTATTGACGAGGTGCTTGAGACCCTCACTCCATCTGCAAGCCTACTCTTCCATCCGCCTAGTGAAGCGTGGCATAGCGGCCCGTGTAATCCATTCGCCTAATGAAGCAGTGCGCTCAAGGCCTGCATAGTTCGATTCCGCTTGCCTACTCGTCCATCCGCCCTTGCGAAGTAGTGCGTTCAAGGCCTACGTAGTTTTCCATCCCACCTGGTGAAGCATTGCATAGCGACATTGCATAGGAGTAGTTGATTTACCTCTTTTACTTTATTTTCCACAAACCAAATCACCCCCTTTTCGCATCCATCCGACCTAAAGGACTTCAATCTCAAGTGTTGGGGAAATGATTTATCTTAACCCCTAGAAATGAGTAGAATATGTATTCTCAGAGTGAAAAATTAGTTTAAGTAAATATGCGTCGAATATTAATCGACGCAACGTCGAAGTGTAGTTGACGTATCTCTCATACTGAGTCGAAGTAACTCTAAACAGAATTCGACGTAACCAAAGTCGACGTAACTCTGATTTCTAGTCAACGCACCCAGTAAAGTCGACGCTCCTTCCATATTTTCTTCTCGACGTCTAGCCAGGCTGAAATCGACGCTTACGTCGAATAGTAATCGACGCACATCGATTTCTGTGACAGATTCAAAAACACGCCAGATCTCTTTCCTTCTTTCTGTAGATCTGAATTTTATGGAATTATATTATTCTTTTCTAGCCGTTCTGAATCAGTCTTTCCTTCTAAATGATTCTTGGCTAATTTGATTAAGATTATTATGGACATTATTTGAAAATAGAATGATCTCTTTCCTTCTACAGATATAATGATTATGGAAACTTTTCTCTCTTACTATTTCTCTGACTGCTAATTGATTATTCTCCTATAACAATATTTTTGAATAAACAGAGCTATAAATACAGAAGGAGGTCGGAAAAGAATAAGAGCAAGTGATCCACTCCATTCCAAAAAAAAAGAGGAAAAGCTCCCAAGAGAGAAGAGAAAATTGAGAAAAGTGAAAGAGTGTTGCAGCAAGAAAAAGCCTTCTTCTTCTTCTACTACCTTCTGAAGTCATACTGTTGCAAATTTCTGAAAGCTCTCACAGAAAGAGAGAAAGGCCTACAATCTTCTTCTCACTATAGAAGAGAGATTACATTCACTATACTTGTGCTTCTAATCTTCTTGCTAGGAAGAAGATTCCTTCTTGCATAAATTGTTTCTTATTCTTGTTCTTCTTCTTGTTCTTATTTTTCTTCTTCTTCTCATTCATATCCTTATTTTAAATTTCAATTGTGTAAAAGAGTTTTAAGAATCTCTCTTCAAAAAATTCAGTTGTCGTGGTTCTAAGAGTCTCCTTATCAAAAGACTCAGGCTGGTTCTAAGAGTCCCCTTATCAAAAGACTCAGTACAAGATAGTGAATTCCTACCAAGGGGGTAGAAGAGTGGACTACCCAAAGTTTGGGGAACCACTATATTTCTTTGTGTTGTGCTGTGATTTTCTTTTTGCTATTTCTTTTTTTATTTGCTTAATTCTTGTTTGTGTGTGAGAAGCTTAAATCTGTGAATATTACATATATATATATATTTGTTAACTTTGCACAAAATATTTTTAAATCTCTATTCACCCCCCCCCCCCTAGAGAATTCTAGTGAGGTTAACTGTGCACTTTCAATTGGTATCAAAGGGAGGTTGATCAAAAAGGGGTAACTCCTTGATCAAAAAGATCCTACCTTATATATATATATATATATATATATATATATTTCTAAATTTTTTTATGGCACAAATCAAAGATTATGCTTCCACCAGACCACCAATGTGCAATCTTGAAAAGTTTGCAGTTTGGAAAACAAGAATTAGGATCTATATGAATTCTATTGATGAAGAATTGTTTAATGTTATTTTGACAGGTCCTCCCAAGCCTTATAGAAAGGACTCAAGTGGTAAAGTGACTCAAACACTTGTCCCAAGAGCTGAGTGGACAGATGATGAGAAGAAGGCAAGAGCATGTGATGCAAAAGCTGTAAACATTCTTGTCTCAACCCTCTCAGATGAAATCTTTCAAAAGGTGGTTGACTGTGAATCAGCCAAAGAAATCTGGGAGGCTCTTACAAAGATAGTAGAAGGAAGTGCTGATGAAAGGAAAGATAGGAAGGCTCTATTGATCTCTCAATATGAGAACTTTCAAAAGAAGAATGAAGAAAGTATATCTGAGATGTATGACAGATTCAGTCTGATCATCAATCAATTAAGGAACTTGGATAGAGAGATCTCTCTCACAGAGATCAATGACAAATTATTAATGAGTCTCCCAAGTTCATGGGACTCAAGAATATGGGCAATAAGAGATACAAGAGGACAAAAGGAAATCTCAACAGATGCCCTCTTAGGAAAACTCAAATCCTATGAGCAACTATTGAAAACCAGAGAAGAGAAGGAAAGAAGGGAAAACACTCCAACCTCTTCAAAAGATAGAAACATTGCATTAAAAGCAACAGAAGAAGAAACCCTTGTTACTAAAGAAGAATTATTCAATCTCCTGGCCAGAAGATTCAAGAAATGGGTCAGGACAGATGGGTCTAGAAGAAGAGAGTCAAAACCAAGGTATGATAAGACTCCTACTAAAGAAATTGTTTGTTATTCCTGCAGGAAAACTGGACATATTGCTCCAAAATGTCCAGAAAATGCTGAGAAAAAGAAAGATCAGAAAAAAAAGATCTCAAGAGAAAGGAGAAGAAGAAAGAAAGAGGCCTCATTGCAGAAGCTTGGAGTGAAACAGATTCTGAAGATAGCACCTCATCTAAAAGTGACAATGAAAAGTCTAAGCAAGAAGACCTATGCTTAATGGCTCTTGGAAGCTTAGAAAAAGAATGTGTTGCTGAATCATGGAGTGAAACATGATCAGAAGGAAGCATCTCTTCTGAAGATGAAAAAGAAAATTCAACAACAAAAGCAAATAGCCTTATTCTCATAGAGGAATCTGAGGATAAGGATGAGGTAAGCATTTTTGATGAAATAGATTTTCTATGTGATGATTTCAAAAATGATTTTAAAGGATTATGTTTAGATCAACTAAAAGCTAAACAAGAAATTAAGGATCTAAAAGAACAAATTAATATGAGAAAAATAGAGGATACATATTCAAAAAATAATGAACTAAGGTGTGAAATCTATAAAACAGAAAAGGAAATAAAAAGTGCTAAAATAGAAAATCAACTCCTTAAGAATAAGGTATCCCAGGCAAAAGCTTTTGAAGAATCTATAAAAGTCAGAAGCCAAACACTTAAAGAAATCACTAAAAAACAAACAATCAGACATAAGAATCTGGGGCTAGGGGCTGATCCTTCAACCAGTTCAATACCATCTACAAAACCTGCTTGGATGAGCCCTGTTAAATTTACTAAACCCATCAAATCAACAAACTTAGAAGAAGACTCACAAAATAAAGAAGAAGACTTCACCTTCAAGGAGATAAACCATTTTGATGAAACATCATACTATTCAGATGAAGACTCTCAAACTCCTTCTGAGAAGGCAACTAGACCAAAAGGAACAATTCATAAAGAAATAAATCTCCAACCAGAAAAAGGGAAAAATAAAATCTGTGAAGACACAATTGCGTCGACTTCATATCGACGTATGAATGATAGTACGTCAAATTCTACTTGACGCAATCTCTCAGATGCTTCGACCTCAAATCGACGCATGAATAAAATTACGTCAACTTACAATCGACGCAACTACTTCCATGCATCGATTCCGGATCAATGCAATCTAGAGAAAGCGCCGAATATATATCAACGCAACTCTCAACATACGTCGAATAGATATCGACGCATAAAACCTCAGAGCAACTTAAATATAGGACATATCTATCCTTCAAAAATTTTCTATCTTAACCCCCATTCAGGACCCATTCATCCTGATCAAAATTTCTATCCACGTCAAAACTTTTATCCTAATCAACAACTCTATCCTAATCAACACCTATATCCCTCTCTAAACTCAAATTCCCATAATCTAAAGACAATCAGGTGTTATATCTGTAATAAAACTGGCCACATTGCCAAACAATGTTGGCACAATCAATCCAATTGTCTATAAAATTAGTCCAAGGCTGACTTAGAAAACCTTAGGATTAGGAAGAAATAATCTCTCAAGAAAAACTTAGAATTTTCAAGACAAAATAAAAGTCACGTCGATTTCTTAATCGACGCATCGTCGATAGGAAACCTTAACATCTCAATTCAGACTGTACCGACGCATACATCGACTTC
The DNA here is from genome assembly GCA_033032865.1 of Dactylorhiza incarnata. Taxonomy (NCBI): domain Eukaryota; kingdom Viridiplantae; phylum Streptophyta; class Magnoliopsida; order Asparagales; family Orchidaceae; genus Dactylorhiza; species Dactylorhiza incarnata. Next base: position 15,594,451 of record JAWHQI010000033.1, on the reverse strand, counting down.
CACTCGACGCAATGTCAACTTCATGAAAAAGAGCAGCAATACTAAAATATTTTCGGTCACATCTACTGTAGTACCGAATAAACCTCGAGTTGTGTCTCGTTTCGACGTTTTACCTAACTCAAATAAACTCTTCAGTTAGAAATCTGCACGCTCTCTGCATCTCTCATCCTTCTCACTTCTCAGTCCATCCATCTCTTCCTCTCTCTTTCACTGACCAAAATGGCTCTCAAGATCAACTCTGGTTTCGATATTGATCTTGATTCCTTCCAAGCCGCCGCCAAAAATTACAAGAGCATCATAGCTCTTTTCACTGAAGCCGGTCTAAACAAACTCATTTCAACAAGATGCAGACTCTTGGAAATAGAACTCACTGAGTTGATGAATCATGTTCAGATATCTGAACAAGGAGAGATTATAGGAACAATACATGAAACACCTGTCTCAATCTCTGCAGAACATCTTAGGGACTCCTTTGATCTTCCATCAGATAGTGAACCTGTGGAACTCACCCCTGAGGAAATCAAAAACTTATTAATCACCATGAAATTCTCCAGAGATAGACCAATCAACTTGAAGAAAATAGACTTCTCTGATGAATATAGGCTCTTGGCAGACATAGTAGGAAAAATACTACTATGCAAAATCTCTGCCCATAATGTAGTGCCCAAGCAGCAACTGAACATTATGGGGGCCCTTGTGCTGAAAAAGAAGATACACTGGGGCAGCTGCTTACTGAAGATGATAGGCTACAAATATTCTCATAAAGAGAATGCCTACATGCGGATCATGAGTTAGGTACTCCTTCACTCCTTCCCTGACCTATGTAGGTCAAAAGGAATTCCCATTCCTCCTGGAAAAAGGATGTCCATAGCCCTCTTTTTCAAAATGGACCAGGCAAATCCCCAAGCCTGGTTCCATTCCTGAAAGGACTCCCTCTCCTCCTAATTCTCCTGTGCATTCATCTTCACCTCCTCCTCCACATACAGACATCTCTTCCCTACCAACATCATCCACACCAATAGTTTCCACTACCCTCACACCTCCTACCTTAACTACATCTTCACATTCACCAATTTAATCACCACCTCTTCCTCCTCCTACTATCACATCCTCTCTACCTACATCATCTCCCATACCTCATATATCAACAATCACTTCTACACCTTCATCCCCTCCACCAACACACCTTGAACCATCTCCATCCACTGAAACTCTCATCACTCAGTGTATCCAGTCAGCAGCCCAAAGATTTCAAGAAATGCTGGATGGACACTGCCTTCAAATTCACTCCTCTATCAGGCACATGCAAACCCAATTGGATGGGGTAAATGCCTCTGTGCAAGTACTCAAAACCTCTGTGTCTTCATCTAAGGTTACTAAATCATTCTTAACCTCCTTGGCTAAGAAGGTCAAGAAGGGGGAGAAGTTAGATGAAGAGCAGCTCTCCAGTCACAAATCTCACTCACACAACTCCTCTCCAACATCAAAATCTGATAGTCTTGCTCTGCTTAAGACCATTGGGAATGAAATAGTACCTGAGCTACATACTACAGAACAAATAACAGATGTACTTTCTATAGCAAGAGAAGCTGAACAACAAGTAGTTCTCTTTCAAGGGGAGGAAAGTAGAGTAGAGAAAGAAGTTGAAATGGAAGCTGAAGTTGAAAGGGAAGCTGAGGCTGAAGGAGTGGCTGAAAGTGAGAAAGACAAAGAAGATGAGGCTCAGGGGGAGCCAGATGATGTCATAGCTGAAGCTGGAGGTGGGAAAGAAGCTGAAGAAGCAGAAATAGAAAGTGTAAAGGAAGTTCCATCTCAGGGGGAGCAGACTACTTTGACTCAGGAGGAGTTGAATGAACATCCTGCTACAACCTCTATAAAAAGACCTGATCTCCCTTTAGTATTCTCCAGGAAGAGAAAAACTCCTCCTACTCCTCCTGAGTGATATTTTGAACAATTTTGATATACTCTATTAATGCTTAAGTGCTGATGATTTCTTTTTCCATTTTCTTCTGATTACCTAATATATCTCTTTTCTATAAATATGCTTTGATGTGTTGATTAAAAGTTGATAAAATTTCTCTCTGAATAGGGTTAAGACAAATAGGGGGAGATTGTTGGGGAAATGATTTATCTTAACCCCTAGAAATGAGTAGAATATGTATTCTCAGAGTGAAAAATTAGTTTAAGTAAATATGCGTCGAATAGTAATCGACGCAACGCCGAAGTGTAGTTGACGTATCTCTCATACTGAGTCGAAGTAACTCTAAACAGAATTCGACGTAACCAAAGTCGACGTAACTCTGATTTCTAGTCGACGCACCCAGTAAAGTCGATGCACCTCAGTCGACGCTCCTTCCATATTTTCTTCTCAATGTCTAGCCAGGCTGAAATCGACTCTTACGTCGAATAGTAATCGACGCACGTCGATTTCTGTGACAGATTCAAAAACACGCCAGATCTCTTTCCTTCTTTCTGTAGATCTGAATTTTATGGAATTATATTATTCTTTTCTAGCCGTTCTGAATCAGTCTTTCCTTCTAAATGATTCTTGGCTAATTTGATTAAGATTATTATGGACATTATTTGAAAATAGAATGATCTCTTTCCTTCTTACAGATATAATGATTATGGAAACTTTTCTCTCTTACTATTTCTCTAACTGTTAATTGATTATTCTCCTATAGCAATATTTTTGAATAAACAGAGCTATAAATACAGAAGGAAGTTGGCAAAGAATAAGAGCAAGTGATCCACTCCATTACAAAAAAAGAGAGGAAAAGCTCCCAAGAGAGAAGAGAAAATTGAGAAAAGTGAAAGAGTGTTGCAGCAAGAAAAAGCCTTCTTCTTCTTCTACTACCTTCTGAAGTCATACTGCTGTAAATTTCTGAAAGCTCTCACTGAAAAAGAGAAAGGCCTACAATCTCCTTCTCACTATAGAAGAGAGATTACATTCACTACACTTGTGCTTCTAATCTTCTTGCTAGGAAGAAGATTCCTTCTTGCATAAATTGTTTCTTATTCTTGTTCTTCTTCTTGTTCTGATTTTTCTTCTTCTTCTCATTCATATCCTTATTTCAAATTTCAATTGTGTAAAAGAGTTTTAAGAATCTCTCTTCAAAAAATTCAGTTGTAGTAGTTCTAAGAGTCTCCTTATCAAAAGACTCAGGCTGGTTCTAAGAGTCTCCTTATCAAAAGACTCAGTACAAGATAGTGAATTCCTACTAAGGGGGTAGAAGAGTGGACTACCCAAAGTTTGGGGAACCACTATATTTCTTTGTGTTGTGCTTCGATTTTCTTTTTGCTATTTCTTTCTTTATTTGCTTTATTTTTGTTGGTGTGTGGGAAGCTTAAATCTGTGAATATTACACACATATATATATATATATTTGTTAACTTTGCACAAAATATTTTTAAATCTCTATTCACCCCCCCCCCCCCCCCCACCCCCCTCTAGAGAATTCTAGTGAGGTTAACTGTGCACTTTCATCAAGTCCTTCCTCAATAGTTAACTCCACCTTATTGTGTTCCTTCGAGATCGATACTTGGGGTTCACTTCCACATTTTATATTACTTGAACGATCGGTACACTGCCGTTTCGTACCGCAGTCTTGCTACCGCCTATCGCGGTGTGCTAAGATTTGTGCATCAACAGCGCTTATGGATGATGCGATATTTGAATATATTGTTCCTTTCTCTTTTTCATCTTCCACATCCAAACAGGAGTTTCCATCATCCCTTCCGCTTGATGTGCCTTTCATGGATCCATCATGTGAGGAGCCTTTTTGAACTTTTGTTCAAGTTTGTATGTTCTCCAAGTCTTGCATTTGTTCCATACCTGCAGAAGGAGAATCATAAGTTCTTTCAAGAAAACTCCAAATTTCATATGCAGTAGGTAAATTATAAATAAGTTTGAAAATATTTTGATCTAGCGCACAAAATAAACTATTTATAGATTTTGCATTTAAAACAATTTCGTTTCTAGTTAGTACACTTGGTGGCTTTTCAATAAAAAAATTACAAACTTTTTCATCTAAGGCTTTAAGAAACGTTTTCATTAATATTTTCCACCCTTTTATAATTTTTTCCAAAAATAAAGGTGGTGATAATACTTTTTCATTTATATTAAAATTTTCCCCACTAGTAGAAGCGAGATCATGATCAAGAGACGCCATTATTCTCAGTTGTTAAGACGATTAGGAATAACCTAGCTCTGATATAACTTGTTAGATCTGTAGGCGCCCTTAGAGGGGGATGAATAAGGGTTTTGGAAAACTTTAATATTTAATAGAAAACTTTTGTCATTTTATTTGAATAAGAGTGAATCAAAAGTAAAGAGCTAGAAATTAGAAATGAAATCAATTTTACTAAATAAGAAAAGACATGATTATCATTTATAAAATTGATTACAAAAACTGATTTCAATGACGCTAGAAATCAAGGCGAAATATGAAAGACTCTTTTCATTTTCTATACCAACTCGTATCCTCACGAACCGGTTGGCTTTAGCCGATATCTCCCCAGATACGGCCTCAAGCCGCTCTAGCCTTCCTATCCCCAGAAAGGCCTCGAGCACCCCCTAGATATACACCCTAGACCTAGTAGCTAACACAGGAGAATTACTTTCTAAGTCCTACCCAGACCTAGTCGCCAACACGAGGCGAATTCACGAACCGATTACAAAGATAAAAATAAAAGACAAATACAAAAGACAAATATAAAACTCCCTATGAGGTAATCTGAAGGAGACGTCGAAGAACCGCTGAAGATCGTTGAAGTCCAAGCGTGCGTTCTTTGCATTGAGTTAGCGTGTTGATCCAAGCCTCCTTCGATTCCTCTTTTGAATTTGTGTGGGAGATGATGATCTGGAAAATATGGCCCTCAAGGAGTTTCTGAAGTGCTAGAATAGGTCTCTTGGCAATCAGCTGTTGGAGAAGACGAAATCCACCTTTTTATAGGACTGGATGCTAACGTCGGCGTTAAGAGTTAACCCCGGGCGTTGACTCAGTATAGAAATAACTTGATGGCTTGGATCTTCAAAATAGGAAGGAGATTATGCATCTTTGGAAACTTTCATTTTAGGCAGCCTTAATGCTGGCGTTGACTCTAACGTCGGGCGTTGAGTCAAATCATTCCTAAAATGCTCCAGCAATCACGGCAACTTCCCTCCATTCATTTTGTATCTTGGCGGGAACAAAAGTTAACGCCGGCGTTAAGAGTTAACGACGGGCGTTGAGTCAAATCATTCCTAAATTGCTCCTTCAATCACGGTTGCTAACGCCCAGCGTTAAGACCTAATGCCTGGCGTTGGACATCTTTCAATCTTTCTGCTTGTGGATAGTACCAGACCAATATTACAGCAACCTGATGTCATATCTGTTCAAACCTGCATACTAAGAACATAATGGCAAACAAGATCAAATACAAGTAGGATTTGTTATTCTCAAATCAAAGGGATGCGGAAAACCATGTTCCAACAAAGGTCACGAGCGTGACCAAGGGAGTGACAGCCTAAGATGTGTTCCAGACCTGATGTTGCCACTCCGGGCAAACAAGACCAAGTGTCATGGCCGCAACCCGCCTCCAGCAGCCAGATCAGCATGCCACGCCATTTTAAAGTTGCACGCCCTCATTCACGGGCGTGACCGAGGGCGTGACATCCAGTACACTAGCGTGACCCAACCCACGCCACTTCCCGCCGAAGATTTCCCTCCAAGCTGCATTTTAAAGATTACACGCCCTTGGTCACGGGCATGACCAAGGGCATGACATGCACGTAACGCCTGCAGTAACTCCAGAAGGCGCCCTATCTGCACCAGCTTCACTCACGCCCCTTACACGCCCATGGTCACGGGCGTGACCGAGGGCGTGTAACCTCATTTTTTTCCTATTTAAAGATAGCTTCTCCAGATCTCAAGATACCTAATTTTCCACCCTTCTTGGGTCGAAACTCCTTCCCTCTGTCCCCTTTTGGGGCAGAATTCTTCTTACTTGTACTTTTTCTTAATTTTATTAGTTTAGATTTTATTTTCATGCAATTTCAATTACATACAATTTCAATTTATGCAATGTAGTCTTAGGATTTTATTTCATGTTATGCTTTCAATTTCTTGTATGCCCTTTCGATGTAATTCAATCTTCCCTTAATAAACATGTTATTTTCTTATTCTTTTGATCTCTTTTATTTTTATGTGTAGTGGATTAATATTTAGATCTTGAAAATTGCAAGCTTCGAATGAAATTTCTCGTTATTTTCTCTCTTTTCCTCCTTTAATTTATTCTTGATTTATCTTGATTTCTTATGTCTATGTATGGCTTCATATCTGTTTTTGAACTCTAGTTAGTCGAACCAGCTCATGCGTATGAATTGATCACTCATGAATAAAAAGAGTTGATCGCAACCCTCGAGAGAGGATGACAAAAGTCTTCTGAATATGAGTCAAATCCTATAGCGGGATTCACCTCGTAAAGCGAGTATTAGGTTATCGATTATAGAATGAGAATTCGGTTGATATTCCTAATCATAGTTGGGCATAGTCCTCGAGAGAGGTACATTCATAATTCGAGAATCTCCACGGTCAAGGATTGGACTAGAAGTTACAAACTTATCTTTTCTATTTCATTCAAAGTGCGCTTTTATCAAGATAGCTTTCTTTTCATAATTTTGAATTTTGAATTTAATTTTAAATTATCTCCTAAAATATTATTCGATAAGATAATAGTTTTGTTTTCCCGAAGTAAAAGTACTCGATAGACTCGTGTCTAATACGACCTTGATATGTTTTTCATATCCTATGTTATGAATGATAGGTATGCTTGCCTATCCGTTTATAATATAATTAAATCCCTAAATTTTACGTATCATAGCCCTACCACTCAGAGTGCTCCCACTCATACAGCTCAGAGATCCCCTTGACCTCCTACCTCAGGCCAATCAAGAATCCCTACTTCTCAGGCAAGATGCCCTACTGCTCTGGCTCAACAACCTTACAATCCTCAGGCTAAACAGCCCTACTACTCAGGTTCAACGACCCTACAATCTCAGGCACAGTGCCCTACAAGCTCAGAACAGTACAGTTCCTACAGTGAATAAATGTTAAGCATACAACATTAGACAGGACTGGAATGATGTCTTCTGTTATTCCTTCTCAGATGGTGCTTCTTTGAAACTTGGATGAATGTAAACTTCAGTCCTTGCTTCTTTCCGATCCTTCTATTCAGTAGAGGAGAAAGGATCACCTTGCACTTCTGAGTAGAAGAGCTATCTTCTCTCCTTGTGTCTCCTAGCTGATTCAGTAAGCAGGAGGAGGAGAGAACTTGATTTCCATCAATGGAACAATGATAATTGCTTTGTTCTTTTCAGCACACCTACCATTTTCTATGAAAGTTCCCTAAGAAGTTCTTTTATACTGCATTTGTCTTCAACGGCTCTGAAAAAGGCCCCTGACACTTTGGAAAAGGATAGAATGCTTTATCTCTCCTTTACAGCTGTTTGCGCCAAAAGCAGGTCGCGTCACTGTCTTCTTCCTGATTTGAATTTGTCTCAGCGGTTGGGCTGAGATAGTCTTCTGTCTCAGCGGTTGAGCTGCCTTTGTCTCTGCAGATCCGATGAGACAGTTTCTCTTCTCAGCAGATTTTGTCTAACTGAAGCTCAGCTGAGGCAGATCACTTCTCAGCGCCTCCTGGCCTCATCTCAGCGGTTCTGCTGAGACAGTGACTCCTTCTCAGCATTTTTGACAGTAAACCTCTGAACTTATTCTAATGTTTGGAATTTTTTAATCCTGCACATTCATGATGCAAAGTAGGGTTTATCAAATACAATATATACTTAATATTGTGAGTAATGCCTCTTCAAATCAAGGGAATATTGAGGGCAATATTCCCAACAATAAGTACAATTTCTTCATCAATGCATTGAGAATGCTTGGCAGAGCTCTCTAGGTCACATTTATTATATAGTAAAACCTATTTTCCTTAGAAAGGTATTGCTGAGAAAAATAGGAAAATGTTTGAGAAAAATATAAATAGTTATTCAGAGTTACATCGAATACAAATCGATGCACTATTGATTACTACTCGACGCCGCTTCGAGAGCTGTCTGGAATAGTTAATGGTTTAGGGTTTAGGGTTTTTAGGGGGGTCATGGTTGACTTTTTCTGCATAGATATTTTTCTGTTAAATTTCTACTGGACTGCATTATTGGATGCATGGTTCTATTGTTTTTTAGTTCATTACTTTGCCCCTTTCTGGATATTTATACATTAACTTCACATTCCCGGTCCATTGCAATGTTTAATCTGATATCCCCGCAGTTTAATCAATTGGGATGTAAACAATTTCCCTGCTCGAAAACATGGAGTTGAATTTAATCATATATTAGTTCTCATTTCTCAAAGGTATATTTTACTTTTTCAATTTTATTTAAGATGTGCACAATATAGTTTAATTCGTTAATTTGCTCATGAATGTTAATTACTTTTAACTAGGTTTCAATCATTGTGCTTTGTAAATTTTCATAGAGAAATTTTATTTAAAATGAACATCAAAGAACTTAGTTTGCAATAATATATTTTAAATAATTGAAAAAAAATATCAAAAATTTAATTTTTTTACTTGGTGCCCGAGTTGGATAAAAATCCTGGGTCCGCCACTCGACATCGAAGGGGTAAGACTCTACACCACAGTGCTTTTGTTGCTGCCACGGCTCGTGCTGGAGAACGACTCTGAACCCGATGTCGCAGATCCTCGATTCTTCTTCCTCATGTCAGGGGTGCCAGAAGTCCCCGAATTGGGGTCTGGCTGCATTTTTCCTTTCCGAATGATTTTTGCTGAGCATAGAAGATGCATGATTTTCACTTAAGAAATTGTTGCTCAAATCAACAGGCCAACAAGAGATGAAAGCAGAGGCCCAAATTGTTGCTGTTATTCATGATCAAGAGGTCGCCTATTTTTTCTCCTAATGAAGCCGCCACTCTTCAGATAACTGATTATATGAAAGTGTATTTTGAAGCATGTCCCGAGTTGCCACGAAATCTCACCGCTTAAACAATTGTCAGTGACTATATTAGTGATCGGAGATTCACGAGTTGGCTGGAGATTCCTCTATAAGAGAAATTTAGGTGCGCAACTCTCACCTAGAACTAGGTGGGAGAGAAATATAGCCGTATGATCTCAAATCGGACGGTATATAAAATACTGACAGTATTTATTATTTATAAATACAGGATTATTTAGGAAAATACAACCGTATGATCTTTGATCAACGGCTAGATGGGTTCCTCTCATAGGTGAGAGTAACTCACCTACAAATTTCTCTTCCTCTATTTGATCAAAATTCCAATATAAATCGTATGAAAAAACTTATCATTGGACTGCGAATAATCTATTAAAACATCTTATACCAATTGCCAAAAAAAGAACATAAATGATGCATCAGCCATTCAGCCCTGCATCACGCGCCTCCTAGGGTTTCTCTCGCCTCGTCCATACTCAGGTTCACAATAGAAACAAAGCACATAAATGTTCGCACGATGAGATCTACTCCGCGGGTTCACAACCCTTAATCTGAAGCCATTCCCGATCTCAAAAACCTCCCCTGTTCCGCCGGCTTGCTCCTCCTGTCTCCAGCCACCGGAATCCAGGATTTTCTGCATCTTCGGAGATTTCCGACCAACTGCTCACGACTCAGGTAGTTTTGTGTTCATCTTGCTTTGTTTTAACAGTTCTTGATACATTTTATATGTTCTTCATTCTGCCTATCATCCCCTTTTGAGTTCTCATTTTTTTGGCACCATTTTCGATCACGTTTGGTGATTTTACTTCGGGTTGAAAATGCGTGATACAAAATGTACTTATTAATGAAATCCCCTTTGGGCCCGTTCGTTTCGTAGGTTTTGATTGACAGGAATTAGTTTTGGCCGAAAACCTATGGCGCAGAGGTTTTGGAATTGGGCAAAACCAATTCCTGTGTTCGTTTGCAGGAAGGTTTTCAGTCACAGGAATTGAATATTTCAATATTCTTGTTCGGTTGCAGGATGGAATTCAGGGACTGGAATTGACAAAAATATCACAATAATATATGTAGACAACATACAATACCCGCTTTATTAAAAACTCATTGCAAGCCATACAAATTACTACGATCATATCAAACGTAGCTAAGACATACAAACTTCTACGACAATATCAAACTTAGCTAAGACATACAAACTTGATAGATAATGTTTGATACAAACGGATATCACAAAAATGAAATAGCGTCAATCGTAGAGTATCGTGTTGTGTCCTAATGCTTGGACAACTGTTTCTGCAATTTTTCATCATAATTGCAACGGCAACAGCAGATAAAGCGGCTACCACAGCTCTCTTTCTCATGGTGTCCATTCTTCTCTTCTTATGAAACTCGATAAGAGTATCCATCTATGAAACATAAAAAATAAATACACATATACATAACCAACACATATACACAACCACATATATACACAATCACACATACACACAACCACACATACACAATCACACACATATACTTACACAACCACACACAACATACAACCACACATACACAACCAACACATATACACAACCACACACAACATACAACCACACGAACATACAACCACATACAACATACACAGCCACAACCACAACCACATACATACACACATACACAACCACATACCCACACAACTACATACATATACACACACAAAATACACAACCATAAGAACACATACAAAGACACAACATACACACAACCATGTACACAACAAAGACACAACATACACACAACCATGTACACAAAAACACACACATCTATACAAAAAAAAATCCCCAATCTACACATACATATACACATACATACACATACATACACATACACACATCTACACAAAACACACAAACACATCTACACCAAAAAAAACACATCTACACAAAAATCTACACACAAAAAATCAAAACAAATATCTGAACAAAAAAATGCAAAGGAGAAAACTTACAACAGTGACTGCCGGAGAGGAGGAAGAGTGCTGGAGCCGGCCTGGAGCGAGGAAAACGTTGTAGGAAGCTTCTCCAAGCAGTGACCGCCGGAGAGGAGGAAGAAGGAGGTGACTTGCCGCCGGAAAACCTACAGAGGAGAAACCCTTCAGCCACCGGTAAAACACTGCGGAGGAGAAGACCTACAGCAGTCTGCGGGAGAGAAAACTTACCGGAGGAAGCTTGCTGGAGCCGGTCGGGAGCGAGGAAGAAGATCGCGCACGGGAGGGAGCGGAAAGGAACGCCGTCGCCAAGCCAAAATCTATCGCGGTAGAAGGAAAACCTAGCTGCCGGGCTCGGTTTTGAGGTGTGCGGTTTTTTGTAAAAACGAAAACCTATACGTTTTCAGCCAATGTCAATTCCGGGTCCAAAACATGGCATACGAACAGCGAAATTGGAATTGGGATACCCAATTTCAATTCCCTACTCCCAATTCCAGCAAAACGAACGGGCCCTTTGAGTTATTTTTTACCGCTTTTGATCCTTTTGCAAAATGTATCCTTCAAGAAGAATATTCATTCATGATTTCGATTTATTATTCATTATTTCCTTGCAACACCTCTGGAATCAAAGGGGGTGTGTCTGCTACATAGGAGAGCGCAGATGTTGTAGTCTTTTGTGACTCGTGTATACGAGAAATTGAGTTGGGCAAAGGAGAAATTGACTTCGGCAATTGACTGTTGCAATCATGGGCTCTGAGAACTGGAAGAAGGCCGATGGGAGGGTGGCTGGAGATTAGGGAGAAGAAGGGGAACAGAGTGGGAGACAGAAAGTTTTCATTAATCTCAATCATTTCCATTACAAGTCCTTCATCTTACATTTATAGGAATAAAAATAGGCAAATGTTATGTGCCTATTTTGGATATGTGCAGACTAATTTTACATGCATATCAACAATTTATAACTGCAGACCAAATTGTTACGTGCAAACCAAAATAAATTCATTGAAATGAATGTACTTTGGATTGTTCAAAATTTTCCACTGCTCATACAGATAATATACTAAAGTTGGCCAATGACACTAGTCAAAGGCACAGATATAAAATACTTTATATATTATATATTACATTTGGCCATTTGACTTTTCAAAGGATCATTCATGCAAATACTGTTCATCATCTTCCCAGTTTCGATTCTCTTTCTCTCCTGCAAGTTTTCTGGCGTTCCTGCGTTCCGCCGTCGCCACCTCTGCGGAGGGTTTTCCTCTTCTAACAACATCAACACATAAAACCCTAAACTATGTATAAATAAAATTAAAAAAACTCAAACCTACAGCTAACAATGGAGAGTAATGTCCATTAATACTGGATGCCTTCTGAAATGGAGAGTAGAATGTCCAAATGGATGCCTTCTCCAAGCATGTGCGGTCAGGAGAATGGTTTGCACCTAAAACGGATAGAATTTAATATCTGATATTTGTTTATTATTTTTAATTTAATCAGTTGGTTTGCGCCTATCTAAAATAGGTTTGCACGTAACATTTGCCTAAAAATATAGCTGTTATAAATTGTACCGTTGACCCAAATTACATTTAATTATAACAGTACAAGTGGCATGATCACGAGCGTGGCTTCTCCTTGGATTTTGCTTCACAGCCTCATGAACAACCGTGGGATTAATATATCTGGATCGCCGCAGGGCTTGATGTTCGCCGTCGGATCAGTTAGGATGTATGCTATCCGTTGATTTATATAATCGTAATATTGACCTATGATGGAGTATCGAACAAATCAAGAGACATGCTTGCATTAAACGGGAAAACAGATACATTCCGGCGTGGACGCCGGCCAAGATCTAGGAGGTTGGTTCCTCCTATGACCCCTCTCTCAAATGAGAGCCAAACTCTAATGATCAAAAGATAAAGAAACATTCTCATACTCACTCCTTATATAGGGAGGGGGGCTCAAATGACAATGGACATTAAATAATAATACTTAATTAATATTAATTAATTAATTAATACCAATTAATTACACTAATTAACTAAGGAGGTTTCCACATGCGCTCCTCGATAGTTTTGATGATGCGTGGCTCCTCTGGCGAGTGCGTGCGCGTAACAATTATTGATGGAGTATCGAACAAATCAAGAGACATGCTTGCATTAAACGGGAAAACGGATACAATCCGGTGTGGACGCCGGCCAAGATCTTGGAGGCTGGTTCCTCCTAAGACCCCTCTCTCAAATGAGAGTCAAACCCTAATGATCAAAAGATAAAGAAACACTCCCATACTCACTCCTTATATAGGGAGGGGGGCTCACATGACAATAGACATTAAATAATAATACTTAATTAATATTAATTAATTAATATGAATTAATTAATTAATACCAATTAATTACACTAATTAACTAAGGAGGTTTCCACATGCGCTCCTCGATAGTTTTGATGATGTGTGGCTCCTCCGGCGAGTGCGTGCGCGTAACAATATGCCGGTCTTGAAAATCGACCTTGTCCTCAAGGGCGAGTTCGAAATTTTTGTCGGGATCCTTCAAAATGTCAGCAGCGCGTATCGTCGAACGGAACGACGGCGGACTATTTTTGTTCTCGAAAAAGGGGGTGACGAGAGGTGCGGATAGAAGACGGGAGAGGAGTCCATGTGATCGGGCAAAGGGAAATAAAGGAAAGGAATAAAGTGATATTTGGCAGCTAGTGGGGGAGGGGGATAGCTGGCAGCATGGGAAAGAGGATTCTCGGGTGGGGTGCACGAGGGAGGCCGATGATAGCACGGCGGCCCTGCGGAAGTTGACAGAAACGGCAGGCGCGTGAGGGGCTCGAGAGGGAAAAGAGAGGGGTGCGTGTGAAGGGGGGTTTGCCGGTCTGGAGGTGTGTCGGGCGGGGGCGTCGAAGGCCATAGGCGGAGGCGCCTGCTTCAATCGTTGTTGCGGGGGCGCCTCTTGGCGGAAGTGGAGGTCGAGAGGTAGCGGCGCTGAGGGAGGAGGCAGGAACCTGTCCAGACGGCCCAGCTCTCGGCGGGTGGCTGGAACCAGGCCGCGGCCCCTCGTGGAAGAAGGTAGGGACTCCAACGGACCAGTGTTCCGTGTCGCCCGTGACGAGACACGGGAGGGAGCTGCCAATGTGGTGTTCTGGAGGCTGAGACGAGGCGGCGTTGCTGGAGCGGCGGTTGGCTGAAGCGGTGTGGGAGGTGCGACGGCGGCTGGTGCTGTCGGGATCGGGGTGACCAAGGCGCTGGTGGTGTCGTCTGCGGCTGCCGAACTCGGCGCGGGAGGAATGCAATCGTTTACCTCCAGTCGATTGAGCTGATCGTGGAGGCGCTGCGCGAGCGCGAGTATGTCGGCGAGCCTCGTTGTCTGCCGATCGAGCGTGGCACAGACGGAGATGGCAACGAGGCGGGTGTTCACCGTTGCTTGATCCCCGGCGGCTTGGAATGAGAGGACGGGGGCGGCAGTTCGGACCATTGATGGAGTATCGAACAAATCAAGAGACATGCTTGCATTAAACGGGAAAATGGATACAATCCGGCGCGGATGCCGGCCAAGATCTAGGAGGCTAGTTCCTCCTAAAACCCCTCTCTCAAATGAGAGCCAAACCCTAATGATCAAAAGATAAAGAAACACTCTCATACTCGCTCCTTATATAGGGAGGGGGGCTCACATGACAATAGACATTAAATAATAATACTTAATTAATATTAATTAATTAGTATGAATTAATTAATTAATACCAATTAATTACACTAATTAACTAAGGAGGTTTCCACATGCGCTCCTCGATAGTTTTGATGATGCGTGGCTCCTCCGGCGAGTGCGTGCGCATAACAACCTACTACACACTTCAGTAAGAACGATTCTATAAATCTATTTGTAGATTTCCAAGCTCAAACTGGTTTATTGTATGTTGTGCAGCTAAATAGTAAATGACATCAACGGAAAAGATAATGAAAATTATAAATTTTGAAAGACTGGGTAACATTTTTGTTCCATTATTTCTTTGTTCTGCAAGGCAAATGACCTCCTCCTCTTCTTCTTCTCCTTCCCTGATTTTATACAACAAAAACACTTGATTTCAGATTGATTATTTCAGATATGAAATATATTATTTCTTAGATATCCCTTTTTTATAGTTCTGGATAAGTGGATAGCACGCTTATCATTTCTCTTTAGATCTGGACAACAAGATTTACATTGCAATATTGCATAGATTTGGATTTTCTTTGCTTTATAGATTGTTACATGCATTTACTTTGCCTTGAAATCTAACAAGATTGCATGATTATTACATACATTTTCTTTGCTTGAATTTTGAAATAGATATGACCATTTCTCTGCTATGTAGATTTTAACAAAAAAAAATTTTGAAGATATTTTGGTTATAGATCTGGTTACAGATTCTGGTTGTGTTATATTTAATTTATTTTAGGCTTTTATTATTTTCAGGTAGCACCAAACGTTCGACCACCACATCCGCTCCAAACGGACCCTAAGGCTTCCATGCTACGCTGTGAATCTGTGATGGATCTGGCAGCTTCAGGCATGTTTCTTCCACCGCAAACAGTTTGTACCGTCCTCTGTTGCATATGCGGCGTCACCATGTCGCCGAATCAGGCAAACATGTGTGTCAGCTGCCTCCGTTCCCGAGTTGATATTACCGAGGGACTTCCACGTCGCGCTGCAATCTTTTACTGCCCTGAGTGCCGGAGATACCTCCAACCCCCGCATGAATGTATCTGCGCTGATCTCGAATCAAAGGAGCTCCTCTCCTTCTGCCTCCGCCGCCTCAAGCCTCTCACCCGCGCTGTTCGCATCATCAACGCCGAGTTCGTGTGGACTGAACCCCACTCCAAGCGCATTAAGCTCCGCCTCCGCATCCAAAAAGAGGTCCTCAATAGCGCCATCTTAGAACAATCCCACATCGTTGAATTCACCCAACACGATAACCTCTGCCAGTGTTGTACCCTCTACCAAGCCAATCCGGACCAGTGGGTTGCCGTAGTCCAACTCCGCCAGCACGTATCTCACAGTCGCACCTTCTTCTTCCTTGAGCAACTGATCCTTCGACACGACGCAGCATTGCGGGCTATCAACATCAAAGAGGTTGATCATGGTGTTGATTTCTTCTTTGGTAATAAGAGCCATGCCATGGGATTTGTTGATTTCATCTCTAACTCTATTCCCATCAAGTCAAGGTCAGATAAACAGCTAGTATCCCATGATACGAAGAGCAGTGTCTATAAATACAAGTACACCTTCTCTCTTGAGATATGCCCCATTTGCAGGGAGGATTTGATCTGCCTCCCACCCAAAGTTGCAAAATCTCTCGGTAACATTGGTCCACTAGTACTCTGTATGAAGGTAAGTAATAGCATTGCACTTTTGGACCCGCTCACTCTGAGAACCGCTTATCTTAATGCAGAACAGTATTGGTGGTCACCTTTCAAGTCCTTTCTTTCAAGTCGACAGCTTGTTGAGTATATTGTGTTGGATATTGATATGGAATCCTCAGAGATTGCTTTTGGAGGATTAAAGTATGCATTGGCCTATGTTCAGGTCGCAAGATTGTCTGATTTTGGAAAAAACGACAATATATTCATTGTGAGGACTCATCTTGGGCATCTTTTGAGTCCAGGAGACTATGCACTTGGATATGATCTTTATGGAGCCAATATCAATGATATTGAGATGGACAAGTATAAAGGCCTTGACATCCCCCATGTAATTCTTCTAAAGAAGAGCTATGAACAGATGCGAAAGAAAAAGCGTGGAAAGGCTCGTTCATGGAAGCTAAAAAGCTTGAACATGGAGGTTGATGGCACAATCAAGGCGAGACTGGATGAGGAGAAGAGGACTGCTGAGTATGAGGAGTTCTTGAGGGATTTGGAGGAGAATCCAGAAATGAGGTTTAATGTTTCATTATATCGCGACAGGGATTATCAGCCATCAGAGATGGCATCCACCGTTGATGGAGATGATCTTCCTTCTGTACCATTGGATGAGTTGATTGCTGAACTTGATATCAGTGATGATGAGGATGACAATGCTGACAGCATGGAGTGACTTATATTTATACCTTAAAGTATAAACCTTGGTGCATGCAGTAAGTTTCAGCCTTGTTTTTCAACCTTGGTACTTACAAATTTTGTTCTTGGATTATCCTTTAGTTTATGGTTGATGATTGCCGCCACTAAGATCTGAAAGCATATAGCTTGGTAAGTTTTTTAGTTAATTTTTTTTTTAATTTGTCAGGGGCTGCATTTTACCTGTGAGATTTCTGGTTATAGTTTTTCTGTAATATGAACACAATGTTGAATTTATAAATAAATCCAAGGTGCCTAAAGTTTATATGTTTGCTATAAGTGAGACATAGAGATGGCAAAACTAATTTAAAAGAAGAAGGGTTCAGTGATGGTGATTGGGCTCCATTGTAAGTACCAAAATTCAAAATATTTGAGCTTCTCCACAGGAAAAATGCCTTGCTAGTTCTCTGTTTATTTATCTTTAACAATCAATTTATCATACTGTTCTCTCATTCATTGTTGCCTCCAATAGTTGAACTGATTCTTGCCTTGTAAATGATTAATTTGATATCTATAATTCAACGTGCATTAATGTTTATAATTCAACTTTCCTTGTGAATCCATTTGGTGTTGAACAAATCTCCTACCCAGTCCTTTGATACAAAGCTTTATGTACTTATCTGATTTGTACATTTTCTTACCTTATACATGCTTATTTAGCATCTGATAGATGTCAATCACATCGTTTCTCTACTATTATTTTTCCTGGCTATGTATTTTATAAATTATTTTTTGAAAGGGTGGCCGTAGTGATGGCGACAGCCACCATGACGGCCAACTTGAAGACGAAGATGACGGACATGGCGCACTGGTTGATCATGGAGTTGCGACGGAAGATGATGATGACGGCCCACCGGCTAAAGACATGCGGCGCCGTGGCGGCCGCGGCTACAATCTTCGTCCACGCCGCAAGACTTAATTCTTATTTTTATGTTTGCTAAGTTATGACTTAAGTTAATTATGGCTTGCATTTTATTATTTTATTTTGAACTATTGGTGTGCAATTAGCACTATGTTTGGTGTGCTATTAGCACTTGTGTTGTAAGGCCTATATAAGGCCAAGACTTTAATTAAAATCTAGATTATTATTTTGCTTGAAAAATTGCCTAAACCTAATCTCTTCTCCTCTCCTCTCCCCCTCATCTTGCCGCCGCCCCCTTGGGTCTTCTCCAAGATTCGGCCCCCTCTCTCTCCCTCTCTCTCTCTCTCTCTCTTCTCCAACTCTCTTTTCCGTGTCCTCTTCTCCCTCCTCATACCTATCCTCCCCACGAAATCTTCTTCAACGAATTCCCTCTAGCCGACCAATTCTTGGAGGAGAAGACATCAAGTGCAAGAGCCTACGGTTCGGTGAATCTCTCCGGTGCAAAGGCGAGGAAGACGAACGAGTTTCCTACATCATTTGGAGCCCCTTCTGTGTTCCAAAGGAGAGCGATCATTTCCTAGTGGATCCAATATCTCGGATCTACGATTCCGAGAGGGGTAACGAAATTCTACTCAAGAGATCTCATTTCTTAGATTGTTTTTGTGGTGGACGATTTTAGCGTGATTTCTCGAAGCAAGAAAATTTCTCGCGGTGTTTTCTTTGGTAGATTTGTATTTTTCGTTTGATTTTCCGGATACTATCGAAAGGATTGGCGAACCTTGTTATTTTCTTGTTGGGAGATCAACCGTTTTGCGAATTGGGATTTGTTTTGGTGGATCTTTCTTTGGTACAACAACGCTCGTACGGACGCAATATTCGTCCTTTTAGCTTGATCGGATCTTGGCCTATAGCCGTGATACGATCTCTAGCGGGTTGGCTATCCGCACGTTAGCGCGAGAAATAAATAGAATAATTGTGCTGCTGCGTTTAGTTATTGTGCGGAATCGAGAGAGTGTACTGTGTCGTGATTATCCTAGACGTCACCCGTGTAGGCTCGTAGGATCGTGCTATATCAAATTTGGTATCAGAGGTAGGTTGCGTTGAGTTCTATCTCGACACCATCCTTACTCTCAGATCTGTAGGTTATCCGTCCTCTAGTCGGTGCGTTCGTTAGCACGGTCAAAATCTAAAATTTTCGGATTGGTCTGCATTTAGTAAAAATCTCGGAATTTAAAAACTTATCAAAAAAATCTGAAAATTTTCTGTAGCTTCCTGCACGTATTTCAAGCAACATTAAAACTGAAAATTTTTTGATACGTCCTCGTTAGGTCGGCCTGAAAATTGGAAACGTCGTAATTCTGTCCAGTTGGTCTGCGAATAGCGGTCTGGAATTTATAACTTTTCTGCGAACTTCAAAAAAAAAATTCTGAATATTCTACTTAATCTTTTCAGTAAGAAAATTAAAAAATATATATATATATATTTTAACTTACCTTAGTTATTAGGCGGAATAAAATTAAATTTCGTAAAATTTCTGGTCCCGTTGTTGTATGCCCACGAGGCGTGGTACGGAATATCTCCCAACCGCTTCCACCATGGCAGACAACCATGATGACGATCACGCTCCTGCAACGATTGCGGAGCTTCGAGACGAGTTTAATGCTAAGTTCGATGCACTCACACAGTTAATGCAAGGGTTAGCAGTCAATCAAGCGGCGCCTCGAAATCCCGTTGCAAACCAACGAGATGAGAGACCAAACCATCCCCGTCATCAGAATGATGAGCAAGCGCCTCGAGCTCCTCAGGAGTTCGATGTAACTAGAGCCGTGAAAATTGATCCACTGTCATACGATGGAATGGGTGAACCCCAAGTATTTTTAAACTGGATTATGGAGATCGAGTGTTACTTTGAGTGGAAGAATCTGACGGATGGTGAGAAGGTGCGAGTTGCACGGATGATGCTTTTGGGTAGAGCCAAAACATTCTGGTTGAACGAAGAGAGGCGTTTAGGTACCGTGAATGGGGCACCCCCAATTGGGTGGGCTGCCATGAAGGCACTTTTGTCTGACCAATATGTCCCTGCGTATCACAGAACTCAAATGTTCGACGAGTTAGCCACCCATCGTCAGGGTAGCAAATCAGTATCGGAGTATATGGGAACTCTGAAAGATATGATGGTGCGGTGTGACATACGGGAAATGCCCGAAGTTACATTATCTCGCTTTCGTAAGGGACTTAACCCAGACATCCAAGGCAAGCTTTTGCGTTATGGTCACACGGACCTTAACACGACATTCAATGTTGCTTTAGACATAGAGAAGCACAACGCTTACAAGTCCAAGGGACGAGCATTCCAGAAGGGAAAATCCCTTTTAGGAGCCCCACCTTCGTCCTCCATGAGGGACAAAGGAAGATTTCGATCGACTGATTCGAATTCGGTAGTTATCACCGCTAGGAACACTAGGAATCCCACGGGCGAGAGAGTTCCGGTAGGACGGATTAATAAGACAAACGCCACGTGTTATTCTTGCGGGATCCAAGGACATTACTCTAGTGAGTGCCCCACTAAGAGTAAACCACTAGCACTTTTAGAATCCACGTCCGATCCCGCCGAGATTGTCTATGAAGCCGGTACTGAGTCTGACGCCGAGCCGAGTGATATTGATGATGACTCTTTTATGATGGTTATGAGATGTATTCTGAATACACCACGTGCGACGGACGATTACAATAGGACAAATATCTTCTCGGTAAATTTTAAGAACGGTGACAAGTGGTGTAAGCTAATAATCGATAGCGGTAGTAGTATGAACGTCGTTTCGGAGAATGCCATCACTCGAATGCACTTAGTCACAGAGCCCCATCCACATCCGTATAAGATAGCATGGGTAAACAAAACGTCTATCGCAGTTTTTAAACGATGCTTGGTACAGCTTACGGTGAAGAGCTATGTCGATAAAGTGTGGTGCGATGTCATCCCTATGGATGTATGTCACGTTCTACTAGGACGTCCATGGCTTTATGATTATGACGTGACCCATTTTGGCAGAGCCAACACTTACGAGTTCAAGTTCAATGGTAAGACCATTGTCTTGAAACCCACACCACCTAAGGACCCGTCGATTGCTTCCAAGGACACAGTGGTGCCTGCGGAAAAGAAAACCATAAGTTTTATAAGTAGGAAGGAGTTAGAACGCGAGACCTTTCTAGATGGCGTCATTTATGCATTAGTATGCCTACAAGCTAAGGAAGATTCACCGTCTTTAGAGAACCTACCGTTATCCCTGCGCACATTATTGGAAGAATATAAGGACGTCTATCCGGTAGATTTACCTTCCAAGTTGCCACCCATCAGGGACATTCAACACGAAATTGATTTCGTCCCGGGCTCATCCTTGCCTAATCAACCCCATTACCGACTTAATCCCTCCGCACATAATGAACTACAAATATTAATTTCCGATTTATTAGCAAAGGGATTTATCCGCCATAGTAAAAGCCCTTGTGCCGTCCCTGCCTTGTTGGTCCCGAAGAAAGATAAGTCTTGGAGGTTGTGTGTAGACTACCGGGCCATCAATAAAATAACTGTCAAGTATAGGTTTCTCATTCCCCGTTTGGATGATCTATTGGATATGTTATCCGGTGCCACCGTATTCTCAAAATTGGATTTAAAGAGTGGTTATCACCAAATAAGGATTCGGGAGGGAGACGAATGGAAAACGGCCTTTAAATCTAAGGACGGGCTTTACGAGTGGTTAGTGCTAGGAGAGGGACTCACCAACGGACCTAGTACTTTCTCACGATTAATGACTCAAGTATTTAAGCCATACATGGGAAAATTTGTCGTAGTCTATTTCGATGATATTTTGGTGTTTAGTATTTCGCCGATCGATCATGAAACTCATTTGCGAACAATCCTTACTACATTGCGCCAAGAGAACTTATTCATTAATTTTAAGAAGTGCGCGTTCGGTGTGACTTCCGTGGAATTTTTAGGATACATAGTGAGTACCGAGGGTATACATGTTGACCCTAAGAAGGTCCAAGTGATTAAAGAATGGCCGGAACCACAAAATATTAGGGAGGTTAGGATTTTTCATGGATTGGCCACGTTTTATCGACGATTCATTCGCAATTTTAGTAGTATCATGGCACCAATAACTGAATGTATGAAGAAGGGTGATTTTAAATGGACTTAATCGGCTACTAGCGCGTTCCAAATGATTAAGGATCGAATGTCCGAAGCCCCCCTACTACGGTTGCCGGATTTTAATAAAGTGTTTGAACTATCATGCGACGCTTCGGGGATAGGAATTGGAGGGGTGTTAAGCCAAGAGGGACATCCGGTTGGGTACTTTAGCGAGAAACTTGCGGGCCCAAAATTAAATTATTCCAATTATGATCGTGAGTTTTATGCCGTAATACGTTGTCTCCAACATTGGCGACACTACCTTATATCGAAAGAATTTGTAATCCTCTCGGATCATGAAGCGCTAAAATTTGTAAACTCTCAAAATAAAATCAGCCCTCGGCACGCCAAATGGGTCTCTTATCTTCAGGAGTACACTTTCATTATTAAGCACCTTAAGGGTACGTTAAATCGAGTGGCGGACGCCCTTAGTCGTGTCACTCTATTATTATCTAAAATGGAGGTGACGGTAATAGGATTTGAACGCATTAAAGACGAGTACGTCCTATGCCCGGATTTTAAGGATATTTATTTAGCCGCTCAGGAACAGGCTCCCTCTACTATTTCGGCATACTACATTCGTGACAGTTATTTATTTAGGCATACGCAATTGTGTATTCCCCGCTCTTCACTACGCCATTTCATTGTATGGGAGCTACATAGTGGAGGGCTAGGGGGACATTTCGGCCGGGATAAAACGATAACACTAGTGAAAGATAAATTCTTTTGGCCGGGGCTTAAGCCAATGGTTAATAAGATCGTTGGGAGTTGCCGTGTGTGTCAGTTAGCAAAAGGAAACAAGACCAACGCGGGTCTTTATACACCTCTTCCTATTCCGTCTGTTCCTTGGGAGGACGTTAGTATGGACTTTATTTTGGTCCTACCTATGACATTTCGGCGACACGATTCCATCCTTGTCGTCGTCGATAGATTTTCTAAAATGGCATATTTTATCGCTAGTCACAATACCAACGATGCATCCCATGTTGCTAAGTTGTATTTCAAAGAGGGCGTGGCGCATCGGGGCGTTCCCAAAACGATAGTGTCTGATAGGGACGTCAAATTCACTAGTTACTTCCGGAAGACGCTTTGGAAGCTAATGGGTACAAAACTTATGTTTTCGTCGGCCTATCATCCCCAAACGTATGGGCAAACGGAAGTGGTCAATCGAAGTTTGGGTGGATTACTTCGTTGTTTAGTAGGCGATCATAAAGGTACGTGGGACCTTATTCTTCCACATGCTCAAATAGCTTACAATAATTTAAGGAATAGGTCCACCGGTTTGTCTCCGAATGAGATTGTACATGGTTATAAGGCACCCGTGCCTCTTGATTTAGTGTCGCTACCCCCATCTTTTAAAAATAGTCATTTTGCCCAGGATTTTGCCTCGCACGTTCACAATCTCCATAAGCAAATTAGCGAGACGCTAGCTAAACAATATGCTATTTATCAATCGAATGCTAACGAAAATAGGCGAGCGGTCCACTTGAATATTGGTGATTTGGTAATGGTTCGTCTAACCCCTGAACGGATGTCTTCGGGCACTATAAAGAAATTAGCAAATAGGAGAGCCGGTCCTTTTCGAGTGTTAAAGAAGTTGGGCGAAAACGCATATTTATTACAGTTACCCGCTGAGTGGGGAATCTCCCCTGTTTTTAACGTTTCGGATTTAACGCTTTATGTCGCTCCACCACCTGAACTTTCTGCCTCTCCGTTTAATATTTCCACTACAACTTCTAATGGGGTGGGTAGTGAGATTGTTTCTGGATCGCCCTCTCCTACGGACTCTACGGGAGGTAAGCCACCTGTTGATGATGAAACTTCTTTTTCTTCTTTGCCTAACGCATTTCCGAGGTTTTCCCGGACCGTTTTCTTGCCTGACAGGATTTTGCAGGATGCTGTGTTTCCAACTCCCGACGGTGATGTTCACAGGTTCTTGATTCGATGGAATGGCCGTCCTGCATCGGACGACTCTTGGCTCTCCGCGTCGGAGGTGAAGCTACTTGATGCGGATCTCTTTTGCCGTTATGTTCCAGCCCACTCATCGGTGATGAGTTCTTTCGAGCGGGGGAGGATTGATGGCGACAGCCACCATGACGGCCAACTTGAAGACGAAGATGACGGACATGGCGCACTGGTTGATCATGGAGTTGCGACGGAAGATGATGATGACGGCCCACCGGCTAAAGACATGCGGCGCCGTGGCGGCCACGGCTACAATCTTCGTCCACGCTGCAAGACTTAATTCTTATTTTTATGTTTGCTAAGTTATGACTTAAGTTAATTATGGCTTGCATTTTATTATTTTATTTTGAACTATTGGTGTGCAATTAGCACTATGTTTGGTGTGCTATTAGCACTTGTGTTGTAAGGCCTATATAAGGCCAAGACTTTAATTAAAATCTAGATTATTATTTTGCTTGAAAATTTGTCTAAACCTAATCTCTTCTCCTCTCCTCTCCCCCTCATCTTGCCGCCGCCCCCTTGGGTCTTCTCCAAGATTCGGCCCCCTCTCTCCCTCTCTCTCTCTCTCTCTCTCTCTCTCTCTTCTCCAACTCTCTTTTCTGTTTCCTCTTCTCCCTCCTCATACCTATCCTCCCCACGAAATCTTCTTCAACGAAATCCCTCTAGCCGACCAATTCTTGGAGGATAAGACATCAAGTGCAAGAGCCTACGGTTCGGTGAATCTCTTCGGTGCAAAGGCGAGGAAGACGAACGAGTTTCCTACATCATTTGGAGCCCCTTCCGTGTTCCAAAGGAGAGCGATCATTTCCTAGTGGATCCAATATCTCGAATCTACGATTCCGAGAGGGGTAACGAAATTCTACTCAAGAGATCTCCTTTCTTAGATTGTTTTTGTGGTGGACGATTTTAGCGTGATTTCTCGAAGCAAGAAAATTTCTCGCGGTGTTTTCTTTGGTAGATTTGTATTTTTCGTTTGATTTTCCGGATACTATCGAAAGGATTGGCGAACCTTGTTATTTTCTTGTTGGGGAAAGATCAACCGTTTTGCGAATCGGGATTTGTTTTGGTGGATCTTTCTTTGGTACAACAACGCTCGTACGAACGCAATATTCGTCCTTTTAGCTTGATCGGATCTTGGCCTATAGCCGTGATACGATCTCTAGCGGGTTGGCTATCCGCACGTTAGCGCGAGAAATAAATAGAATAATTGTGCTGCTGCGTTTAGTTATTGTGCGGAATCGAGAGAGTGTACTGTGTCGTGATATCCTAGACGTCACCCGTGTAGGCTCGTAGGATCGTGCTACATCACGTAGCCTATAATATATATTTATAATAAGAAATAATTACCCGTACCTCCCCGGTAAGTTAGCATAATTACTGAGAGCACCCCTCTTATTTTCGAAATTACAAAAACCTCCCCTAAACTTTTAATTTCATATCATCATGAACAAAAATTTTGGGTTTTTTTATAATGAAATTGTATCACGGATGGGGTTTTTTGTAATGAAATTAAAACTTCAAGGGATGTTTTTGTAATTATGCCAACAAATAGGGGAGTTTTTTGTAATTTCGAAAATAAGAGGGGTGCTCTCAGTAATTTAGCAAAGTTAGAGGGGAGGTCCCGGTAAATGGCCCTAATATCCGTGAACATAAAGCCCGATCGGGCCGGCCCGGACCGGGCCCGATCGGGCTTTTTCCTACATCGGGCTGGGCCGGCTCGGTCCTCCCCTGGAATCGGGCCGGTCCGGGCCGGGCAGGGCAGGCAGCACTAATGTGCTGCCTGCTCCGGCCCTTCAGGCCGGGCAGGACCGGGCCGGTCTCGGGCCCGATCCGGGCCGGCCCGGTTTTTTTATTTTTTAATTTATACTTTATATTTTTTTATTTTTATTTTTATAAATAATTAAATATTGAAAATTTGAACAAAAAAATTGAAAAAATTTAAGGTTAGAATTAGATTGTATTAATATTGAACAATTGGAACGAAAAATTTGGAACAAAAAATTTTATTAATATTGAAAATTTGAAACAAAAAATTTAAAAAATTACAAAATTTAAGTTGTACAATTGTACAAAATACAAAATTGAAAATACAAACCTACGAAGGCTATGATTCTTATAAAATTTAATTAAAAAAAATTTACATATATAAAAAAAAGTACATTTAGAGTGCTCGATTTAATCATCTTGTAGATTCAACGCGTTCATTTCGTCTTCTATCTCCTCCGAGCTATCCTCCAATGCTGTTATGTGTTGCTTCCTCTTTAAACTGTCCAAGTAGTCCTTGTAGCATATGCAAATCTCCAGCGAATCTTCGTTAAGCGGACTCCTCCGCTCGTTCAAAACCCTGCCACTAAGAGAAAAAGCGGACTCCGAAGCAACTGTACTAGCTTGGACAGTTAATAAATCACGGGCCATATAAGCCAAAACAGGATAGGTATTAGCTTTACCTTTCCACCAATTTAAGAGATCGAAGTTTTCGATCTCGTCCGAACTCATAAAATCGCTAAATTGAGTTTTTGTATATAATCCTAATTCATCTAAACTACCAGATGTGCGCGCTTTTTTCCTAGAAGCTAAATCTAAAATTTTATTTTTAAGACTATCCTTCGTTTTGGGTTGCGTTATTTCTTCGCGGGGTCGTGACCCGTATAAGTTATTGTAATAATTATAACTTTGCGTAAAAAAAGTAGTAAAACTTGTAGTACTAACGGGGTCATCCTCATCATAATTTATATTTAAGGTTAGATTAGTATTGATTTCGTCGATCAAATTTTCTACGCCTTCTACGTTAAGTAGCGGATTTAAAGCGGCGGCGCACGAAAACATAGGCGGTACTTCTCTATAATATTTTAAAAAAATTTCTTCCATTATTTTAATTAAAGGAGTCCAACCTTGGTGTTGCCTATAATAACTAAATCTTTCTTTGATATGTACGAAATGTTCAATTACTAATGCGTTCGTTGGATAATACACTCCAGACCCTATAAAAGCACTTTAGTAAATCTATATAATGTTCTATAATATCCCAATCATTTTCACCTAAATCGTGTTCAATATTAAGCAAACTATAAT
Organism: Dactylorhiza incarnata; assembly: GCA_033032865.1. Lineage (NCBI taxonomy): Eukaryota > Viridiplantae > Streptophyta > Magnoliopsida > Asparagales > Orchidaceae > Dactylorhiza > Dactylorhiza incarnata. The sequence goes on along the minus strand of JAWHQI010000033.1, from coordinate 15,567,293 downwards.
ATTCCATTAGAAGATCTTTTTGTAGAACGACTTTTTTTAACATTTTATAGGTTGAGTTCCATCTAATAGGCATATTTAATTGTGGTTTCAAATATTTCTGATTTTGTGCTTTACAAAATTTTCTAAAATCTTGAGCTCGTAGTTTAGCACAATAAATTGTTTTTAACATGTCGCGAATTTTATTAATATATTGTGTCATTGCCTTTAAACTATCCTGTACCACTAAATTTAAGACGTGACAAACACATCTAGTATGAAAAAACGCGCCGTTGAGAAATGGTTTTAAATCTCGTTTTAACAATTCAATTGCGGCGCCATTATTGGAGGCGTTATCAAGAGAAAAACTAAGTATTTTATCGTTAATTTTAAATTCCCGCGCATATTTCATAATTACTTTATATAAAACTATAGCCACGTGCGGGAATTCAAAACCTGTAAAACATATTACGCGTTTATTTTGCTCTCACGAAATGGGATCAATCCAATGACAAGTGATGCAAAGATAGGCTAATCCTAATTTTAAATTACTCGTCCAAACGTCGCTCGTTAGACTCACACGTCCTTCGAAATTTTCAAAATACCAAATTAATTCTTGTTTTGCTTCTAAATATAACCTAATCGTGTCGCGTCTTAAAGTAATTCTACTAACCTTTTGGTATTTGGGCTGAAGCCCCCCATGTATGTACTATGTGCCGTCGTCATTGTCGAAGACGCTGAATGGCAGCCCACGTTTGATGACGAACTTCGCCTGCAGCTCTCGCTGTCGCATTTGATCGTACGTCCAAATTTGTCCGGCTCCAGAAATTTGGGCTTGACTTGACTCGGGAGGAGCTTGTTTCGACTCGCAAGACTTCTGGTGTCTAACGAACGTCGAGTTGTCGCTGATGGATAGCAACTTCGAGCACATCTTGCAGCGCGCTTTTCTTTCGGTCCCGACTAGGACCATCTCGAAATGCTCCCAAATACTCGCTCTGCGGTTGTGCTCCACCACCGAAATCGTACTTTGGGAGAACGACGCTGGAGTTGTGGAGGACGACGCCATTGGGAGAGCTAAGAGAGAGAGAGAGAGAGAGAGAGGGGGGTGGGGTGTGAGAAAAGAGAGAGGGGGTATTTATAGAATTTTTTTTTTATTTTTTTTTATTATTAATTAAAAAAAAATTAAAAAAAAATTAAAAAAAAATTAAAAAAAAATTAAAAAAAAATTAAAAAAAAAATTTAATAAAAAATAGCAGCATACGGCTCTCTTGAGAGCCGTTGGCTGCTCTCATGGCAGCATGGCTGCCACGTGGCTGCCATGAGCCGACAGCCATGCTACCATGAGCCTAACGGCTCTTAAAAAGAGCCGTTAGGCTCAATCGGGCCTAGCCCGAGACCGGATCGGGCTATGGCCGGCCCGGTCTCGGGCTTGCCCGATATTCGGGCTTTACCCGGCCCGGACCGGGCCGGGTAAGGGCTCGGCCCAGTTCGGGCCTGAACCGGGCCGGGCTTGACCGGGCCTTGACCAGGCCGGGCTCGGGCCGGCCCGTCAGGCCCGATTTTTTTGTTCACGACTAGGCCCTAATAAGAAATAATTACCCGTACATTTTGAAATCCTCATTGCAAGCACATTTTGAAATATAATCTATTCAGTGCAGTATGATGTATGTCTTGGTAGAGTTGCCCTCAAGGATGAAACCCACCACCGCAGAGGAAAAGACCCTTGCGAGGTTGAGCCCAACCCAAGCGTTCCTAAGCTCTATCATAATTAAAGAGTGGCTGCTGAAATTTATTCCTTTTGCCGCGAGAGGTTGTCCATGGCAGTCGCGCACGAGGCAACCCAAGCCCTCATTACAGTTTTCTCGAACAGCACCTTCGTAATTTATTTTGATCCATCAATGGGGTGGGGAGGTCCAAAATGATGGCGAGCAGTTATCATCGTCCCTCCGGTTCCCATGCAACGGATTTGCCGCAGAAATTGCATTAAAAATGATAGCTGCCGTCTGTAAGAAGATTTGGCCGTGGATGAGGTTATATCTTGCCATCCAAATATTGTATAAAATAGCCAAAATGCTGGAGGCACAGGGTGAGCTGCTGCTTTTCTTTGACTCACAGTCGAAGGTTCAGCCTTCTGCATTCCATTTTGATTACTATGAGAATGCAGTAACCAAAGATGTGGCTCACAGTTTTCCGAAATGCCGCAGCCCCACGGGCAGAGAGCGTCTTCTCTGAGTCTGTGGTATCGCATCCAGTCGAAGGTTGGGAGCATGTTGTTAATGGCCCGCCAGAGCAGCGCTTGGGTATGCTGATGAGATTGAACCTTCTAATTCCAGTCACCTTGAAGCATCGACTCATTCCGGATTTCAGCATAAATAGTCGCAAAATCCATTTGGCTGCTTTCAGATTGCGCCCACACGAAAGTGTCTCCTCCTCCAATGGATTTCCTGGGAAGAGAGGACATACGACAAGCTAACAGCGGTTCCAAAATCCACTCTAACCAATGGCCACTCTGGCCGAGCAAGTCAGCGGTCTAATTTTTTTCACACATTCACCTTGGCATGCCTGAAGGGGAGCCTTGGCGCACCAATTAAGATTTTGCCATGTGACCTTGAGGTCACAAGCCTCTTGCAAAAATGCAGGGTAAGGTTTGTCTACATTTCACCCTTGTGGTGGGACCCTTCCCCAGACCCTAGCTGCGTGGATGCTCGGCTGACTTTTTTTATTCACATTGGCATGCTTATTATTCACATTCTAAAAAAAAAACTACAATGATCTAAGAATTATATACATTTTAAAAATGTTCTAGAACACAATCTAAATTATCTGGAATTATTTTAATTTCATGACCGTGAAAATAATATCAGAGAGGTATAAAGACTAATTTTCAAGAGAAATTTGGCACATATGACCTCAAGAATTCTACAAATGTGGCATCTCACTATTTTAGTTATAACAAAATGGAATTTGATGTTACCTGAATTCATATTATTATTTAACAAACTTTAATCAAATAGATTTTCTTGTCAATCTACATTAAAAAAGTGAAAAATATGTACTCAAATTTCACATTAAAAAAATGGGCTTATCTAATGATTCTATCCTTGTTCTCCTTTTGTAAGTTTTTGCAAATTTATTGACCAGGGCATTGAATATCAATTACTTTATGTAATGATTGCAACTTTATAAACAAAAATAAAAACCTGCATCTACTGTATTTAGTAGTGTTTATGAACTGAATCGAATATCACGTCAATCAAATTCAAAATTGTGATAGAATGCAGAGATTCAGATTCAAATTCATTGAATTCAGATTAGGGTTCGGATTCATCCCGAAATCTTAGCTTTCAATTCGAATTCGGATTCGAATCTGGATTCAAGCATATATATAATATACCATATATTTAGAGCGATGTTAAATGCAGGCCGGTTTTGGCTATATGCAGGCCGCGGATATATGCATGCCAAAAAATTATTCATGCATGCCAAATTTCATATTTACATACCATATTCAAAAATCAAATTAATATTTTCCTAAATAAATCACCAAGCAAAATAGCATTCATAAAATAAGTAAGTAAAACACCGTGCGTGCGAGGTTACGTTGAATGTCACTGTTTCGTCAGAAAATCCGAGAGAACTATTGATGGAGTATCCCTAAATGCGCTAACCGCACCCCATCCATGGGGGTGCAGTTATCCAAAGAACCCCCACTAGTGACGTAACTACTCAAAGTATAACCATCGCCGCCATCGCCGACGACGTCACGATCATCGCCATCGCCGCCATCGCCGCCGTCGCCATCGCCGCCGTCGCCATCGTCGTAACAAATACCCATGAATAGTTTTAGGCCAGTTGTAATTTAAAAACACATCGGACTCGGACAAACGAGTAAACTCCTTGGGGACACTGTTGCATGGAAGGAAAAAACACATAATACATGAAGTATTAAACTACTCGAATCATTTTTCCTGAAGTTTTAAAAGGAAAAATGATATCTTATTTTAAAAAACGGTGGCCTGCATATGGCTAAAATCGGTCTGCTTTTAACATTGCTCTTTTTAAAAAACTGTGGCCTGCATATAGCCAAAATTGGCCTGCGTATAACATCGCTCTATATTTAACTTATATTATAATTATGAGAGTTTAATTAGTTAAATAAATTTGATTAAATTATCTTTTCTACTATTCACGAATTATTTGTGAATACTTTTAACAATGATAATATTATTAGGATTCGAAAATTACTATTCTTAATCGAATCTTCGCGAAGCGATTTCCGAATTGTTCACGAATTATTTAGTTTGCGAACAACCCTACATGTATCTCTTCAACCCTACTTAAACATCTTTGTATGTTTCCAATTACCCATGGAAGAATGATAATGCCACCAACATATACAATGAGCTCGCTTGAGACCTCTTGCCTTTATTGTCTTGATTATCTTGGACTTGTTCCAATTATAAGGGATTTACTATTTTGCACATTGAATCATTCTCTCTCTAACAGCATGGCAATAACTCGTCTCTAACGCCGGTTGGTATCACACTATCACTTCGATTTGAGATACCAACTGTGATGGGGCATGAGACTGTCAACCACTCTTTCTCGATACCATTTGTTATGCATTAACCATGTCTTAAAAAGACCAAGCCTCAGAGGTCCGGAGTAGTGCATTGCTCAGAAATCAAATAATTATAGGTAATTGTTGTATACAGAAGTTGCAGCTAAATAAATGTTGCTAGATGATAAACCACACAGCTTAACAAAGTATATGAATAACCAGGGGCTTGAATAGAAGCAAGCAGAATTGGAACTTAGCATAGAACAACCCAAAAACAATCCGAATGAGATTTTTGGAAAACATATCGAGCAATCTTTTTTTAGTGAAACTGTCACCGAAGCTCTTAACTGCAGTAAGAGAATTTTGTTTTGAAGATTTGAGTTTGAAGCAGAAAGTTAGAATTAGCAAAACTGTAGACAGAACCTTTAGGGTCTAAATTGGATAGCATCCGTGACAAATTGCACATAGTAGTAGTGCCAAATACTTTGGAATTAATTATCCTCCATATGATTAACTTAAGCAAACACAAGATTAGTGTAAATTAAAGATCTGAGTTTCCATATCTCAATTTGGAGCATCTGCAGGATTGTTCGAATGGCTATCTTATCCCTAGTGCCATTACAGTCATCCGAATGTTGTTAGGTCCTCGTTGTCGTAAATGGCTTGGGCCCAAATTATAGAGTATGGTTAGAAACATTGTCATGGAAATTTCAAAATCTAGGTGAGCTGTTATACTCCCTTCTGATGAGATCTCCTATAAAGAAGAGTGAAGTCAGAGAATAAGTATGTCTACATGCGTTGAGATCTCCTCTTCTATATCTCAACATATGTCGACTAGAAGTCGACATACAAGAAGCCTTACGCCGACTTCTCTATAGAACAATTATAAATAAAAATTGAGCAGATTATGGCAAGGATCATGATCTTATTATGACAATTAAGTATTCAATTAAGGAATGTATTTATTCTATTTGAGTAAGATCCGACAATGCCTAATATACTAACAACAAATCTATATATACCGAAGTAAATACGTAAGAGACGAAGATTCTGGAGGATATTTAAAAAAAAAAGCTCTCTCATCTCTCTCTTCTTTGTTCTTCTTCTCCATCCAAAAGCTCTCTCAGAAGAACCCTAACCAACAAGATCAACTTCTCGCAGATCTGAAGGCTCCTCTCTCAAGGGTTCTACATTTCTTCTTCAGGATTCCTCTCCAACAAGATTCAAACTTCTCTCTATTGAATCTCAATATCATCTCAAGAGGAATTGTTGTTGATTCTATCTTCTGCATCAAGAATCCACACAGTGCTTACAAGAACTAAACTCCCCAGAGCTTGCTGAAGAGGATTACATTGTGGAAACAGAATTTCAACCACAATCTGCTGATAGAGTTTTGAGAATCCCTCTCTAAAGGATTTCATGGTTTTAAGACTTCTTATCCAAAGGCTCATGAGTTCTGTGAATCTTTCTTATCAAATGATTCAGGGTTATGAAAGTCCTTATCAAAATTTATATTAGTCATACGAATCTTCCTTATCAAAAGATTCAATTGTAATTGGTTTTAAGAGTCCTCTTATCAAAATACTCGGCATTGATTTGTCGAAATCCCTCCAAAGGGCAGAAGAGTGGAGTACCCAAACATTTTAGGGAACCACGAAAAATTTGTGTTTATTGGTTGCTTAATTTTCTCTGGATAATTTCTTAATTACTTTACTTTCACTGCTTTAGAATAGAACTCTGTGGCATATACTGTGATTAATTGTGTAAATAATTATTAAAACTCTATTCACCTCCCTCCAGAGTAATTTTTAACTACGGTTATCCACTTTCACCTAATAATGCTCGCTATCCGCATATCACCTCTGATCTATCCACACTCTAATTTTTAAAATAAATCTAAATATTGTAACCTAAGGCGTTACAATTTCGCAGGCCAAAGAATCAAAGCTATTTAACTAGAATCGGAGTATGAGCACGCCCGCTTGGAGAACGATGAGAGGTAGATGCGATGTACACATGGTTTAAAATTATAAATGCATCCAAGTAACTTGGCAAGACCTTCTCCAATTGCAGAGTCTCACGTTCATAGCTGGCTCGAAATTGATAGCCTCATTGGGAACCTAAATACCCATGGGGGCGAACTGAAGATTCAACACAATGAATATCAAATAGAGTCGAAGAAGAAATCATGGACACTAAAGTAAATAAAAGAAGATGATGACATCGATGGTGATGAACAAGACATATTCATCGGATGCTTCAAAAGATTCATGAAGAACCCAGAATGAAGGAATACATTTCAAAAATACATGAACAAAGGAGGTTTATGATCAAGGAAGGTGGAAGATTTTACAAGAGAGGAAGAAATGACGACTCCTGAGTGTTATCACTGTAGAAGCCCGACCATATTAGAAGCAACTACCCGAAGCACCTCAAGAAAGAGAAGGAGAAAATGAAGAAAGAAAAGAAGGTTCTACAGGTTCCTGTTGGGTTTTCTATACATCAAATGTAGAAAGCATATCACATATGCGCAGCGGAAATAAAGAACAAGAACAACCCAAAAGAGTTCAAGGAACATGCGATTTCATGAATCAAGAAATAGTAAAACAACGCATTGCAATATACCTGAAGGGGATTGAGTCTATAATCAACCAAGATGTTCCAAGATCTGATCCCGAAGACAAAATCTGAGTTCCAAGCACAGAAATCGATCAGCGCCTCTATGGAAGTCCACACGAGTGAAGGAGAACCCTAGCTTCTTGTCGAACAAGAACTAGGCCGGAGAAGAAGAGCCCTCAACGTCTCCCACGGACTGCTAGGTCCGACGACAGGGAGTGGCGGCGACGGCAGTGGCAGAATCGAAACCCTACTAAACTCTTCCGTCGGTCTGTTTGCGGAACTCTTCCGCCTCTCTTCCGATCGCCAAAGAAGGAACGATGGTTAGGGTATAAAATCGGACTCTATTTATACCCTAAGGAAAGAGAGAAGCTATCCGCTCACCCATGACTTACATTGGAGTAAACAGAATTCGTCGAGTGAACATTTCACTGAAGAAATTCGTCGAGTAACAAACTGAATTCGTCGAGTAAAACAGAATTCGTCGAGTGAACCTTTCACTAAGAAATTCGTCGAGTAACAAGTAATTCGTCGAGTGAACATTTCACTTGAAGAAATTTGTCGAGTCATGAATTCGTCAGGTTCGTCGAGTCAACATGAATTCGTCGAGTCATCATGGATTCGTCGAGTCAACATGGAATCGATCATTCGACGAACTAAGGTATGAGTCGTCGAGACACTCTCGATGATCGTCTCGAAAACTTGTCAACACACTCCATACAATATTCACAATACCTGTGGAGCATTCAATTGGCTTGACCCAACTCTAATAAGTCATAGGATTGGTTCTTCACTCATATCCAATATGAGTAAGGCCAACACAATTCTTCCTCCAACTTCTCCAAACACTATTGTGTGTGACCCCATAGGCTCATATCGCGTTGGCAGTGAGACTAAATGCTTGATCACTTCTAGATCATCTTGGAAACACCAACAGTGCCCACTTGGGATGATTCTACTTCTAAGGAGTCAAGCATGCCCACCTCCAACGATTGTGAGAAGACCAACATGTGCTTCATAACAAGAAGTATGTGATTTGCTAACAAATACACCAATGCCCAAAAGTGACATTGAGGTACATCACCCCTCTTATGACGATCTATATAGAGTATATGAAAACATGCAAATATATCAACAAAACCTTCTCGGCAAGATGAGTTAATATAGGCTAGATCATTACTATATCGGCTAGATCACTACTATATTGGCTAGAGAAGTTCAAGAAAGCTAGAATCATCCGGACAACTTCCATATCGTCCAGACAATATCCATATCGTGCAGTCAATATCTATACTGTGCAAATAGTCTCCATATCATCCAAATTGAAGTCATATCGCCTAGAAAACATGCATATCATCCAGACGCATTGTTTCAAGAATTTGAATCTGCTGATTAACGGAATCACTTTTGATTATTGCGTTGACTTTACAGCTATCAAAGACACATGTCTTAATGTTAGAAAAGGTCAATTTATAGCTGTTAGAACTTGCATTTGTGAAAGTCTTTATTTAAGGGTAGTTAATTACCTAGAGGGGGGGTGAATAGGTTATTTTAAATTCTATTTAGTTCTTGATCAAATTCTAAGCGTATGTGAGTTATAATCAGATCTTTCAATAAACAATCTCAAACACACAGAATTTTATAGTGGTTCCCCTATCTAGGGTAATCCACTTTCCCCCTTCTCCCATCTAGCAGTGTGCCAGATAGGGCTTATATCTCCTCCAGATCTCAGACCACAAAAAAGTCTTACGGCTCAGATCTCAACAGATCTTACAGTCTCAGATCTCAACAGATCCTACAGTCTCAGATCTCAACAGATCCTACAATCTCAGACTTACCGAAGTCCTACCTCAGCCTTTATAACAACATGCCTACACTCAGATCCACCCCTGGATCCTACAACTCAGATCACCAAAGAACCTACACTCAGATATGACAATTCAGATCCTACAGGAATTGAAAGTTGATTGTAATATCACCAGACTCAAGTTCTTCAATATATAGAGCCTTTTATTCTGTCTGAATGACCAGACAGAATTCTTCAACAGATCAACAACAGCAAAAATCGTCTTTTTGAATCGCACCGGCTGTGATGACTATTTGTTCTTGAGGAAGATAAGTTCTTCCTCCTTGACCTTCTCTCTTCAGAAAATATCAGCAACAGATTGCTGAATTGATTTCTTCAAAACAAAATGATTTCGAAGGAAGAGAAGATTTCTTCTGCTTCTTCTTGCAAGAGCCTTTGATTTGCCGGATGAAAAACTATACTTCTCTTCAATGGAAACCTTTCTTTTGTATCCTTGATTGCAACGACAATACCTCTAGAATAGAAAATGAATGCCAGCTACAGATCTTGATGAATTTCCTGGATATTCTTCCTTGGACACCTCCTCAAATTGCGCCTTTGAATGATGGAGAAGATAATGGCTAGGATTTTTTTTTGAATTACAAATCATGCCTTCTATTTATAACCCGCAATCCGCATCATCTGAGATGCTCCTCCATGTCAGCATGACGTCAGATCCTCAACGGTCTTCAACGGCTTTAGTATTGACAAGGCGTCGAGACATGGTCATCGTCTCGACGTGGCTTAGCTTGCTGTAGATGTACTGTAACACAATCCTTTACTTAGAGCATTTC